>OY986041.1:6222339-6589839 GCA_963920215.1 Nineta flava | reverse complement strand
CGTTAGTTAATCAACGTGAAGCGTTAGTTTATCAACGCGAAGCGTTAGTTTATCAACGCGAAGCGTTAGTTAATCAGCGCGAAGCGTTAGTTAATCAACGCGAAGCGTTAGTTTATCAACGCGAAGCCTTAGTCAATCAACGCGAAGCGTTAGTCAACGCGAAGCGTTAGTTAATCAACGCGAACCGTTGGATAATCAACGCGAAGCATTAGTTAATCAACGTGAAGCGCTAGTTAATCAACGCGAAGCGTTAGTTAATCAACGCGAAGCGTTAGTAAATCAACGCGAAGCGTAAGATAAACAACGCGAAGCGTTAGTTAATCAACGCGAAGCAAAGCGTTGGTCATCGCGAGCCTTTAGGCGACGCGAAAAGAGAGTCAACGCGAAGATTTAGAAAATTAACGGAAAGCGTTGGTAAACGTAAAGCGTTAGTAAACGGAAGAGTTGGTCAATGAGAAGCGTTAGTTATCCAAAGCGGAGCGTCAAAGATTCGCGAAGCGTGATTTCACGCGAATCGTTAACCAACGAGAAACGTAAGCTTAATTGAACCATAAGTAAGCCAACGCGAAGCGTTGGTTAAAGAGACGCGTTAGTTAGTCAAAGCGAAGCGCCGGAGAGTCGCTTTGGTGATTCGCGAAGCGTGATTTTACGCAAATCGTAAAATTATCGTTGGTAAACGATAAGCGTTAACCCACGCGAAACGTAAGCTTAAGTAAACCGTAAGTCATCCAAGCGTTGGTCAGCGAAGCGTTGGTCATGAGAAGCGTTAGTCAATAGAAAGCGAGAGGTAAACGCGAAGCGTTAGTTAATCAACGCGAAGCGTTTGTTAATCAACACAAAGCATTAGTTAATCATCGCGAAGCGTTAGTTTATCAACGCGAAGCGTTAGTTAATCAACGCGAAGCGTAAGATAAACAACGCGAAGCGTTAGTTAATGAACGCGAAGCGTTAGTTAGTCAACGCGAAGCGTTGGATTATCAACGCGAAGCGTTAGTTAATAACGCGAAGCGTTAGTTAATCAACGCGAAGCGTTAGTAAATCAACGCGATGCGTTAGATAAACAACGCGAAGCGTTAGTTAGTCAACGCGAAGCGTTAGTAAGTCAACGCGAAGCGTTAGTTAGTCAACGCGAAGCGTTAGTTAGTCAACGCGAATCGTTGGATAATCAACGCGAAGCGTTTGTTAATCAACACGAAGAGTTAGTTAATCAACGCGAAGCGTTAGTTAATCAACGTGAAGCGTTAGTTTATCAACGCGAAGCGTTAGTTAATCAACGCGAAGCGTTAGTTAATCAGCGCGAAGCGTTAGTTAATCAACGCGAAGCGTTAGTTTATCAACGCGAAGCCTTAGTCAATCAACGCGAAGCGTTAGTTAATCAACGCGAACCGTTGGATAATCAACGCGAAGCGTTAGTTAATCAACGCGAAGCATTAGTTAATCAACGTGAAGCGCTAGTTAATCAACGCGAAGCGTTAGTTAATCAACGCGAAGCGTTAGTAAATCAACGCGAAGGGTAAGATAAACAACGCGAAGCGTTAGTTAATCAACGCGAAGCAAAGCGTTGGTCATCGCGAGCCTTTAGGCGACGCGAAAAGGTAGTCAACGCGAAGATTTAGAAAATTAACGGAAAGCGTTGGTAAACGTAAAGCGTTAGTAAACGGAAGAGTTGGTCAATGAGAAGCGTTAGTTATCCAAAGCGGAGCGTCAAAGATTCGCGAAGCGTGATTTCACGCGAATCGTTAACCAACGAGAAACGTAAGCTTAATTGAACCATAAGTAAGCCAACGCGAAGCGTTGGTTAAAGAGACGCGTTAGTTAGTCAAAGCGAAGCGCCGGAGAGTCGCTTTGGTGATTCGCGAAGCGTGATTTTACGCAAATCGTAAAATTATCGTTGGTAAACGATAAGCGTTAACCCACGCGAAACGTAAGCTTAAGTAAACCGTAAGTCATCCAAGCGTTGGTCAGCGAAGCGTTGGTCATGAGAAGCGTTAGTCAATAGAAAGCGTAAGGTAAACGCGAAGCGTTAGTTAATCAACGCGAAGCGTTTGTTAATCAACACAAAGCATTAGTTAATCATCGCGAAGCGTCAGTTTATCAACGCGAAGCGTTAGTTAATCAACGCGAAGCGTAAGATAAACATCGCGAAGCGTTAGTTAATGAACGCGAAGCGTTAGTTAATGAACGCGAAGCGTTAGTTAGTCAACGCGAAGCGTTGGATTATCAACGCGAAGCGTTAGTTAATCAACGCGAAGCGTTAGTTAATCAACGCGAAGCGTTAGTTAATCAACGCGAAGCGTTAGTAAATCAACGCGAAGCGTTAGATAAACAACGCGAAGCGTTAGTTAGTCAACGCGAAGCGTTAGTAAGTCAACGCGAAGCGTTAGTTAGTCAACGCGAAGCGTTAGTTAGTCAACGCGAATCGTTGGATAATCAACGCGAAGCGTTTGTTAATCAACACGAAGAGTTAGTTAATCAACGCGAAGCGTTAGTTAATCAACGTGAAGCGTTAGTTTATCAACGCGAAGCGTTAGTTATTCAACGCGAAGCGTTAGTTAATCAGCGCGAAGCGTTAGTTAATCAACGCGAAGCGTTAGTTTATCAACACGAAGCTTTAGTTAATCAACACGAAGCGTTAGTTAATCAACGTGAAGCGTTAGTAAATCAACGTGAAGCGTTAGTTAGTCAACTTGAAGCGTTAGTTAATCAAAGCGAAGCGTTAGTTAATCAACGCGAAGCGTTAGTAAATCAACGCGAAGCGTTAGATAAACAACGCGAAGCGTTAGTTAGTCAACGCGAAGCGTTAGTTAGTCAACGCGAATCGTTGGATAATCAACGCGAAGCGTTTGTTAATCAACACGAAGCGTTAGTTAATCAACGCGAAGCGTTAGTTAATCAACGTGAAGAGTTAGTTTATCAACGCGAAGCGTTAGTTAATCAACGCGAAGCGTTAGTTAATCAGCGCGAAGCGTTAGTTAATCAACGCGAAGCGTTAGTTTATCAACGCGAAGCCTTAGTCAATCAACGCGAAGCGTTAGTCAACGCGAAGCGTTAGTTAATCAACGCGAACCGTTGGATAATCAACGCGAAGCGTTAGTTAATCAACGCGAAGCATTAGTTAATCAACGTGAAGCGCTAATTAATCAACGCGAAGCGTTTGTTAGTCAACGCGAAGCGTTAGTAAATCAACGCGAAGGGTAAGATAAACAACTCGAAGCGTTAATTAATCAACGCGAAGCGTTAGTTAGTCAACGCGAAGCGTTGGATAATCAACGCGAAGCGTCAGTGCATCAACGCGAAGCGTTAGTTAATCAACGTGAAGCGTTAGTTAATCAACGCGAAGGGTTAGTTAATCAACGCGAAGCGTTAGTTAGTCAACGCGAAGCGTTAGTTAATCAACGCGAAGCGTTAGTTAATCAACGCGAAGCGTTAGTAAATCAACGCGAAGCGTTAGTAAATCAACGCGAAGCGTTAGATAAACAACGCGAAGCGTAAGTTAGTCAACGCGAAGCGTTAGTTAGTCAACGCGAAGCGTTGGATAATCAACGCGAAGCGTTAGTTAATCAACACGAAGCGTTAGTTAATCAACACGAAGCGTTAGTTAAATAACACGAAGCGTTAGTTAATCAACTCGAAGCGTTAGTTAATAAACGTGAAGCGTTAGTTTATCAACGCGAAGCGTTAGTTAATAAGCACGAAGCGTTAGTTAATCAACGAGAAGCGTTGGTTAATCAACGCGAAGCGTTTGTTTATCAACGCGAAGCCTTAGTCAATCAACGCGAAGCGTTAGTCAGCGCACAGCGTTAGTTAATCAACGCGAACCGTTGGATAATCAACGCGAAGCATTAGTTAGTCAACGCGAAGCGTAGTTAATCAACGCGAAGCGTTAGTTAATCAACGCGAAGCGTTAGTAAATCAACGCGAAGCGTATGATAAACAACGCGAAGCGTTAGTTAATCAACGCGAAGCGCTAGTTAGTCAACGCGAAGCGTTGGATAATCAACGCGAAGCGTTAGTTAATCAACGCGAAGTGTTAGTTAATCAACATGAAGCGTTAGTCAATCAACGCGAAGTGTTGTATAAAGAACGCGAAGCGTTAGTTAATCAACGCGAAGCGTTAATTAGTCAACGCGAAGCGTTAGTTAATCAACGCGAAGCGTTTGTTTAACAACGCGATGCGTTAGTTAATCAACGCGAAGCGTTAGTTAATCAACGCCAAGCGATAGTTAATCATTGCGAAACGTTAGTTAATCAACGCGAAGCGTTAGTTAATCAACGCCAAGCGATTGTTAATCAATGCGAAACTTCAGTTTATCAACGCAAAGCGTTTGTAAACGCAAAGCGAAATGTAAGCTAAAGCAAACCGTAAATCACCCAACGCGAAGTGTAGCTTAATGAGAAGTGTAAGTCAAAAGGAAGCGTAAGGTCAACGCGAAGCGTTAGTAAACGCCAACTGTTAGAAAAGCGTTTACTAACGCGGAACGTTAGCTGCAGCGAACCATAAGTCAGCCAACGCGAGGCGTTGGTCAATAAGAAGCGTTAGTTATGCAAAGCGAAGCGTCATTGGTACGCGAAGCGTTATGCCAAGCGAATAATTAACCAACGCAAAGCGTTAACCAACGCGAAACGTAATCTTAATGTTAACTTTAATGAAACGTAAGTCAGCGAAGCGTTGGTCAATGAGAAGCGTCAGTCAATAGGAAGCGTCAGATCAACGCAGAGCGTTTGTTAATCAACGCAAACCGAAAGTCAGCCAACGTGAAGCGTTGGTCGATGAGAACCGTTAGTCAATAGGAAGTGTTAGGTTACCGCGAAACTTTAGTAAACGCAATGCGTTTACTAATGCGAAACGTAAGCTAAAGCGAACCGTTAGTGAGCCAATATGTAAATATATGTAAATATATGTATATATATATATATATATATATATATATATATATAATATAACGCTTCGTGTGGACCTTACACTTCTCATTGACGCTTCGCTTTGAATACGGTTCGCTGTAGCTTACGTTTCGTGTTGATAAACGCAAAGCCTTGACCGAACAATTCTTACTGATTAACGGTTCTTATTGGCTATATATATATATATATATATATATATATATATATATATATATATATATGTAAATATATGTATATATATATATATATATTTAAATATATATATATATATATATATATATATATATATATATATATATATATATATATACATTATATATAGATAATTTTTGATAGGATCGATGGACCTTTGAATAAACTATTTGCAAAATTTTGTACAAAAAAACTTATATACACACCTGGTTGAAAAAACTGAAATAAACATAAAAACAATACTATTTGATGTATGTTATGTTTGTACATGTGAGGACAAATTTTGAGAAAACTATTGAGTTTATGAAAAATTTTTGCAAACAAAAGTTGTTTATTTTAAAGAGAAGAAAATTTTTTGTCAATAAAATTTTTGTTTACCTCTTACGGTTTCAAAGATATATTTTTTCCACCCTGGCGGGGGGAATTACTTTCCGATTTTGCCCATTAACGAATTTGACCTTAATTTTTTGGTCTAGAACACATACAAAAATTTTCAGCTCGTTATCTCTTCTCGTTTTTGAGTTATCGACTTCACAGACAGACAGATGGCCGAATTAGGCCATTTTATGAATATCTTTGTAAAGCATTTTTGTCAAGGATTAATATTTTCAAGCATTACAAAGTCGTAACTAAACTTAATATACCTTGTATATTTACAAATATACTGGGTACAAAAATAGTATGTATGGTTGTTATGTATACCTACGGGTCCATGGAGACCATGCCTTCATTCGCCTATCAATTATATTTCTCATTGTTTTCAAATTTGAGGACAAATTTTGAGAAAACTATTGAGTTTATGAAAAAGTTTTTCAAACAAAAGTTGTTTATTTTAAAGAGAAGATGTTTTTTTGTCAACAAATTTTTTTTCTATCTGTTACGGTTTCAAAGATGTGTAATTCCCCCCTCTTATGCACAAATTTGTGCACAAATTTGCTCTTTGTGCACAAATTATGAGAAAACTATTGAGTTTATGGAAAAACATTTCAAGCAAAAGTTGATTATTTTATAATGAAGAAGATTTTATGTCAATAAATTTTTTTTCTATCTCTTACGGTTTCAAAGGCGAACATTTCCACCCCTCCTAGTGGGGGGAAACACGTTCCGATTTTGCCCATTAACGAACTTTACCTTACTTTTTTGGTCTAGAACACACAGAAAAATTTTCAGCTCGTTATCTCTTTTCGTTCTTGAGTTATCGGGTTCACAGACGGACAGACGAATAAGGCCGAATTAGGCCATTTTATGAATACCTTTGTGAAGCATTTTTGTCAAGGATTAATATTTTCAAGCGTTACATAGACGGGACTAAATATAATATACCTTGTATATTTACATATACAGGATATAAAAATAGTATGTATAGTTGTTATGTATACCTACGGGTCCATGGAGACCATGCCTTCATTCGCCTGTCAATTGAATTTCTCATTTTTTTCAACTTTGAGGACAAATTTTGATAAAACTGTTGAGTTTATGAAAAAAGTTTTCAAACAAAAGTTGTTTATTTCAAAGAGAAGAAGATTTTTGGCTTACAAATTTTTTTTCTATCTCCTACGGTTTCAAAGATATAATTTTTCCCCCCTAGTGGGAGGAAACACGTTCCGATTTTGCCCATTAACGAACTTGACCTTACTTTTTTGGTCAAGAATACACACAAAAATTTTCAACTCGATATCTCTTTTCGTTTTTGAGTTATCGGCTTCACAGACGGACAGACGGACGGACGGACATGTGAAAAAGGCCGAATTAGGCCATTTTATGAATATCTTTGTGAAGCATTTTTGTCAAGGATTAATATTTTCAGGCGTTACAAAGTCGGGACTAAACTTAATATACCTTGTATATTTACAAATATACTGGGTATAATAAAATGTGTACTTACCTACAGAATTACGACTTACCATAATTTCCATGCCGAATAAAAATTGTATCTATCAACTGTCTACAGATCTGCTGCTGATAATGTATAAACGTGCCTTAACGTTAATTTACTCTACGGTGTAATCGTGAAAATTTCAGCGTGAAAATAACAGCGTATACAGGGTGTTCTGAAATTGATTCAAGAAAACTATACCATAACTATATTCGATTTGGCGCTTATTTAAAAAAAAATCAATTAAATATTAAACATTGATAAATTCAACCAATCACACAGAGCGCGTATTATAAGGCGACGTGGCCTCAGCAGTAGAGGGTGTTGCTTTACCTTCTAAAGGCTGGAAGACGGTAAGAGACTCCTCCTCCTTACATTATGCGCTCTGTGATGGGTTGAATTTATCAATATTTAATTGATATTTAAAAAAAATAAGCGTCAAATCGAAAAACTTTATTAAACTTTTTTGTTTGTTTTTTGCAGCGTGGTATTGTTTTCTTGAATGATTTTTAGAACATCCTGTATACAGTATTATGTCGACTCAATATTTCAAAAAATTCAGTGAAGGACAAGGGTCGTGAAAATTAGTTTCTATTGAAAAAAAGCCATTTACGTTAATAGAGATCATTATCAAATTTACTCCTAAGTTAATTTTGTACAAGCAAGGTCCTTTACAAAATTTACGCAGGCCCAATAGATTTCGAGATATACAGCGAAAAAACTTGGGCGTAACGCGATGCATTAAACTGAGTTCAAAAGGGACAAAATGCGCAGTCTAGCATTCGAATGTAATCTTACGGGTCGACATAAACTACCGTATTGAAGCCATTTGGTCCTTTTAAAAACTCAGTTTAACAGTCTATTGCATCTTTACACCAAGCATTTCTCAGCCGTATATCTCGAAATCTATTGGTCCAGCGTAAAGGACCTCTTTTGTGTACGTAGAATTAGCTAAGGAGTAAATTTAATTGTGGTACCGAAAAATCAATATTTTACGAGATATTTAAGAAAAAAACCGATTTTCGCGATCTTTTTGACCTTCATAACTTTTTTACAAGCGCCATTTTGTTATGGACTTTTTTACTATATTTTCATAGTGCCAGAACGTAGAAAATTCTGTTGGAAAATTTTCACTTGTAGTTTTTAAAGGTAAGCTCATTTTTTTGTACTACTAAACGGGGCTATTTGTAGTGTTTGGCGAAGGTAAAGAACCGTAGTTACGAATTGAGACTGGGTGGGTCAAAGGGTGGATCAGTATAGTTTTGGGTGGACCTAGGCTTACTCGGTCTACCCTCTGCCGACGCCCCTAGCCTTGGGCGTAACGGAATAATATCTCTTCCATCTACGAATAAATGGATCTTATATTCATAATAATGCTGTTGCAAATTTTGTATCTCAATGACCCAACATGAACGATGATGACAGCCTGTAGTATTATATAAGTCGTGAAAAATGGATATTATGGTATTTGGAAAAATGATCTAGGCATAGTAAAATTTATTTGCATATAAATAAATTATATTATAAAAACAAATTTACATAATTTTCTAATATCTGTTGATCAAATAATATTGCAGGAAATGGGTTCAAAATAAGCATTTTTATGACACATTTGAGAATTGCATATTCTTGTAGATAACCCAGATGAAGACCTACTATTTCAACCAGCGATTCACCACCCAATTTTTTTTCCACGCGTTCATAGTTGGCGAAACAGAAAAAAAAAGTGGTTTTTGAGCAATAGCGACGAAACTGTGAGAATTTGACAGAAAAAAAGTGAAGGAACCATTTTTAGGTATTAACAAGACAAAGAATTTGGCGCATCGGAAATTAAAATCGATTAATCAAATTGCTTATTATACAATTTAATATTAAAGAGTAAATGATGGGAGTAGTACGAAAATTGATTGTAGGCAACACCCCCACATTACATAAGGCACAACAATTTTTATTTTAAATGCATACATTTTTGAAAATACTCATTAAAATATACAGAGGTATTTATTCCGAGATTTTTAAAGCTGTACCATGCATTCATTATTGCATTAATAATTAGTTATTTTAGAAATGACCAGTTCAGCTAGTTTTTATTACTTTGCGAGGGAACTAATTAATCGATTTTATTTTCCGATCCGCCAAATTGCTTGGTTGTCTTGTTAATACCTAAAAATGGTTGCTTTACTTTTTTTCTGTCAAATTCACAGTTTCATCGCTGTCGTTCAAAAACCTCTTTTTTTTTCGTTTCGCCAACTTTGAACGCGTGGGAAAAAAAATGGGTGATGAATCGGTGGTTGGAAAATAGTAGGTCTTCATCTGGGCTATCAGCCCTAGAAGAATATGCAATTCGCAAATGTAACGGAGAAGTGTCATGCAAATCTACTCATTTCGTATTCTATAATCCAAGTTTTGTTTTAATAAAAGATGAAACACATTTAAACTTTATTTAATTTCATTATAAAAGAATCAAAATTGTCTGGGATATGGCGCGTCAAAAAATCCATGAACCCTAAATTTTTGCCGTGTGGTAAATAAGCTCCTGAGTCGATGGAGAGCATTTTCCCTCATACCATATACATATATATATATAAATATATAAAGTCTTCAAAAATTAACTAGACTCAAATTTAGATCAAGATACATTTATCAATTGGATTCGAATTTGCATAAAATCAACTCGAAAAATTTGTAAATATTGTGTTATCTAGTGGGCATAGATCGTTTTCGGAACTTCATCTCTTTCTAACATCTAAATTTGAATATGAGATATTACTTACTACGGGCAAGGAATAGGGAATATGCATGAAAATTTGTTTTCACTTGAATTGAAGCATGTTTACTTGACAAATATCAAGATGAAATTACTTTATAAATAACTTTAAAAATAAGCGAGATATGAATGATTGAAATTCCTGATTAGACAAAGAGGGTGATAGCCCTCTTGATATGTTATGTGACGTCATATTATACTTTCACCATTTAAAATACACGTAAAACTCCGTTTTTAGTATTTTTGCAAGAAAGAGACAAATAATAATCTTTAAAAGCTTATAGCATCCTTGATATTTGTCGGATTTTAATTTCGTTTTTAAATATTATTATAGTATTATCAGTATTTTCATATTCTGAAAATAAATATGAAAACAAATTTTCATGCATATTCCCTATTATCCAATTTAACGCTATAAGAATGATGGAGTTTTGCGAATAAGTAACTTAAAATGATGTCCAAGAATCGGTGGTTCAAGTTTAGATCCATATACACCTTGTTCTTCTTCTTCTTCTTTACTTAATGATTGAATTATTTCAGGTTAGTTTGGCTTTACAGTACATGTAACCCCCTTTCCTCCATTGTTTACACCTACGGTTGAACCTAGGAATGAAAGATATTAAACTGAAAATTTGAATATACCTTTCTTGAATATAGGCGTCTTGTAAAAAATTTGCGAAGTGTTAATACAAACAAAGCGTTAGTTAACACCAAGCGGTAGTTGACACCATGCGCTACTTAAAGCGAAGCCTAAAAAAACTAACGGTTCATGTCGAGCCAAGCGACAAGCTACGGGCAGCGCGTTAAGTTACGCTTCGCGTTAAATTACTAATACTTCACCTTAACGTTTTGCATTGCATATTTACCATTTTGCGTTAAGTAACGCTTCGCATAAAGAAACGCTTTGCGTAAACTGACGCTTTGAGTTAAATAACTACGGCATCATGTTAAGTTAGTTACGCTTCGCGTTAAATTACTAATACTTCACCTTAACGTTTTGCGTTTCTTACTTACCATTTTGCGTTAAGTAACGCTTCGTATAAAGAAACGCTTTGCGTAAACTGACGCTTTGCGTAAACTGACGCTTTGAGTTAAATAACTACGGCATCGTGTTAAGTTTGTTACTCTTCGCGTTAAATTACTAATACTTCACCTTAACGTTTTGCGTTGCTTATTGCTTTTCGTTAAGTAACGCTTCGCGTCATGTAACCCATCACGCCAAGTAACGTTTCGCGTTTAATTACTAATGATTTTTTTAAGTAACGCTTCACAAAAGAATGTCTTTACATACGCCCTTTTCCACTAACTGTAGCGATATTTGTTATTCATAAATATTCTTGCGAATTTTTTTCAATTTTAAAGATTAGTTATATAATTTATCGTGAAGCGTTAGTTGGTTAACGCGATGCGTTACGTAATAATAACACATTACGCAATATAAATATAATTAACGCAAAGTGTAACTAAACGCGGAGCGTTAATGAACGTGACAAAGCGCGGAACGTGACTAACGTGAGACATTACTTAACACGAAGCGTTACATAGCGCAAAGAATTACTTAACGCGAAATCTACGAGAAGGGTAGACTTCGTTGACGCGAACTGTCAGCCAAAGCGAAACATTAGTAACGCGATGCGTTAGTTTCATAACGCGAATCGTTACTTAACTCATAGCGTTACTTAATCGTTTTAAAGTGTTCGTTAAAGCGACGCGATATTTACCCGAAACGTTAGTCAACGCGGTTTCTTAACGTGAAGCTTTACATACCACGAGGCGTTCCATAACGCGAAGCGGTACGTAACGAAACGTTACATACCGCAAATTGTTTCATAACACGAAGCGTAGCATAACGCGAAGTGGTACATAACTTGAAGAGTTACATAAAGCGAAGCGTTACAGAATGCTAAGCGGTAGATAAGTGTTGCATAAAGCGAAGCGTTACATAATGCAATGCGTTCACAAGTCGCGAAGCGTTACAAAACGCGATGCGTTACAAGACTCGAAGCGTTATTTAACGCAATGCGTCATTTTACGTGGATCGTCATTTAACGCGAGGCGTTACTTAAAAAAATCATTAGTAATTAAACTTAAGTACTAATTAAACTTAATTAGTACTTAAGGCAAAATGCCAGTCACGCAAAGCGTTTGTTTATGCGAAGCATTACTTAACGAAAAGCGGTAAGCAACGCAAGATGTGCGTAATTGGATAAATTTGTTTGAAAGAGAATGCAATGGAAATATATACATATATATATATATATATAGAAGGGACAATAAACGATTGCTAAAACAATTTATTTTATTAATTGTAATACAAATGAAATGAAGTTTCTATATATATATATATATATATATATATATATATATATATATATATGGGTGGAATGGGGTTGTAAAGATAATATGAAGAAATGGTTTTCATGAAGCTGAAATTTTGCAGGAAGGTAGTTTACTTGCAGATAACAATCTCCTAGATTACACCCTTTTTAGTGACGAAGCTTGGTTTCATTTATCGGGATACATAAATTCCCAGAACTACCGCATCTGGAGTTCTGAGAACCCACATACATATGTTGAAAAACGGGAGTTTGGTTAGCCATCAGCAGAAGAAGAGTGATTGGTCCAATATTTTTTCAGAACACTATTAACGGTGAAAGGTACCGCAACGAAATTTTGACTCCATTCATAAATGAATTACACGACGATGAGCTTCGTTAAGGGTACTTTCAACAAGATGGTGCACCAACTAGTGAAAACCTCAATTATTTAAATGAGTTCTTGATGAAAGAGTTATAAGCGCTGGTAGATGGCCACCGAGACCCCAGATCTAACACCTCTTGATTTTTCAATTTTTGGGTTTTTTAAAGATCAAATATTTGAAACCCGTATTCACACAATTGAATAGTTGCAAAATAAAATTATTGAAAAATGTAATCACATTGAATCAAAGAATGTTGTCAAACATTTTTGATAATTCGTGCAAAAGAATAAATTTATGCCGGCAGGCTCAAGGAGCACATTTCCAACATTTGCTGTAACAAATCAATTTTTAAAAGTAAGTTTAAATAAAGAATGTCTAAAAATAAGTTTTAATTTTTTTTATTTTTCCCGTCATAACATTATTGAATCAATTTTAAAATAAATGTTTATACATTGACGCACGTCACTGATAATAGTTCAATTCACTATTTAGATTAAGCGGCGATATATAATTACAAATGTTATGTAATACCATTCATATGTGAAAACTCTGTGTACAGCCAAGCATCTTCAAAAATCGTGTTGCAACAGATTAAAATTACATTTGAAAAAAAAATTTGGTACGGCCTTGTACCTCATCAATCGGCTACAAAAAATTAGCTAAGTCACCGCAGAACACCTAAAATGCAACTGGGTAAAACACCAGACCTAAAAGCATAGTTATTTTGTTAAAATATTGTTGTATTATTTTGTTATCGCCATTTGGTGACTGGATTAGTTTAACGCTGACCAATGTGTTGATTTATTCCTCAGTTTGTGTATTCTAACTAACCGTGTCAGTTTGTTTAAATAATTATATTTTTAAGTATTCATTCCATTCTACAAATAAAATGGATCAAAAAGGAACAAAAATCTGCAAACCATCAAACTTACTTACCGGTGTACTATCGAAAACTTTAGCGTTTTCTCTAAAAAACATACTTCAGCAATATTAAAGTCACCAACATTTACTGAAGGGGCACTGCATAATTCTAAATGGTGTCTGGCAATTAGACAGAAAGATTGTAGTGGAAAGAAATGTATTTATTTTTATTTAAAACTATTATCCAGTCATACAAAATAAAATGGACGAAAAAAGAACAACCATTCTACATACCATCAAACTCACTTACCAGTGGACCATTGACAACTTTAGCGTTTTCGCTAAAAAAAATACTTCAGCAACATTGAAGTCACAACATTTACTGAAGGTGCATTGCATAATTCAAAATGGTGTCAATTAGACAGAAAGATTGTAGTTGAAAGAATTGTGTTTATTTTTATTTAAAACTATTATCCAGTCATACAAAGGTAGTAGAAGCGTGCTACAATTTTTCGATAATAAATAGCCGAGGAAATAAAACACATACCATGGAAAAATCTCAAGCAATTATTTTGTTATGCGGCATGCAGCAAATGTAATGGAAACGGTTGGATGGAAGAAAATGACCAAAAGACATCCGCGTATAATTGTTGAGATATCTGTTGCAATAAAAACAGATTCCTTCGATTGCAACACCAAGATAATTCAAACCAACATTTACTGGAGGTGCACTGCATAATTCAAAATGTTGTCTGAAAATTAGACAGAAAGATTGTGTTTATTTTTATTTAAAACTATTATCCAGTCATACAAAGGCAGTAAAAGCGTGCTACAATTTTTCGATAATAAATAACCGAGGAAATAAAACACATACCATGGAAAAATTTCAAGCCATTAATTTTGTTATGAAGCATGTAGCAAATGTAATGGAAACGGTTGGATTGATGTTCTCACATATCCTTGTCTTAAGCTAGTTGTATGAGTCCATCTGTATGGAGGTCATTTGACGAGATGAGTAGTATCCATATATATATAGAGGTTATTTGCTTCTTTATGTTATTTACTTTATAAATTGTTTTTGGCCTAGCCTTATATAATTTATGACTAACTTGTAAATTTTTGCTAAAACCGATGTGATGTTATTAAAAATCATTCTAATAATTATACACTTTCCATTGGAGTTTCAAACAGGTTTAGTTCCCTGCTTACTTAAAGTTATGGATTTAATTAATTACGGTTGGACTTACGTAACGTCGTCTTCACATAGTAAAAGGCTCAGAGTAAAGCTGAACACTTCAAATTCTTATTCTTATCTTGGTATGTTAATATTTTTTCACTTTTGTTCTGTAACAAGAATTTTTGTTCATTTCTTTAGAGAGTATAATTTTGTAAATAGTGTACATAACTTTATGCATCTTTGGGTGCTTGTAAATAAATTGTTGTTGTTTAAAAATTGTACTTTATTTAATTTCTTTTCTCGGATATGAATAAGGGGGGGGGCCTTGAAAAGGTCATTAACATTAGACGTATCTCTGGGGATAATTCCTGCTCACTATGGTGATTTGTACCACTTGATTCAATATATTTTTCAGGGATTATTTAATGGGCCAAGCACGAACTTCTTTCCACTCTGTTTTTATTAAATGATCTTACTCTTCAATTAATTATTATTATTTATTTAACTTTACTTAATTGAAGAGTAAGATTATTTAATAAAGACAGAGTGGAAAGAAGTTCTCTCTTTAAAAATTTAAATATTTTCAAAAAATTTTCGTTTCAGGATGGAAGAAAATGACCAAAAGACATCCGCGTATATTTGTTGACATATCCGTTGCATTTGCAAGAAAACAAATGCCTTCGATTGCAGCCTCTCTCTGAGTGTATTCTTTGTGTATTGACGATGTCTCATTTTCAATTTCGGAAACGAGTTGTTTGGTACATCTCTAGAATACTACAATACGTGTTCCTCTGACTCAATATTCTCCATGGTGAATTGAGCAACTGTTCAAAAGTGAATTCTTAAAGAATAAGTTTTTATACTCAAGAAAGGTCTCATCACTATTTGCTTATGTTACTAAAATGGAATTCTCCAGAAAAAAAAAAAAAAAAGTAAAAAAGAACATAATAAGACTCAAATGCGTGACGAAAATGGTCTTCTGCTCTTGAGTTAAGTAGCAGCTTTGATGAAGCGAATAGAATGCTGATCTAAAATAACTATTTTAGATCGCAGTATTTTTTTCACAGGACAGTATTTTTGACGTTAACAGTTTTTATTATAGTCAATAGTCAGTCAATATGGAGTGAGCCGTAGTCCTTAACAGTTTTTATTATAGTTTGTAATTTGATTGTCAGTAAGTAATTGTTATTTTGTAAATAATAGAGAATAAATGTTCATCTATTAATTGATTATTTGTGTTCTTCTTGAGGTATTTTTCATTTTCAGAGTTGCACTAAAATGTTAAAAACAATTTTATATCCGCTTATATTCACTGAAAAAATCACTGAATTTAATTTTAATACTTCAACCAGATATCTATTTTAGGGAACATTTTCAAAAGTTGGTGAAATTTCAATCTTTAAATTTTTGAGCTAGAAACTACTGTATCGTTTTTTATAAGTTGTTTACTGCGAGGTGACAATTTCACTATATTTGATTCATGCAGACACGATGATGAATATTAGGAAACCAATGACCTAACCTCAAATAATACTGCTATCAAGTTTTTAGTGTAAAAAAAGTGAGGGACATGTTGTTTTTTTTGGCAAAAAACTGGATATTTACAGTCTCTCAATATATTACAATCATCAGATCAGTTAATATCAATTGATAATGATCATCTTCAACATCATCATCAGCAACTGCAACACCAGTGACGTCAACAACACCACCAATACCAGAACCAATGGAAACAGATTTCCATCTAGTTAAAAACGACCAAAGGCGATGATGAGGGAAGGACTGCTTCCAAAAAACCTGCGATACAAGTATCAAGTTTGATACCTTGATCGACATCAACGATCAAGCTGCATCAGCAATCAATCAGAAGCCAAAGAAAGCATCGCCCATAGTCGTACATATAGGCCTCACGAGCTTCATCAAAGTTGAGGAAGCCATAAAAGCGGTAGCTAAAAGTAGCGCCCGTTTCACGTTTGGACTGAAAACAATCAGTGTCCACTGCGAAACGGACCATGACTACAGGACGTACAAGGAATGATAGGAAGCCTTGCAGATGCCATTCTTATGGTACCAAAGGGGATCACGAACCCAAATTCGTAATCCATGGTACAAAGCGTCCTCAAAATTAAATGGATCGGTGGGGTACTTGTGAAAGTCGAAAGGTACGTTAACAAACGGGGTGCTGTTCAGTGCTACCGATGTCAGCTCTACGGGCACGGTTCACAGAAGTGTCGCGGAATTGTGCGTTGTATGAAGTTTGGTGACAATCACACTTCACGGGAATGCTCAGTCCCGCGGTCGGAGCCTGCGAAGGCTGCAATTGTGGCGCTGCGCATCCGGCAAGTTCCATGGAGTGTCCTGCACTCAAGACATACGTGACAGCAACCTTTAGATACCTATTTTGAACCAACTGTAGAATATCAAATTAACACTCCCACTTATCTAAATAATAATTTTACCTGGTTAATCCAAGTTTACAACTACAAACTTAGTATGCTTAACTAAACAAACCTAAAACTTCAATTATTTTGCAATTTTCAATTCCATACCGATTATTTGCTCCGCAAACTCTTCACAATGACACCGAATCAAAGTCCCAGTTATACGCGTTTACACGCCACACCAATTTATAACTTAACACAAAGCTAATTCGTAACCATTCACACGTATTCAATCACAAATATCGACGCGATGAAGGATCAACGCAGTGCTTTCGTTGTCAGGCCTTTGGTCACGCGGCTTCGAACTGCTACCTGAAACTAAAGTGTGTTAATGTTTGGGTGAACATTTAACCGAAATTCACACCCAAATGCACAACCACAAATTGCAACGACGACCATCCGGCAAACTACAATGTCCAGCATATCTGGAACATATCCAAAGGCTTCAGACAAGAAGACAAAGTAACAAATTTAACCAGCAACCAAAATACATCCCAGCTCCTCAACCATCAACAAATGTTTGGAGCGAACGATTAAAAAAAACAATCAAAAATTACCAAACACACCAACTGTAAACCCACATCTTGGAGGAATCCCATTCTCGCAGAATGAAGATATAACAGAAGTCATGCATGCAATCAAGACCCAATGGCAAGAGTCCAAGCGCTTGTTATTTTTGCCTCCAAAATGTCACCATAATGTGATTTTTCAGAGTAAAACTTTAATTATCTATAACCATATACATTATATTATCTTAGTTGTTATTTTCTTTGTTATTACTTCTAAATTTTATTTTTGTTATTTAGTTTTAAGTTAGTTTAAGGAAAAAATAATAATTCAATGAGGTTTTAAAAATTTTTCCTCAAACTAAACACATTAACACACAATCTAAATTATTTATTATCTTTTAAAATAAAAACTAGCTTTAAGTCATATTAAGGTTAACGGTACTTAAATTATAATAAAATAGTTCCTTCTTAAAAAGTGATGATATGAGAGTAAGGACCGAGCTATTTACTTTGTAAATAGCTCTAGACTTCATATAATAGTTGCTTCTTAAAAAGTGATGATATGGAAGAAAGCTAAAAAAAATTAATGAGGGATAAATTGATTAAATGTAAGAAAAAATTTGGTTGAAATTTATTTCGTAAGTTTTCCCTTAGTATGTTTTTAAAATATTATATAACGCGGCAAGTTTTAAAATATTTGAACTCATCAGAAAAAATAACTTGCCGCGTTATATAAAATTTTAAAAACATACTAAGGGAAAACTTACGAAATAAATTTCAACCAAATTTTTTCTTACATTTAATCAATTTATCCCTCATTAATTTTTTTTAGTTAATAGTTTACCGAGCTATTTACTTTGTACATAGCTCGGCTCTTTAATGGGATATCATCACTTTTTAAAGAGCAACTATTATATGAAGTCTAGAGGTATTTACTTTGTAAATAGCTCGGTCCTTTCTTCCATATCATCACTTTTTAAGAAGCAACTATTATATGAAGTCTAGAGCTATTTACGATTTTCCCGAAAACTCGGCCCTTTCTTACATTTATGTTTTTGGTGGGTATTTTTTGATATCAATCCTTTTTGAAAGGCTTAAATATACGAAGTCGAAGGCTTCGCACAAAACGCTACGCGTTTTGTTACGCTTCGCGTATGCTTTGCGTTTCTTTACTTTTCGCGATACTTTACTCTTTTTACTCTTAGTTCCACGTAAAATAAAAAAAAACCGGTCTTTCTAACATGAAAAGAAGTGAAAAGGGCAGTTTTAGGGGTGTTTTTCCTCTTTTTGGGGATTTCGATGTAGGTTTAAAATTTTCGTGGTATTCTGTTAATTTGACTTTATTTTGAGTCGATTGGTGAAAATACCATCTTTCTACCATGAATAGAACTTAAAGAGGTAGCTTCGGGGGTGCTTTTCAGATTTTTTTTGGGAGGAAGCGATGAAAGTTTTCAAGTTTTTTGAATAACCCTCTTAATTTGTAGCTGTTAAGCGTCGAATATAAAAAACTGCATCTTCCTAGCATGTTTACAAGAAAAGGGGTAGTTTTAGGGGTGTTTATTCCATTTGCGAAGGGTAACGATGGAAAAATTTAGGTTTTTAAAATAATCCTATTATTTTAAACCCGGTCCACGTCGAATGAAAAAAAACCTGATCTTTCTAACATGAATAGAAGTGAAAAAGGCAGTTTAAGGAGTGTTTTTCCCATTTTCGGAGGTTTCCGATGTAGATAATGAAATTTTTCAAAGTAATCTGTTAATTTGACTTTAAAAAGAAAATCCCATCTCTCTAACTAGAACTGAAGTGAAATGGCAATTTTACGGTTGGTTTCCTTATTTTCGAGAGAGGGTGGTGTTTGCGATGTAGGAAATGAAATTTTTCAAAGTATTCTGTTAACTTGACTTTATTTCGGGTCGATTGGTGAAAATCCCATCATTTCAGCATGTAAAGAACTTAAAAACGTAATTTTGGGGGGTGTTTTTTTCGATTTTCCGAGAGGTTGTAATGAAAAATTTAAAATTTTTCATTACAACGAAAGGGGTTGTTTTACGTGTGTTTTTTCCGATTGCGAAGGGTTGTGATGGAATTTCACTTCTATCATGAATAGAAGTGAAAAGGTCAGTTTTCCGATTTTTTCCGTCGGTTTCAAGCAAGTTCGTGTCGAATGCAAAAAAACTACTACTTTCTAGCATGTCTAGAAGTGGGTTAGGTTTTATATTTTTTTAGATGATAGCCAAAGAATATCACTCACTTCACGTAGTTGAAGAAATTGAATTTAAGAAATTTGTGCATTTATTATGTCCCTCTTATAGTTTACCTACAAGAAGAACACTGTCTGAAAATCTTCTTCCCCAACTTCATTTGAAATTGACTCACGAGATAGAAAGTAAAATTGAAAAAGCACCAGCCATATGTTTGACCACTGATGGTTGGGCGTCGAGAAACAGAGTTTTATCGCTGTTACAGCACATTATATTGATGTGGAGAAGCATGAATTTGTGTTCCAATTTGCTTGGTTGCATTGAATATGATGAAAGTCATACGGCAGAAAATTTATGTAATTTCTTGAAAGAAGAAATGTCCAAGTGGAATATTGAAAATAAAGTTGGGGCTATTGTCAGTGATCATGCGGCAAATATCATTTCGGCAGTGCAAATAGGAGGATGGCGATCGATAGGTTGCTTTGCTCATTTACTAAATCTCATTGTGCAAACAGCCATTGGACAAATTTCTCACGTAGTTAAAAAAGTTAAAAATGTTGTTGAGTATTTTAAGAAGAGCTCTAAAGGTTTATATAAATTAGAAGAAATGCAAAAACAAATGAACATACCCGTACTCAAATTAAAGCAAGACGTCCCTACAAGGTGGAATTCCACCTATGAGATGCTAAACAGAGATTTGAAAATTAAAAAATTCGTTACGCTGGAGCTGCTTCAACTTAGCGAATTTCCTTGGAATAAATAAATTACTCTCAGCACAATGTTAGTCTGATCAAAATGAAATGTCGTATCTGATTTTAGTATTTGCATGGCCAATTTTATTAATAAATGACATACGTCAAGGGGAAAGGGGGGCATAAAGATAGAAGAAAACACAAAATATAAAATATCTCTCTTAATATTAGAACAATCGAAAAATGCGTAAGAAACAAAGTTGATGAAAATCATGTTTGCTACAATTCATCACCTTATCATTTATGCTCAAAATCTAATGCGTACAGAGATATTGAGGAATTTAATTTTCAATCTTAAACCGTCAATATTTTTGTAAATATTAGGGTTACAGAAAAAATGATAAAAACAAAATTATAGGAAAACTTAATGCCTACAACTTTACTTCTTATAAAATTTTCGATTTTGCGAATATTAAGGGAGATATGTCAAATTTTGTGTTTCCCCCTCCCTTTAAACCCCCCTTTCCCCTGGTCCGATTTTACCCATTAACGAACTTGACCTTTTGAATACCAAAAGCGCTTCAAATACCAAATCTCATTCCGATAAAATGAAAACTGTGACCGCTAGAGTGATTACAGACACATATATATATATATATATATATGTATATATATATATATATATATATGTATATATATATATATATATATATATATATATATAGTTACGATAGGACCCTTGGACTTACCATATACAGCTATACAATAAAAGGACCACCCAACAGTATACTGCGTAATAAAACTATATTAGTACAAATGACGATCGTTTACAAATTATATATAAACATTCACATATATATCCAATTTCACATTTTTTGTTTTATATTTACTTATCACTATAATTAATTATATATCAATTATTTCAAATATTTCATTTTTATTATTCATAATTATTATACACATATTATGTTCCACTTAATGTTTCTGTCACTATCGATAACAAGCGTACGTGATCAAAAACACATACAGCAATCATATAAATAGCAACTGAAACATAAAGTGATTAACTATTTCTAGTTAGGACATTGTTCATGTAAATTAGTTGTTGTAACAATCAGTTCAAATAATCATTATTGTAATCAAACAATCATTGTAACCAGAAATAAATAATAAAGTTAGTTTTTAAAACATTATTTTTGGAAACAAGAACATAATTGGCGCAGTCGGTAGGACTGGTGTGATAACGTGGTTAAAGTTGTGAAGAAATTGGATCGACAGCACATCGTTCGAGATCTTCAGCTTTAGAGGCATACTAAAGTATAGCGGCTTTCCCGATCATCAACACTGGTCACAATCATTGAACAATTATTGGTGGATTTTTATCCTTTGGACGGCGAATCTACAATGGTATTTGGGCTTTACTTCTACTACATGTAAGTAAACGAAATACTATATTGTTATCCCATTCTCATGCCAAAATCCGGCAATATTAAGTTACAAGCAGCCAAATTTGAACCCTATCCTAGAGAAGTTCCTCACAGTGGTACAGAATATACTGACAGTGAGTCCAGCAACTCAAATTTGCAGAATACAAATTTAACCGTTGCTTCTACTAATTTTAAGAATAATATTTTTGAATCTTCTGAATCATCACAAGTCCAATCAAATCAAATAAAAATGTCTATCCTAGAACATCTGAAAATACCAGATGCTATTAAAGAATTACCGGAATTTAACGGAAACCCTAGAATATTACATGATTTTATAGCTAACGTAGAAGAAATTATAGCACTTATCCCCGATATACATACAAAACCCCAAGGTAGATTATGGCTCCGGGCAATACGAAACAAAATAGTCGGGTCAGCAAACGAAGTCCTAGATATGTACGGTACTTCAATTAATTGGGAAAATATTAAGGAAAATTTAATAACACACTACTCAGACAAAAGAAACGAGACAAGTCTCATACGAGATTTACACTATTTAAAACAAGGGAATTCTAGTATTGAACAGTATTATAGTACTATTATAGAAATATATTCTGCAATGACAAATCACGTTAAAATAACTGAATCATCCGCAGACATAATTACTGCCAAGATTAAATTATACGGAGCTATGTGTTTAAATGTCTTCCTCACAGGACTAAGAGAACCCATGGGATCCGTTATTAGGGCAAGGAACCCTCAAACCTTAAAAGAAGGTTTCGATTTTTGCCTAATCGAGCAAAATATCTATTACGCGCGAAATTCTAATATTACTAGACAAGAAGGACCTCACACAAACAATATACCTTCCTTTAAACCCAAAACCAATCTAAATGTACCCAAAACTTTTCCCCAATTCATACCCCAACAACAAAACTGGAGACCCCCAAATAATCAAAACCAGCAGAATCAATTTCGGCCTTTCCAGCCAAGTTCATTCCAACGCCCTTTCCAACAAAACCAATTCCGACAACCCCAACAAACATTTAACCAATTCCAACGTCCAAATAATCAATTCCAACAAAATCAATTCCAACAACCAGTTAGCCAGTTCCAACGTTCGCATAATCAATTCCAACAAAAACCAAAATTACCTAGTCCCACACCTATGGAGTTAGGTAGTAGCGTAAATTTTCGCCATAATAATGCTCCTCCACAATCAACCACACCAAGAAACTTTTTCAATCAAAACAAACCTGGCTTGTTCAATATTGAAGAAAAAAATAAATTTGAAGAGCTAGACGACTACTATGACGCAAAACCATTACAATTCCCAAATTCGGACGATCAAATCACTTCCGAGCCCAATGATTGTTACGTCGCTGACGAGTCAGATACTTTTGAGTTCTACGACACCTTGGATTTTCGGTCCAACTTCCCGAACCAATCGGATACGTAGAAACTCACTCGCATGGCATAACACTTCCTTACATTAACATATCATCACCATTTAACCGACCCTTAAAATTCTTAATCGACACAGGTTCGTCTCATTCATTTATTAATCCGGAATTTATAAATTTAGAAGAATGTGAGATCTTAAACCCCCCAATACAAATTAAATCCGTTCTTAACTTGCATAAATTAAACAAAAAAATAAAAATACCAGCTTTCATTGAATTCAAAAACCCTGAAATTGAATTTGAGTTTTTAGTATTCAAATTTCATAACTACTTCGATGGGTTACTTGGAATAGATATACTTAGAAAAATCGAAGCTGAAATCGATATTTCAAGAAAACTCATAAAAACCCCTCAAACCATCATCAAAACCTTTTCTAAACCCAACTATATTTCAAAAAAATTTGAGATAAAAGGTAACACCAAAACTTTCGCACACATACCCGTCGATGTCCAAGAAAAGGATATCATCTTAAAAGATACCTATATTGGCAATCAATTCTTCATCCCAGGAGGTGTCTATCAAGCAAAAAATTGGCACACAACGGTACCAGTATTTAACCTCACCGATAGAAATCTAATATTTTTTATCGAACAACCGTTGATAACAGAAATATTGAATCACGAAATATTAGATTATTACCAAAATCAACCCAACGACTTTGTACAAAAAACAAATCAACCCATAGACAAGATGATTAGGTTAGAACATTTAAACGAAGAAGAAAAGGATGCAATACTAAAATTATGTAGGGAATATGAGGATCTTTTCCATCACGAAGGTGACAAACTCACTTTCACAAATAAAATCAAACACAGAATCCATACTAAAGACGACATACCTATATACACTAAATCTTACCGATATCCATATGTCCATAAAGAAGAGGTACAAACACAACTCAACAAAATGTTAACCCAAGGAATAATAAGACCTAGTTATAGCCCTTGGTCAGCCCCTATATGGATAGTCCCGAAAAAGCTAGATGCCTCAGGCAAACAAAAGTGGCGACTAGTCATTGACTATCGCAAGCTAAATGAAAAAACAGTGGATGACAGATATCCGCTACCCAATATTACCGATATACTTGACAAGTTGGGTAGAAGTATGTATTTCACCACAATCGATTTAGCTAGCGGATTTCATCAAATTGAAGTTGACGAAAAAGACATTGAAAAAACCGCATTTACGGTCGAAAATGGACATTACGAATATGTCCGCATGCCTTTCGGATTGAAAAATGCGCCATCCACCTTCCAAAGGGTGATGGATAATGTTCTACGAGAACTTCAAGGAACTATTTGTCTAGTGTACATGGACGATATCATTATTTTTTCGACCTCTCTCCAAGAACACACGCTAAATCTAAAGAAAGTATTCCAGAGACTACGCGAAGCCAATCTCAAAATTCAATTGGACAAGAGCGAATTCCTCCATAAGGAAATTGCTTTCCTAGGACATATCGTGTCACCAGAAGGCATTAAACCTAACCCGGATAAAATCAAAGCCATCATAAAATTTCCAATCCCAAAGAACCCCAAGGAAATCAAATCCTTTCTCGGCTTATTAGGATACTACAGGAAATTCATAAAAGACTTTTCAAAACTAACAAAACCCTTGACTCAGTGTCTAAGGAAAGGAGAAACTGTGAAATTAACCAACGAATACGTCAAATGCTTTGAAATGTGCAAACAAATCTTAACTGACGACACTATACTCACCTACCCTGACTTCTCGAAAGAATTCATCTTAACCACAGACGCTAGTAATGTCGCTTTAGGCGCCGTATTATCTCAAGGTCCAATTGGTAGCGACAGACCAGTCTGTTACGCTTCAAGAACACTGACAAAAACAGAACAGAACTATTCCACCATTGAGAAAGAGTTGTTAGCAATTGTCTGGGCAACTAAATACTTCCGACCGTACTTATTCGGGAGGAAATTCAAAATCATAACAGACCATAAACCCCTGACATGGCTAATGTCACTCAAGGAACCAAATAGTAAACTGGTTAGATGGAGACTGAAATTAGAAGAGTTTGACTACACCATAGTTTATAAAAAAGGAAAGTACAACACTAACGCTGACACCCTATCTCGGACTATCATAGACACAAACAACCATGATAGCTTAGATGACAAATCAATAAGAGGAACAAGATATTCAGATTCAAATAGCGTACATAGCGCAACCGAAGACGATACCTCATACATCCGCATCTCAGAAAATCCTCTTAATGACTTTAACGAACAAATAATTCTCAAACGAAACAATGAAATACCTCATAAAATTCGCGAAATACTCTTTCATACAAAACGTCGACAAACATTCCAATTCCCAGAATTTACCATACCAGGGATAATTACTCTGTTTAAAGAATTCGTACAACCAAAGAAAATCACAGCAATCTATTGTCCAGACGACGAACTATTTAATCAAGTGCAAAACGTATACACTCAATATTTCTCACAAGGAGGACAATATAAATTTCTAAGATGCACTAAACTATTACAAGACATGACAAGAGAACCTGAACAAGATGAACTAATCTCTAAATACCATACAGACAGTATACATAGAGGAATAAACGAAACTTTCTCGCATTTACGTAGACAATACTATTTTCCAAATATGAAGTCAAAAATCACTTTCTACATCAATCACTGCAAAATCTGCAACGAAAACAAATACGATAGAAATCCCCCACGACAAGAATTTTCATTGACGCAAACACCCACACAACCTTTAGAAATAACTCATTGCGATATTTTCTATGTAGAACGAAAAATGTATCTTACAATAATCGACAAATTCTCGAAATATGCTCAAGCATATCCTCTAGAAACCCGAAATACAATTCACCTAAAAGAAGCCCTAATGCGCTTCATTAGTGGATTCGGACGCCCCAAAACACTCGTAGCCGATGCTGAGAAAAATTTCAGTTCAATCAGCTTTAGAGAATTCTGCGAGAACTGCAACATACAACTTCATATCACTTCAATACGAAGTTCAAATTCAAACTCCCCGATTGAACGATTCCATTCAACATTTTTAGAGATGTATAGAATCTTGCATAACGCAAACCAAAATTATCCAAAAGAACCTCAATTGCGAATTTTAGAAACCCTTTTTGTCTATAACAACACAATACACTCTAGCACTGGTTATACTCCCTTTGAGCTATTTTTCGGACGAAAATATGACGCAACCTTAAAACCTGATCCAAACGATTCCAGAAACACAAACAAGACTTATACGATAACGTAAACCAAAAAACGGAACGAAAGAAACAAAGACACATTCATAAAACCAACCAAAAGAGAGAAAACCCCATCGACTATCAGCCTAACACTCAAACTTACCTAACAGAAAATAAACACAATAACAAACTACACCCGAAATTTAAACAAGTGACTGTTGAACAAAATAACAGACTAACCATAACAGACGATAAAAATCGGAAACTAAATAAACAAAAATTACGAAGAAAAAAAATTTTACAGGCTTGCCATAATAACCACAATCACCCAAGGGCAAAGAATCGAAATTCAAGACCTGACCAACAATCCCGGGATAATAGCTGTTGAACTAGGACAAGCCAAAGTAATTCAGAACCATCACAAATACATTCATATAATAGACTTAGAAATATACAAAGAGAATATAGACAAAATTCAGAATACCATAGAAAAAATAAAAATTTACGACAAACTAGGATCAATAAAAGATACAATTATTCATAAATTCCGAAACTTACAGAAAAACTTTAATGTAATCTATCCCAAAATCATTACTAAAAGAGGTCTTCTCGATGGACTAGGAGCAGGAATAAAATTTATCACCGGTAATATGGATGCGTACGACGCAGTTCGTATCAACAAAGAAATCGAAAAACTCACTAATTCACAACGGGACGTAACTCTCGAAAGCAATAAACAGGTAAAAATTAACGACTTGATGATTGAAAGATTCAACAATATTACACAACATATTAATTCGCAACAGGAAATTATTAATAGCTATCTAGACAAATTCAGTGTAGAAATAAATAACAAATTCCAAAACGAAACTAACGATTTTAAATACATGCAGTATATTTACCAATTAACCTATAATTTGGATACACTCAACTCACATTTAGAAGATATTATGAACGCAATCAATCTCGCGAAATTAAACGTATTACCCAAAAATATTTTAGCTCCAGAAGAATTAACACATGTATATCAAATTCTGACAAAGCAAAATCTATCAATTAAATCAATCGAACAAATTTACGAGTTACTGTCTTTCCAAGCGTACTATAACCATACCAGAATCATATTTAACGTCAAAATACCACAGTTCGAGGAAAATAATTACAAATTAAACTTCCTAGAACCATTACCTACAACCACCCTCAAAACCATTAAAATTCCCTATCAATACGCCCTAACAAATCCTAAACAAATGTATTTCGTTGAAAATGCGTGCTTACAACTGGAAGACCTATACCTCTGTACCGATCATTCAGCCCTAAAAGGAGAAATGAACAAATGCCTCCTAAGCATACTGCAAAACGACCAAGCTAGCTGTACATATCAAGAATATACAAATCATACGGAAATAAAAAGAATATTGAACGACTATATCATTATCAAAAACTCTTATGGAACAATCTTAGACACTACCTGTGGCATAAAACAACGTATAATAGAAGGAACAATTTTACTACACTTCATAAACTGTACCGTTACCATAAACGAACTCAACTACGAAAATATGGAATCCCAATATATCGAACGGATATTCATCCTACCATTACACAACATACAAATCAACCAAACTAAATTCGAACCAAGATTAAATCTGGAAACCCTACATGGATTCAACATTAAGAATAGGGAAGAAATACAAGAAATCAAGACTAGAACAACCATACACATTCCGACAATATATGGCATAATGCTGCTAACCACATTCACCTTACTGACAATTATCATCACCAAAATAATAAAAGAAAAGAAACACAAATCAAATTTGGTAACAGTACCCAACGTCACCTTTCATGCCTCGGCACCTAGCCAAAGCAACAAATTAGATGGCTTTTGGCCGCTGCCTCCGTCTTAGGCGGGAGGAGTTACGATAGGACCCTTGGACTTACCATATACAGCTATACAATAAAAGGACCACCCAACAGTATACTGCGTAATAAAACTATATTAGTACAAATGACGATCGTTTACAAATTATATATAAACATTCACATATATATCCAATTTCACATTTTTTGTTTTATATTTACTTATCACTATAATTAATTATATATCAATTATTTCAAATATTTCATTTTTATTATTCATAATTATTATACACATATTATGTTCCACTTAATGTTTCTGTCACTATCGATAACAAGCGTACGTGATCAAAAACACATACAGCAATCATATAAATAGCAACTGAAACATAAAGTGATTAACTATTTCTAGTTAGGACATTGTTCATGTAAATTAGTTGTTGTAACAATCAGTTCAAATAATCATTATTGTAATCAAACAATCATTGTAACCAGAAATAAATAATAAAGTTAGTTTTTAAAACATTATTTTTGGAAACAAGAACATAATTATATATATATATATATATATGTCCATAGATATATATATATATATAAATTTTACAGATGGTGATTTTTGACAACTACAAGGTAGGATCGATGGACATTTGAAGAAATTTTTGCGAAATTTTGACTTCGGTACGGGACCAATAGCTCTATTTCCATTCAGGAAATTCGCTAAAATGCAATTATTCCAACTCTTGCGTTAATGAACAATAATTTATCTTTAGCAACTGAAGACTGGATCGTAATTGAAAGAGTAGTACCGATTTTAAAAATTTTTAATGATATAACTGTTGAAGTTTGCACAGAGAAAAATGTAAGCTTATCAAAAGTAATTGTTTACTGTCGTCTATTAAAACAACATGTTAATGATTGTTTAAAAATAATTGAAACACAAACTTTCATCGAAAAAGAAAATTATTTGGTAGATATTCATAATTTATTAGAAACACTCCGTTCTGAAATTTACAAACGTTTTATGAATATTGAAAAAAAACTTTCTTTACACTGAATCTCAACAGTACTTGATCCTCGATTCAAATATAAAGGATTTTGGGAAGAAGTTAATTATAAAAAAACAATTGGTTTGAAATCTAAAATTGGTTCTCAGTTGTTAATTCCTCCACTACTGTGCTAACAGAAGTAGCTTCAATAACAGCATTCTCGTTAGCTTCTGATAAAATAAAATCTGTATCTATTTGGGATAAATTTGACCAAGAAATAGCATGTTTGACACCAGAAAACAGTACAGCAGCCGGGATAGTTGAGCTTGACAAATAGTTACATGAACCTATCATTAACAGAAATGCAAACCTCCTTAAGTGGTGGAATTCGCGAAAAAATGTATACCCGATATTGTTTAAATTCATTTTAAAACGTTTAAATTTAGTCGCCGCAACTAGTGTACCTTGCGAGCGCGTTTTTTCTAAAGCCGGTCTTATTCAAACTGAGAAAAGATCAAGATTATCTGCGAGTAAAGTGTCTCAACTTCTTTTTATAAGCGGCAATCTTCAAAATTAATATTAATATCAAAACATTAGTTTTAATTGTCATTATTTAGCTTCTTAAAAATAAGATCTCATCTATGTAAGTTTTATTTTGATTACATGAATATTTTATATTTATAGATTATATAATGTTTAAACATTAAAATAATATATTATATGTATTTTGGGTAATATATGAAAATGTTAAATAATTCTATAATTCTAATAAAAGTGTGCATTTTAGAAAGTTAAAATTATTTTTTAATTACAAATTGATACACCTATAATTAAAATTTAAAAAATAAAATAGTTCCGCGGATACGTTTCCCGGAACTAGTTCCTTTTGGCCGTGGAAACGTTGTTCAATCCTTGTTCAATCCGGAACGACATAACTCTAATTGCCATTACCATCTGTTAAAGAAATATTTAGGGATCATATATTTCATTGTGTTTTCTACATGGTTCTTTACGATGATATGGTCTAATACAACCAATATTTAAATACCAAAGTGTCATCCAATCAGATAGGACTCTATAAAAATATCAACGAATAAGATAAATATGCGTTCTAATGCTAATTTGATTAAAATGAAAATTGTAAAAATGTTCTTTTTTCCGATACAAATTTCCAGTTTTCGCAATTTTCCCGTCGGTTTGAGTACTAGATCTACCCGTATGCCAAATATCAACTTTACAGGATATCTGGAAGAAGCGTATAATTATGATAGGTCATACTTAAGTTTTTAAGGCGTATACCGTGAATTTTGCGTTTTTGAAGTGAAATAACTTTTTAACGGTTAATTTATTAACGATCATTGAAAAAAACGGTTTCTTATAATTACGTAAAGTCTCGATAATTCGAAATTTCAACACTGTATCTCTTTTCGTTCAGAAGATATTTCGCGGTCAAACAGTGTTCTAATATTTCCTGTAGTGAAGAGTACAAATGTGTCCGTTAAACTCTTCCTTGCGCACTACCGTGCTCTAGATATATATTAAACTTGAAATTGGATGCATTTTTTAAAGAATCATTATTAATATTTGACACCATACGAATTCCAGAATTTCTTAATGAATTCTTTGCATCTCATAAAAGAGAAATTGAAATCGAAACCCAAGAACCTTCAAGTAATATTAGTTAGAAGTAAATTAACTTGTGCTTCATTGTTACACGATATTGATTATGAAAAAGCCATAACGTAGCTAACGCACATCAAAAAGTATTAGAAAGATTTTGGAATGATTTCAAAGAAACAAAAAATTATAGAGACTTAAATGGTTATCTTGGTATTTACGTTAAATCAAGAATTGAAGGTGTCACAGATAATTATATTCTAGTAAAATATTTTCGAAATAATTTTATTAGCTTATAATTACAGGTGTTATTTATCCATTGGTAAATAAACGAACAGACAATATAATTTATAAAAGAACACCTTAAGTGCTTAAAACTGGGTTAAGCCTCAGGCCTATTAGCATAGTTATTTTGTTAAAATATTGTTGTATTAATTTGTTACAGCCATTTGGTCACTAGATTAGTTTAACGTGACCAACGTGTTAATCATTCCTCAGTTTGTGTATTCTAACTAACCGTGTCATTTAGTTTAAATAATTATATTTTCAAGTATTCATTACATTCTACAAAATCTTTAAGTAAAATGGACCAAAAAGGAACCATCAAACTCACTTCCCAGTGGACCATTGACAACTTTAGCATTTTCACTAAAAAAAAATACTTCAGCAAAGTTGAAGTCACCAACATTTACTGGAGGTGCATTGCATAATTCAAAATGGTGTCTGGCAATTAGACAGAAAGATTGTAGTGGAACGAATTGTGTTTATTTTTATTTAAAACTATTATCCAGTCATACAAAATAAAACGAAAAAAGAACAACCATTCTACATACCATCTAACTCACTTACCAGTGGACCATTGACAACTTTAACGTTTTCGCTAAAAAAAATACTTCAGCAATATTGAAGTCACAACATTTACTGGAGGTGCATTGCATAATTCAAAATGGTGTCAATTAGACAGAAAGATTGTAGTTCAAAGAATTGTGTTTATTTTTATTTAAAACTATTATCCAGTCATACAAAATAAAATGGACGGAAAAGGAACAACCATTCTACATACCATCAAACTCACTTACCAGTGGACCATTGACAACTTTAGCATTTTCGCTAAAAAAAATACTTCAGCAATATTGAAGTCACAACATTTACTGGAGGTGCATTGTATAATTGAAAATGGTGTCAATTAGACAGAAAGATTGTAGTTGAAAGAATTGTGTTTATTTTTAACCCGACTTCAAAAAAGGAGGATGGTTCTCAATTCGTCTGTATTTTTTTTTTTTTTTTTTTTTTTATGTTTGTTACCTCAGAACTCCGGCATTTATGAACCGATTTTGAATTTTTTTTTTTTGTTTTAAAGGGTTTGATTCCCGATTGGTCCCATTGTCACCAAATCGCATTCTGATGAGGGGATCTCCGGAAAATCGAGGAAAATCCTCATTTTTTATGTGATAACCGATTTCTGCGAAATTTTTTTTTTTTTTGAAAAAGTATACTCATTCATAATGGGAAAATAAGAAAATTTTTTTAAAAACCGACCTCAAAAAAAATTTTTCCTTAAAAAAAAAACCGACCCCAAAAAAAAAAAATTTTACAAAAAAAAACCAAATTCCTTGTAAAGAAAACTGAAAATCTGTTATAAAAAAATGCATTAAAAATTTAAAAAAAAAAAAAAACGGGTAAAAAAAAAGTGTTATAAAAAAATTCACTAAAAATTAGTTGGTCGTTTAGTAGGTCTACCCATATTTAGACAAATAAAATCAGTTATAGAACTTCAAAGTCACTAAAAAGCGAGAAATAAAACTTATTTTGACAAAATGGAAACCCGACTTAACAAAAGAAGCACTAAAAAGTAAAAAAATAATTGCATATTCTTGTGCCAATTTTAGTTCACCAAAGCAAAAATTTTTAAATATATATGTACAATTATTGTTATTTTTGGAGGCGGTGTCCAAAAGTTATGTGAATTTATCTATGTTGACACCGCCTCCAAAAATAACAATAATTGTACATATATATTTAAAAATTTTTGCTTTGGTGAACTAAAATTGGCACAAGAATATGCAATTATTTTTTTACTTTTTAGTGCTTCTTTTGTTAAGTCGGGTTTCCATTTTGTCAAAATAAGTTTTATTATTTAAAACTATTATCCAGTCATACAAAGCTAGTAGAAGCATGCTACAATTTTTCGATAATAAACAGCCGAGGAAATAAAACACATACCATGGAAAAATCTCAAGCCATTGATTTTGTTATGCGGCATGCAGCAAATGTAATGGAAACGTTTGGATGGAAGAAAATGACAAAAAGACATGCGCGTATATTTGTTGAGATATCTGTTGCATTTGCAAGAAAACAAATGCCTTCGATTGCAGCCTCCCTCAGAGTGTATTCTTTGTGTATTGACGATGTCTCATTTTCCATGGTGAATTGAACAACTGTTCAAAAGTGAATTCTTAAAGAATAAGTTTTTATACTCAAGAAAGGTCTCATCACTATTTGTTTATGTTACTAAAATGGAATTCTCATTCCAATCAGATTAAACTTGTGACTGCTAGAGCGATTACCGATAGAACGATTATATGTCCATAGACATATACATATATAAATTTTACAGATGGTGATTTTCGATATCGACTTCGAGTCGGTACGAGACCAATAGTTCCATTCCCTTTCAAAAAATTCGCAAAAAAGTGATATTATTTCAATGAAATTATATTATTTCAAATTTTTTTTGAAAATATTAAATCTACAAGAATTTCAATATAAAAAAAATGAATCAAAGTATTACAATTTGTTATTTAATAAAAAAAAAAAGCATATTTAAATTCGTAGTAAAAAAGGTTAGGTCTAGCTGTCTGTCATAACAATAACAAAGTACTGATTGAAATAAAAATTTAATAATAGCAATTACGAAACATTGATTAATTGTTAATCTCAATAGCTAATATTTATTAAATCTATGAAATACAATTTAATTTATTCAGAGAAACACTTATTAATGATTTTAGCAAAAAAAGACATAATTATTCAAACTGGATTTGAAGCAATAGCTCATGATATCCAATTTCAACCACAAACGATGCAGAAAGGAAAGCTTCTGGTGATGGCTGATCATGTCAGAGATATCAAAGAATATAGAAAATCTGGCGAAAGTTACTTGATAACATCAAGAGTAATAAGACAAACATCAGTAACTTTGACACCATATGGAACGTCATTTCAAAATTTTTTGTATTTAAAATATTCTACATATATTGAGTAAATGTCATTATCAAAAAAATTATAATAGATTATTTTACTGAGTTTTTTTTTCTTCAGATTAATCGGGAACGGTTAGTTAATAAAGTGAGCTGTACATGTGTTTATAATCAGAGTTGAAAATGTAAGCACGTTGTAGCTCTAATTTATTTTATAAATAGTGAGGAAAGTCGAACAAAAACTAGCTTTGAACAGGAGTGGGGTAAATCTAGTGCCCCATAGTTCACAAAAGATAAATACGCAAAGAGTAAAGATTTTGCCGAGATGTTTTCAACGAAGAAAATGAATAGTTTTGAAAGCAATTATCCTTAGATTTATCAGAATTAGAAGGAGAATCGGTGAATCAGTGAAGATACTTATGCAAAATTTATTATTATCTTTAGTAACCGAAGTTGAATTAAATTTAGAAAAAAAAAGCTTGCTTACAGTGCTTGAGAATCTTCTTCATTTATTCTGAAGAATTTTTAGTTTATAAACTAGAATACAAATTAGTAGACCGTATGACAAAGTTTTCTTTTGCAACATAAAAAAACGCTTGTAACACCTTAAAAAAAATGAAACATAAAATAAAAAAACATAACTAATCTTTACAAATAATCTTTTCAACTTACGGGAGTAATATGTTTTGAGAGTTGTGTCAAATTTTATTTGTACGAAAGCACCATTTATAATCAACAGTTATAAATCGAAAATCAATAATCGATTGGTACGAAAACCCACCGCATCATTAATAAAAAACCAGAATTGAAATCGAATCAATTTTGGAGTCGGAGACTCTCTTATGTTCTTGAATTTCAAGCAATCATGTCGCTCGTCTAAAATTAATATTGTTGCGTCTTGAACCTCGAATATTTTTTATTGATATTCAGTGAGTTAACTCAAGAATTAATTATTAAGTAGACATTGTAGTTACTTGTTTAAATTCAAGATTGTTATTTTTGAGTATTATATTTTGAATACATACCAATTATCTTATAAACTTTTATTCATTTATTACATTTTCATTTTATAATTTTCATTTTATTCATTTATTACGAATCATTTCGGCACATTGGAATTTTACAACGCATTCATCAGATAAGTACCAAATTACACAAATATTTTCAAATTTTTAAAATTAAAACTAATCTTGTACTATTTTGACATAACCATTCAACGCACCAACTAAGTTGTTTACTGGTAATTATTAACAGATAAATACACATCTTAAATCATTCACATTTAATAATTTTAATTATCAACTAAATTTGGGTGTGTTCCAGTAGGTTTTTTTATAAGGGGCAATCACAAATAGAGAGTGTAAAGGTAAATGATAATTATATTAAATAATTATTACTTAAATAAATAATAAATATATGTGAAAGGTATAATTGATCTTTATTGATTTGATTTATGAAATGTTATTATTTTAATATGTAAATTACCATGGTTGTTAACATTCAAAGCAACCGTGATAATAGAGGGAAGTTATAGTTGTTATGCAACAGATAAAAATGATGAACAAAATTATAATAATAATTTAATGAAGAAGCGATACCGCTACATACTTTAATTGTTGCATAACAACTATAAATGATGAACAAAATTATAATAATAATTTAATGAAGAAGCGACACCGCTACAAGAGTATTAATTATTAAACCATATATTTTCAGTAAATATACATTAAGAATCGGTAAATCTTATTATTATAGAGGAATTTGAAAACACGTTCGTTTAGCGTTAAGCTGATAATTGTTTAGAGAACTATTCTTTGGTTTTTGTTTACAGTAGCTTGGTACTTGGAGTCTGAACCAGTAATTAAAATTAACGTGATTTAGTTTTCGTAACAACCGTGTTAAATAATTTTAAAATAATAATATTGTGCTTGGATGATGACAATATTTTTAAGTTATGTTGCCAAACATTAAATCAAGCACAATGTCAAAAATACAAAATAAAAGTTAGATGTAGAAAAACAATTGATAGTCTAATCAATGAGTTTTTATACCCACAAAAAATTGATTGTCAATCAATAAAATATGGTTTGAAAAAAGAAAAATACGCCAAAGAAAAGTACCAAACATTAAAAAGCTGTTTTGTTAAAAAACTTGATGTTATTATGCATAGAACACAGTTGTGGCTTTGTGCGAGTGTCGATGGCGTTGTCATTGGATGATTGCGTTACCAAACTTTTAGAAACTTTGCAATGTAAAGTACTTGTATTTTGAAAATGGTGACGTACACTCCCGTTCAAAAAAAAAAAATGAACAGACCTGAACCGAATCAGTGTCTCACAATTTCGATTATTCTTGTAGTAGCAGATACAACATTTTATTTAATTTTTACACGTAAGAGTAAGATATAACACTTAACATGTATTAACATTACATAATATATTCTTTAAATTCTCACTCTGTCACTGACACCGTATATACAAATAAAAAATATAAATTCAATTTATACTTCCATTTCTTTTTTACACACTTAAAAAATATACTACTTATCTTTGTTTAATAAATAAATAAAATTTTACATTATACAGAGTGTTACAAAAGTGAGGAGTTTTATGAAATGTACGAAAATTAACATTTCAGGTCTGTTCATTTTTTTTTTGAACGGGAGTGTAAAATTAAAAAACCATCCTTATTACACCCAAGTACAAGAACAGTTGTATGTTACAGGAATGTTTACTTGTGATTTGATTGTGTATTCACCGATGGATAATGGTTCCTGTATAGTGACGAAGTTGTGAAGTAGTGAACCATCGAGACGAGGAGTGTCTAAAAGACAGTATTTTAGCGAAAAATTTTATTTTAATAATTATTTGAATGCCGTTTACTTACTCGGAGTGCATCGGAAAAACGCATCAGTGATAAAATACCAAATAAACAATAGTTTCTTTGAAAATTAAAAACAAAACTATTTTATATGTTAAATATTTTTCATTTTAAACTAAAGTATATGTAAAAGATGTTACAAATTTTATAATATTTATATTTTATAATTTAATAAATATTTTAATATATTTTACAATTTAAATAATTAACGTTGTTGAATTTAAAGAAAATTGAAATAAATAATAGGTACCACACTTCAAGTTCAATTGTCTATTTTATGTTTATCTCCCTCGCGATAAGAATGCCGAAAGCTGCAGAAAATATTTTAAAGTTAAAAAATAAAGAGAAAACGTCGTTTGTCATCGACGTCGACATTGAAAGAGTATTGGAACCTCTGGATGATAAAACTCGATATCAAAAACGATTGAAAGTGTGCTTATGATGATTCATTATCATATTATCTATCTCAAATTCACCCCCTTTACCTAGATCAGTTTTTTGTATTATAAATACGTATTTCGACTACAATGTAGTCATCATCAGTATAAATTAGCTAGTCGTACTTTACTCTTTGACAATTAGAGATAGATGTAAAGTCGAGATCAACAGACAAAAATAAAAATAAATAGAAAATTAACTAGATTAAAATATACTAGATTTAAAATATAATAAATTCACTGAAACTGTCACCAAATTAGCAACAAGTAAAATATCCTGCGACAATATAAGAGTAATTTTAAGAAGAGCAAAATTAACAGGAATAAATGTGAATGAAGGAAATTTTAACAAGAGCAATTTCAATATAATTTAAAATTTATTATATTTTAAATCTAGTATATTTTAATCTAGTTAATTTTCTATTTATTTTTATTTTTGTCTGTTGATCTCGACTTTACATCTATCTCTAATTGTCAAAGAGTAAAGTACGACTAGCTAATTTATACTGATGATGACTACATTTTAGTCGAAATACGTATTTATAATACAAAAAACTGATCTAGGAAAAGGGGGCGAATTTGAAATTTTATTTCAAAAACCTAGAGTTCTCACTAATTATCATTCGATAATATAATATTATCTATCGTTCATATTACGGAATCGATTGTATGGATTGGTTTACAAAAGAATTGAAGCAATTCCTGAAAAGTTGAACCAATATTTTTGTGTTCGTATGAGATGGATCCACTAACTACTATTGAATTTCCGAAATCATCACATTGTCATATATGCACAAGCCGTTTGTTGATGGAGAGAAGAAAGTCTGAGACCATTTCCATCTTATATCAAAAGATAGAGGTCCTGCACACGAAGCTTGCAATATCAATTATCAAGATAGTCATTTGAGATTATTATCGAACTTATTATCTCTCTCATAGTTTGGTCGAAAATGGTTAAGCGTGTTGAAAATTTTTTCACTATATTATTATTATTTTTAAATATTTGGACAAGAAAAGTCCTCTAATCATTGTTGAACTTTGAGAGATAAAGATTGAAGTTAGAGAATGTTTTTTAATGTTGAATTAAAGTCTCTAGAAAGTTAACTCCAACTGATTTATTAGATTTCTTCTAGTTTTTGAGAAAATCGATTAAAAGTGTGATTTGAGGTTGATTTATTGATATTTTATTCTGTGTCCGAGATTCGAGCACGCTTATTTGCTGATCCGAAAAGTACTAAAACTAAAGAATGAATTTTAATAAAAATACGCTACTTACCAGATGCGAATTATACTGATAGTAAATCTGCACTCGTAATACAACCCTCTCAACAAATATACAATCATTTAGATTTAGCATTATTCTTGGGCTCAATTAAATGCTTCGCCTTTAGGTGCTTTTGTAACACAGCATGATTTGCCACCGCATTCAGTACAAACAAACGAACGATCTTGGTCTGCGTACGTTAATGACGAACCAAATCGGATTTTTGCGTAAAACCATTTGAGAACGTACAATTTAAGTTTTTATCGCGTTCATGTAAACACATTATGTAGCGGGTTACATTAGATATGGTCCGAAAAGTTTTACCACATTGGGGACATGCGTACTAAAATTTACCAGTAATAAGTATAATTTTTTATAGACTAACGTCCCTTACCCCACAAGAAGAAATCAACGCATTACCATCAATTGATTCCGTATTCCCGACCCGACTATATTCTGAAAATGGATTCAATGAATCCACTCCATCTGTAAGGGCGGTTGAATATTATTCAAATTTAAATCTAGTCTTCGCTTGTATTTCAAACATTAAAACATAATTTAGAAATGTTCATTTAAATTCTAATTTAAATCGTTTGTATACAAATTCACATCGAAGCACAAATGTCCGAGTTCATATTTCAAGATGAATTTGAATTTTCACTTGAATTTATAACTTACATGATAACTCAAATTAGAATTGACACTTAAAACTTAAATTTTCAATAACATTCACGTTCGAATTTATATTTGTAATATAATCAAGCGTTTTCTTATTATTTGGATTTAATCAAATATCCAAAAACTGTTCGAGAGACAAATTAATAAAATAAATTAGACAAATCTTACTCAAAACACAGAAATTAAAATTTAAAAAAAATCACAATCAAATTTTAAAACCACATTAGAAATAATCAAAACAAAAAAATTAAAATATTAACATATGAAATATTTCTAGTTAAATGATTCATTTCATTTGGATACACAAAATAAAACTATTTATGCAAAACGGTAATAAAATTATACGCCCCTTGACAATTTGTTGAGAATTTTTAAAAATTGTATAGTAATTAAAATTAAGGATTTCGGTCAATTTTTAGTATCAATAAATACCCCATATTCTTGAAGAAAATAATTCATTTAAGTAATTATGAATCACTTAAAAAATGAGTCAACTTTTTTCAGTTATGGGTTTTTTTCGAATGCAATTTTCATGCGGTCTGCTGAGCAAACTAATTGTCGGATGGAAAAGTGTTCTTCGTGTTTTTTTATAGAAAATGAAAACTTTTATTCAATTTGTTTGTTTGAAACTTTAATACATTAAGAGTTATTTATGAAAACACTAGGAAAAGGATTTTAAGAGTACTTGTTTATGTTTTTAGCGATTCGAAAACATTCTCTACGGGTGCTATTTTAATACATTTTAATTCACAACATTTTAGCCCATATCCTGGTCGAATAATTAAGGTAATTTCTTTGCTTGAATGAGCGCCACTATGAGCCATAATAATGCTTTATTTTAGAATTAGAAATTTAAATAAATGTTTGAGAACATCAAAAAATCCAAAAAGAAAAATAATAGAAACAATTACTTAAAATTTATAATCAAGTTTTGTATTTCTTATATTGTATTTCTTATTATTAATATAATTTTTATTTAATTTAAACATTTTACATATAATATACTTTATATATTATGTTTGTGTAATAATTTATTTATATAAATATTACAAATTTTATATTATAAATTTATTTGTCTTGTGAAATTAGAATATAAATTTACTTTATATTTATTTACCGACTCTTAATGACGTCGCATGTAATTAAGTATCAACTGTCAAGTAGACCTTTATATATTTAGATCATGACAAATGGCCAAATTATTTATACATATGGTAGTGATGCAAAGCTTATATGTATGTTAGAAACATTAAATATTGCTGATAAAGACTTAAGACTAATAAAATCTCTTTATTGGAGTCAACAAACAGTTGTCCCAGTAAATGGTAATAATAAAACAAAGTTTATAAATATTGAACGCGGTGTAGTAAGACAAGGATGTGTGATGTCAGCCGATCTTTTTAATTTATACTCAAAAATGGTTTTTCGTGGTCCAAATGAGAATTACGGTATACAAATAAATAGGCATGTAATAAACAATTTACGCTATGCTGATGACTCTCTCTTAATTGCGAGTAATGAACTAGATCTCTACAGTGTTTATTAAACGAACTTAATACACGAGTGCAACTTTATGGCCTTGAAATAAATATTAAAAAGACAGTCTCTATGATTGTATCCAAAAGCTCCAACATCACTCTAAATTTAAAATTAAATAATAATGATATAAAACAAGTTCAGCAAAAAAAATAATTAGGTCAAATAGTGACAAGTGATGGGAAAAGTGATAGGGAAATTAAAAATAAGATATTTATGGCCAAACAAAGTTTTGGTAATTTAAAATCATTACTTACGAACAACAATATTAGTGTTAATACAAAGGTGAGGATGATAAAATGCTACAAATGGTCTGTGTTAATGTACGGCTGCGAATCGTGGACAATATCACAGCGAATGCAGTCAGCGTTGCTAGCATTTGAGATGTGGATCTGGCGTAGAATTAAAAAAATATCATGGACTGAACATATCTCCAATGAAACAGTACTAAATAGTATTGGTGTTAAAAGACTTTTATTAAGTACAATTAGATTAAGGTGTAGCGGTATCGCTTCTTCATTATTAAATTATTATTTTAATATTGTTTATCATTTTTATCTGTTGCTTAGCAACCGTGATAATAGAGGGAAGTTATAGTTGTTAAGCAACAGATAAAAATGATAAACAATATTAAAATAATAATTTCATGCAAGACCTGTCGTACTCTTTTCCCGTAGTAAAAGAAATATCAGATCGCAGAAATCAAATTATGTTAACAGATGCAGATCACCAACTAGACCGGTTTAACGTAGCACTCACTAGAAACGTGATATGGACAGCAGTTGGTACCGCTGGTACTATGCACACATGCATCGCAAATATCACCGAAGTAGTCAAAGAAACCAACATCCCAAATGAGGAAGAAGGCGAAAGATCTCTTCTTACAGGTATCATAGCAGAGCGTTTCTTCTCAGATGAAATGCCATCACTAGAAGAGCTGAAAGAGTTTGCGGGTGCTATTTCCAGGATTCAAGATGCTAGATCAATGCAGCAATTTATAGTAGCACGTACACGAGGGGTCGTCTGTCTATTCGTGGTATTACAGAATACGTGCCACCTTCCCTGAACACCGGCGAAATTTTATTGATAATATGCTCGGGCCGGACTTTGCCCGTGAGCTTGAATATATGCAAGGCATCTTTTGGACAGGCACCCCGGCTGAGCAACCAGAAGCTTCCACCAGTTCAGGAACGGTGAGATCAGTCGATGATAGCTCCGGTTCAACAAGCAGTGACCAGGAACCTCCAGCACCAGAAACCATCGAGGTTATGGTACACAGGGTCGAGGTCCAGTATCCCAAACAACTGATAGAGAACAAAAATTGGAAACATTCCATGAAAAGCATCATATCTCTAGGTAAACTCAACGTCCCTGCTAAGACAAAAATGATCACAAGGTCTCAGACTAGAGCAAAAGGCACAACCCCTTATACGTACGTCAACCGGCACACAAGCTTCCGTGGATAACATAGAGCAAGGTACTCAAACGGAGGTAAATATAGCACACCACAATCTTCTTCCTCTCATTTCTCAATTACAACCACAACAGAGAGCTAACCTGTACCATCCTGGACTGTGGATAGGGGTAGGTTATTCAGTAGAACACAACCACGGCCATTTGAGGCTTACAACCATGGGTTCTATAGTAGCAGAAGCACTAACGGATACGACATGTAGGAATGTGATGGTCAACGACCAACGTGCCTACAATATAATGAATTTCATTGCCGGGGTGGTGGGAATCGCTACAAAGGTAATTGTAATTTTTGGGTCATGTGATTAGACAGCAGTCGATAGAACATTTATTACTTACCGGAAAAATCGTCGGCAAAAAATCTAGAGAACGCAAAAGAAAAATGTTAAGTCCCTCGACATACAGAACTCATCGATTTCCGAACTAATTCACATGGCCTATAATCGTGATTCATGGAAAGCCATGTTAGCCAACGTCCGACAGGACATGGTAATTTAGTAGTAGTAGTAGTGATGCCAACTTAGTGGGCTTTTCCCTAAATTTAGGGATTTTTGTTGAAAGATTTGGGGGAAAGTTTTTTCAAGAGTTGATGATACTGACATATGGACGGTGCAGCTAGTTATAGTTGTTTATATATGATAATACAAAATTTTTATATAATCAATTTCTGTTCATTTGAAGACAGAAATTTTTTAAGGCGTGACAAGTGGGTTCTTTGGACTATGAAAAAGATGTAAAAAATATAATTCCGAAAAGAATCACGAAAACTGTACAAATATAGTACAGCCGGAAAGAAAATTAGAGGTGAGGGTAAACTCATCCTTACAGAAACTAGGACGTTCACATGCATGACTGGTAATTTTTAATTATTTATAGTATTAAAAATTCTATAGTTCTATTTTAATTGACAATTTTTTTTTAATAGAATTTTTACAATTAAAATACAAATCCAGCAACACGAAAATGAACAAGTTTTCGATGACATCAAACTATTTGGCTGGTGCAGAAGATCGGAAGGCGGTCTTTTACAACGCCAGAAGTAGTTTACTCTAAGAATATTTAAGTTTTTTTTTTCTAATTTCAATATATATATGTACAGTATATACAAATATAAAAATTTACTTTCAAATATATTACCATCTTTGTTTAATTGTAATCTTTACAGCTTCATATTTTAGTTGACTTTGTACTTATTGCTGAATTCCCTTGGTTGGAAAAGTTATCATCCCGATGTTCAACCAAGCTTGGGTCAATTTGGTTTTTAAGCTTGGGCCAATATTGTTTGTACCAACGGTCGTACCATATTGGTAGACACCACTGAACCAATGCAAGTTACCTTGGGACGAAGTTATCATCCCGATGTTTAACCAAGCTTGGGCCAATGTTGGTGTTCAAACATGAGCCAAAATTGGTTGTAACATCGACCACATATTGGTATGCAATTATCATCCCGATGTTCAACCAAACTTGGGTCAATATTGGTATGCAGCGTGGAGCCAAGGCTGCACACGTAAAAGCACAACTAAATACAAATAATATATAATTCAAAGAGTTAGAAGAAAATGTATGTAGGTTAAATATCAGGATAATAGTCCAAGATCCCAGAGCGTTAAGACACAACTTATTTTCACATAAATGAAACCTCTTGTTCTCAGTAGTCTCTTATGTGCTCAGAATACCTGCGCGCTTGTGGAGCTTGCCGAGTGACACCTGGGCAGGTACCAGGTGTGAAAGGTAACTAAAATTAACAGTCATTTAACTTAAATTTTAATAGCTGATTTTTATATATATTTTATAGAGTACTATTATAAAGTTATACCATAAGCGCCAGACACTTTTCATGGGCCAAAACTTTTGTCAGACGCTTTAAAGCTCTACAAGAAATAAATGAACTTAACTTATTTTTACATGTCTGGCTTTTTAATATGTTGTTAAGACAATTGTTACGAAGTTATATTTAATTAGCCAGACAAAATTGGTTGACCAAACACCCTCTAAACAGCAAAATTATTCATTCGTCAGTATGAGCGCGAAAGCATTATAGGTGCGTTTCGGAGCGAGTGAGACGGTCTTACTAACTCAGTTCCCTTTCTCTCATTCGTGTAATTCTTCTGTGTATTGTGTATGTGTCCTTTGCGTGCAGCCTAATGGTATACAGTATAGTTCGGATCTATGAGACCACATGTTTTTGTTGTTTACGTCGTGTAATTTGTGAGTGATTACATTATTTTATAACGTGAAAATCATGGAGGGAGCAGAATCAGGAAAATTAAAGTGTGTATTTTGTGAAAAATCTCATGAGAAATTAATATTATTTACCGAGGAAACATTTAAAAAGTGCAAAACCGTTTTACAACATCGAGTGACACATAACCTTAAATTCAAAGACGTAGTTTTACCTGAAGATTTGTATGTTAATGGTTATCATAGAGAATGTTATAAAAATTTCACTGCTCTGTCCAAAAGATATTATCCCGCGATTCCAGAAAAAACAAAAAAAAGTAAAAACAAAAATTTACCGAGCATTGTTGACAAACCATTTGTTGCATCGACATCAAGTTTACCAAGTAATACAAATACTAATAGTGATCCATCTATAGCATCTACCTCAAGTGAACAAAATAATTCTACTGTTCCCGATTCAGATTTTGTATCCAACTCAATTTCAGCTAGTGCTATTCCTGAACCTATTGTAATATCTGAGCCAAATGTCAATGAAAATATCGAATTTGATTTAGTTGAACCGGTGTCTTGTAATTCTGAAGATTCTTGTGTGGCAGGTGAAAGTGATTTTCATTCGTCTACCAATCAAATCCCATTTGAAAGTAATATAAATAATGACGAAAATGAAAAGTGTATATTTTGTGATCAAAAAACTAAAAGACTTAAATTGAAAAGACTCCCATTGCATGCGTGTAATAAAGATGATTTTTAAAAAAAATTAAATGAAGAAGATTCCCTGGAATTAATTGAGAAAGTGCAAGATGTAATGGATTCGACAATATATTATCACCAAAAATGTCAATTGGAATATTTTTATAAAATATCGTCAAAGAAAAATTCTGTTGAAACGTCTTGGCATGATCTTCGTCAACACCATCAAGTTGTATTTAATGAAATTTGTAATTTTATTCGGCAAAATGTCATAGAAAAAGGTCGATGTTATTTTCTCACCTATCTCCACAGATACTACGTAGAATTATTCAACGACGAAATAGATAATTATAAAAATACTATGGGAAATTTCAGTACTCAAAACTTAGAGAGTAAAATAACCAAAATATTCTCGAAAGAGATTAAGTTTATGATGTGTCAAAATAAAAAGCTACTTGCTCCAAAACATATTTCTGTTATTGATGAGGAGTTATTAGAAAACATAAAGGATCAGGACATTATTAATAAAGCTGCATTAATATTAAGAAAATCAGTTTTGAACGTTGAGAAAAAAAAATTGCCTAATAATTTATCCGTACAAGACCTTGAAAATGGTGAAATTTCAGTGCCAGAAGACCTATCCCAGTTTTATTCTACTCTGATTGCGGGAAGTAACAATAAACGAAAAACTAATCCTAAATGTATTCGGATAGTTGAATCTTTAAGTCAGGATGCTGTATATGGCATATTTAATGGTAAATACAAAACGTCAAAACACATTAAGCTTGGAATGGCTTTAAAAAGCTTAACAAGTAGTCGTAATATAATCGATATTATCCACAGATATGGTCATTGCATTAGCTATCCAGGTGTTGAGGAGCTGGAAACGGAAACTACCTATTGTGCTATGAAAAAATCAACGATATGTCCTGAAGCAATTAAAAAAAATCCAAATCTATGTACTGGAGTTGCGTTTGATAATTTTGATAGGTTTGTAGAAACAAAAAATGGGAAAGACACGTTACATGATACCGTCGGTATAATTTATCAAAACGAGGACTCAAATGCTTCACATGAATCAGATACTCCACATCTGTCTTCTGCCGCCAGCGAAGAATCTGCAACGCCAGGAAAACGACGTCGAAGAACAGTGGAGGTTACTGAGGTAGAAGCTAGACCGTATATGAAAAAACCAAAAATGACAGAGACTTTACAAATTTCTGTTCATGAAACTGAAGAAACATTGCCTAAAAATTTGCAATTATACAAATCCATTGATATTATCTGGATGTTAAGCCACGTATACAGTTTACCAATCTTCCAATGTGGGTCGGCTACAATTGTTTGATAAGCAATAATGAAAATAGTCCAAAGCAAGTGGTTTCGTATCTAACTCCAATAAATCTATCACCCACAAACACATCGGTTGTTTTGGAAACCATGGAGCAAAGTTTAAAAATTTGTAATGAGCTTCACCAATCCTGTATCCAGGTAACTTATGATCTTGCAATAGCAAAGGTAGCCTTACAAATTCAATCTACCGAAGCACCTAAGTTTGACAATTTATTTATTCATTTGGGACCATTTCATATAATGATGTCATACTTTAAAGCTGTAGGAAAATTTATAGCCGATTGCGGCTTGTCCAACGTCATGGTGCAAAGTGGTTTGCTAGCTTCGGGATCAGTTGCTGGATTTCAGGATGGAAAACACTTTAATCGGTGTAAGAGGCTTCATCCGTTGATGTCTGTAGGTCTGCAGATTTTACATTTTAAATCTTTCTTAGAAATTAATAATGCAGAAGTATCAAATGAGATTATAGAAGAAATTATGCGTCTACAAAATACTCCAATGTCATCCTTTGAAATTGAAAATGATGAGTTAAAAGAACTATTAAATAGTTATGACATTTACAAACAGCAGACTCTGAACGGTGAGCATGGAAAAACAGCGCAATTTTATTTAATATATATAAACCTGATCAACTATTATTTAACTCTATCCAGAAGTATTCGTATTGGAGATTTTGACCTATTCAAGTACATCCTACCGAAGATTACAAACTTATTTTTCATCTTTAACCAACCTAACTATGCTCGTTGGACTGTTAGATATTGCTCAAATTTATTGAACGTTTCCGAAACTCATCCTAATCTGTATGAAGAATTCCAAGAAGGTTTTTTTGGAATTCGAAGAACCAATAAACCTTTTTCTAAACAACCAATTGATCTAGTTCTTGAACAAACAATAAACGCTGATGCAGCTAGGAAACTAACTGGAATAATACATTTTACTAATTCTATTTCTGCACGTCAACGGTGGGCCCGAAGTCATGACATCAGATCCACAATAATTAGTTCTGTTTATAAAGATTTGGGCCTTCAAAAGGATCAAGACGTTTCAGCCGAACTCACCAATCATGCTATAAAAAACAATGCTAAGCAGTTGCAAAAATTTGTTGAAACTTTTGATTTATTTATAAACCCATTTGACTCACAAGTACCAAAAGATCTGTTAATTAATATTTCATCGGGTAAAGCTGCGTCGGAGCCAGTAGAAAATTTTTTGCTTAACATTGAGAAGAATGGTGAAGCTAAACGTCTAACTTTTATTTCTGAGTGTGAGTTAAATATTAGCAGATTCGAAAAAAGTATTAAGAAAACACCAATGGAAAACTTCACTCTTGATTACTCTAAAAAGAAAAAAAGCCAAGTAGGTGGTAAAGTACAAGAGATAAGAATGCAAAGAGATCTGTTTGGGCGCATTCTTGGGATATCTTTAGATTACAAAGTTGATATAGAAAAAGTTTTGTCCTATCCGATTACTCCTATGCCATTATCCATGTGTCATATTGATGGAGCCATTTGTAAAACCCAGAAATCGGCTGTGATGAAATCTTTAGAAGATGGAGTAGAGCACATTGCGCCTGATCGAGTTGATATTTTATTAATTGATGGTTTCTTTTTACTACATACTATGAAAAATGTCCCAAAAACATTTGGAGGTATCTCTAAAAAAATGCTTCTTATGGTAACACAGTTCACAGCCTTAAGATACGACATTATTTTCGATCAATATTTCTCTCCTTCGATCAAAGATTACGAAAGAGATCTTCGCCGAGAGTCGACTCAACTGGATTTTAACATTACTGGCCCTGATCAAGTTAGACCGTCAGATTTTTTAAAAGAGCTCAAAAATATTCATTTTAAACAAGCCCTCGTAGAGTTTTTTATTCAACACTGGGCCTCTGATGAAATGATACCATTTGTTGAGAATAAACATGTACTTATTAACTTCAAGCAATGTCATTCCTACGTAGTTGATAATAACAAAATTGTGTCAACTGTAGATGACAGTTTATCATGTCCAGAGCATGAAGAGGCAGACACAAAAATCGTCTTTCATATTTGTAATAGTGATGTTAAGGCAAATTTTGTTGTAAGATGTTCTGATACCGATATAGCGATTATTATGTTAGGACATATGCATAATTTAAAAGACAATGATTCCAATGTATGGTTAAACGCAGGCACCGGAAACAACCAAAGATATATTTATTTGACAAAAGTGTACGAGAACTTGGGACCATCTATGTGTCGAAGTTTGCCAGGATTTCATGCATTAACTGGATGTGACTTTAATCCTGCCTTTTTTAAAAAAGGTAAACAAAGACCATTTAAAATATTAATGAAGAGATCTGAGTATCAGCAAGCTTTGATGCACTTTGGTGATCCTGAATTCTTTACCGATGAGCAGAGACAAGAAGATATTTTCAAGATTATTCAAAAGTTTATTTGTGAAATCTATAGTGTTCCCAATACGCACGATGTTAACGCTGCCCGTCTTCAGCTTTTTTTAAATAATTACAGTGTATCTAATATAAATGAAGAATTTAACCGTAAAAATTTAAAAAACTTTGATGCAAGCAGTTTACCACCGTGTAAAACTGAGTTATTCCAACAAGTTCTACGAGCTAATTACATTTCTAGCATATGGAATTATGCACATGAAAAACAACCAACCATTTTTACTCCTGAACAAAATGGATGGAGGTTAGAGGAAAACCAGTATCACTTTCATTGGTTTGATGGAGACCAATTACCAAGGGACGTTGGTGAATCTCTTCAACAATCAGGTACTATAATTGGAGTTCAAGATTAAAATTTATTAAACTTGTAATTTTATGTATTTTAATTCTTTTGATTGTTTTTTGCAGAAGAAGATGTCAGCAACAACATAACTGATGACGATGAAGATGATGATGACTCAATTGGACAGTATCGTGATTGCTTAAATGATGAAAATTCGAATAATTGTTTTGATGATTGCGATGATTAAGCAGTTAAATAAATGCTTGTTTTAAATAATTATGGGTAAATTTTTTTTTACAAAAATGATTTTGTAAAAAAAATATTTTCAACTGATGTTTTTTACAATAAAATTAAAATTTTTCTAAGAAAAAATAGCTCTGAACACATTAATTATACCAAATATATTAAATGAATTAATTTACTTTAATACTGACTAATTATTACGTTAATATTGAAATTAATCTTATTGAAATAAAGATGCAAAAATCTTATATCGGAAGCTGTACCGTATGTATTTATATATATATATATACTCTGAGACGCATGCGCATAATGCTTTCGCGCTCATACTGACGAATGAATAATTTTGCTGTTTAGAGGGTGTTTGGTCAACCAATTTTGTCTGGCTAATTAAATATAACTTCGTAACAATTGTCTTAACAACATATTAAAAAGCCAGACATGTAAAAATAAGTTAAGTTCATTTATTTCTTGTAGAGCTTTAAAGCGTCTGACAAAAGTTTTGGCCCATGAAAAGTGTCTGGCGCTTATGGTATAACTTTATAATAGTACTCTATAAAATATATATAAAAATCAGCTATTAAAATTTAAGTTAAATGACTGTTAATTTTAGTTACCTTTCACACCTGGTACCTGCCCAGGTGTCACTCGGCAAGCTCCACAAGCGCGCAGGTATTCTGAGCACATAAGAGACTACTGAGAACAAGAGGTTTCATTTATGTGAAAATAAGTTGTGTCTTAACGCTCTGGGATCTTACTCTATAATAAGAATTTATATCTTCCAACTACTAGAAAGCCTACATGTAACCTTCTGGACAAAAAAATAATGAAGATATTATATTTAGACTTGAAAAATTAACTAGATGTTTGATGGCAATCAAAATTTCAAATTATGATCCAACATAATTAAAAGGTAAAACAGCTTTTACCAAGGAAACCAGACTAAGACGATTTGTATTCCATAGTAATGTAGAAATATTACTAGTTCTGAGGTTAAAGGAATTTTCGAAAAAAAAGAAACCAGACCAAAAAATCGAGATTAATATCCCATAATTCTAACCCATATTTCTCATAACTCAGAGAAATATGGAAATTTTGACTCTCAACAATATCGAAATCCGAATCCTCAGCATTACGTGAATTCAAATCATAATCATCCAATTAATAAAAACCTCTTTTTCAAATAAAACTTACAATGCAATTATTGCAAAAAATTTCAACATATTATTCACGAATGTAGCAAAAAGCAATTCAACGATAATCTTATAGAACATTATAACCCTGATAATCCTCGCGTGAATCATTTAAAGTTTGAGCAGTTCCCGATAATTGACGGTGTCCTAATTTGAGCCGTGAATTTGGAGATTTGTGAATCTTGACAACTAACCAAGATTCACTAATCGAAATCAATATCCTAAATGACATTCAAGAAGGTATTATTGAAACAGAAAAATCCCTTGCATAGCATTAAACCTTACCAAAAAAATATACCAAAGTCCAAACACACAACCTATTCTTAACTTAAGCGAAAATCCCATTACAATAAAAGTGCCACTTGATATAAAATTATTTGAGGTAGAACATCCACTACCAGTTTCAAAGGTCCAATGTTCTTGTAATCAAATAGAAATCGCAGAAAAATGTTACAAAAACATACATATATCGAAAAATTCAAGAAGAAAAAGTATCATAATAAATATGGTACCAAAGCACGTAAGTGTGTTTTTCCTTGTTCTTTTTGTAAATTAAATACGCGATGTATAAATTCAAATAAAACTTCAAAAAAATTCTAAGAGCTCCTGTTGAGTTGGTCAGTAGCTCTGTCAATAAAAAAACCCAAGTCAATAACACAAAATCATCATCGTACAACTTAATCTTCATGTACGATCTCTTACATGAAGGTTCTCGATATTTAGCTGACACTAGAAGTTCACTATCTGTGATTCCAAAGTAGGAAAGGTAGCTTTCATGAAAGAATTCTACATCTATGATATTAACCACCCTCGCTTGCGTAGTTTAAAAGTCCACAGCTTCCAGTTTGCAGGATGTGCAGTATCAAAAGAAAAGAATCTTATGAAAGCAGTGTGTGAACTAGAAATCAAACTCATATCAGGAAATAAATTGATGATGTTAAATTATGAAGATCAGGGCATCCCACAATACTCATCTATCTTTCACAAAAAGAAGACCTCATTTCAACAACTATGGAGAGAGGTACAACATTCCACCTTCAGTTCTTCAAACTTAGTAGATCTAATTGAGGGGTGCACTAAAACAGAGTTGAGATCATCTTTAAGGAGAATTAAAGCAACCGAACATTTAATAGTCCCTACTCGGGCGCCAAATTGTAGAGGTAAATTATTGATATAATGAATAATTATTATTTAAATAAATAATAAATATATGCTAAAGATATAATTGATCTTTATTAAATTGAATTATGACATATTATATATATTTGTATGTAAATTATCAAAGTTGTTAACATTCAAAGCAACCGTGATAATAGGAGGAAGTTATAGTTGTTAAGCAACAGATAAAAATGATAAACAATATTATTATAATAATTTAATAATGAAGAAGCGATACCGCTACAAGACTAAACCAATCAGGACCAAAAGAATGAGAATGACTGATTTCACGGAAAAGGATATGGAACAACTAGGACCAGGGATATCAAGTTTCGTCAGAAAGCCATGCTTAAAAAACGACTTTGCTATGATGTTAGATTCGTCAAGTGAAGATGAGAGTCAAGAAATACCAGAAAATGGTAGCACTGAAGCTGTACTCAAATAGGAATTACTTTCTTACCGCACTAAAAAAAGAGTCAATGTGGATGAAAATCCTCTTAAATTGTGGAGTGTTCATCGAGAGGAATTTAAGATATCATCACCGATAGCACGAAGATTTTTTTCCAGTCCACCAGGTAGCTGTTTCTGGCGAACAATTATTTAGTAGCGCGGGTTTAATTTACGAACCTCTGCGTAACCGCCTTGAATCAGAAAAGGCGGCAATATTACTTTTTATTAAGTATAATGCTCCTATTTTTGACTTCACTTATTAATATGAAAATCAGTAAGTGAAGTTAAAAAAATAGGAGCATCATACTTAATACTAATTTTCATTAATAAAAATGTTAATAATTACTTTATCATTGTTTTAACTCTTCATTCATATACTATATTTATATAAGATCTTAAATATACGCATCCGCATATGTGAGCCTTCAAAAATCCGAATTCACATCCGCGGATGTGAAAAATCGGTATCCGCAACATCCCTGGTTTAGAGCCTTTATGATTAGAAATCCAGAACTTTCTGTAAGAGCTGCTCAAGTCACTAGTTTATCAAGGGCCACTAAACTGTAGGAGGGGGGTAATCGATGGGTTTAATGGATGTTCATCAATTTTCAGTTTGATGTCGTCATTCTTAACTCGTCTTCCGAGCAGAATGCTCTTAAATTCAATTTCAATAAAATTTTTAAAAGTGTTAATTTTTGTGTTTTTTTTACATCTTATAAAAAATGAATTTTGAAAATGGTGAGAAAGTGGAAGTCCGTAGAAGGTATGTCGATGGGTTTAATGGAAGTTCATCAATTTTCAGTTTGATGTCATTTTTAACTCGTCTTCTGAGCAGAATGCTCTTAAATTCAATTTCAATAAAATTTTTAAAAGTGTTAATTTTTGTGTTTTTTTTACATCTTATAAAAAATGAATTTTGAAAATGGTGAGAAAGTGGAAGTCCGTAGAAGGTATGTCGATGGGTTTAATGGAAGTTCATCAATTTTCAGTTTGATGTCATTTTTAACTCGTCTTCCGAGCAGAATGCTCTTAAATTCAATTTCAATAAAATTTTTAAAAGTGTTAATTTTTGTGTTTTTTTTTTACATCTTATAAAAAATGAATTTTGAAAATGGTGAGATAGTGGCAATCCGTAGAAGGTATGTCGATGGGTTTAGTGGATGTTCATCAATTTTCAGTTTGATGTCATTTTTAACTCGTCTTCGGAGCAGAATGCTCTTAAATTCAATTTCAATAAAATTTTTAAAAGTGTTAATTTTTGTGTTTTTTTTACATCTTATAAAAAATGAATTTTGAAAATGGTGAGAAAGTGGAAGTCCGTAGAAGGTATGTCGATGGGTTTAATGGAAGTTCATCAATTTTCAGTTTGATGTCATTTTTAACTCGTCTTCCGAGCAGAATGCTCTTAAATTCAATTTCAATAAAATTTTTAAAAGTGTTAATTTTTGTGTTTTTTTTACATCTTATAAAAAATGAATTTTGAAAATGGTGAGAAAGTGGAAGTCCGTAGAAGGTATGTCGATGGGTTTAATGGAAGTTCATCAATTTTCAGTTTGATGTCATTTTTAACTCGTCTTCCGAGCAGAACTCTATAACATGCAACTTGGTAACCATCGAAGGGAAAGATGTCACCTACCTGGTGTATGCCTGACTCTCTCGCCTCTTATCTTTAAGAGGATTAGAGGAAGATTAAGAGGAGGGCGGAGTATGGAAGACTCCAGAGCTTATACGCTAAGATCGTAAAGGATGCCGCTAGAGCTGTATTGGAGGATGATAAAGAAGGCGACCCAATTGATTCTGAGGCGTTTGGCGACTACTTGACCTCAATTTTTGAGACGCAGGGTAATCCCGCACCAGGCGGTCCTTTGTTAACCCGAGAGATCATCCAGATAATACACTCGTCACTGTCTGATCTCCCATTAGCATACGCGAAGTGGTTGACCAGAAGGTTAAGATCAGGTCATCTGCTTAATCGGACGGGATATGGCCGTTGAAGTGGAATTTTATTTCACCATTAATCCGAACGATTCTTTTTAACATCTTCTTATTAAACGGGAAGATCCCCTGTTATTTATCTAATACGCGTACAATCTTCATTCCTAGGATTAACAGGGCAGGGGGTCTCTACCATCTGACTACATGTCAATCTCCATTGGTTCGGTGGTCGTTCGCCAATTCCATAAGATTTTGGCCAATCGTATCCAGAAGCTTTCGTTGCATGATGCACGTCAAGCAGTTTTAGTTCCCGATGACGGTATTTCAGGTAATCTGTATCTTTTACAGAGCCACTTTGCTGAAGCTAGCAGAAAATGCAGGACGTTGCATATTGCAAACTTGGACGTATCAAAGCCTTCGATACGGTTTCCCACCCGGCATTGATGCAGGTGCTTAGAGGACATGGCCTACCTAAGTCATTTGTGGACTATGTCTCGGGTGTGTACGCCGAAGCATCAACAACTCTGGTTTATGATGGTCTTGAGTCAAGGAATTCTGTTAACGTGGAAGGTGGCGTTAGGCAAGGCGATCCTTTGTCATCCTTACTGTTCAACATGATCATTAAGAGCGCATTAAGCCATGTGAACAAGGAGGTTGGATTGGATGATAGTACCATCGTTGGAGCGATTGCAATTCCGGATGATGTGCTGTTAGTCTCATTCACAAAAGCTGGACTCCAAGATAGCCTCGACCGGTTTACTGGAACATTTCGTGAGATCGGACTTCAAATCAACACCTTGAAGTCTTTCGCCATAAGTCTAGTAGATCCACTCTTCACGCACGCGAATGCAAATCTACCACAGAAATCTGCACAATCAACTTTACTGACTCGAGAGGCCGCTGTGGGGATGCAAATCGGGAGGATGATCTTAAAAAGTTGTCCAAAGCGCCTCAAAAACTACAACAAAGGCTGAAGATACTGACGTGTGTGCTGCTCCCCAAACATTTTCATGTCTGGGTTCTTAGACGCATAACGTTGGGTCATTTTCGTAAGCTGGATGTTCAGGTGAGCGGTTTTGTGTAAACATGGTTGCGGCTGCCCAAGGATACAAAGATCGAATACTACTCAACTCTCGTTCGACAAGGAGGCCTCGGCGTTCCTTGCCTTGCACGGTCTATTTCGCTTTTGCGTAAACAAAGGCTGAAATCGCTTGAGTCGTCTAGATCTCTCAATTTTAAGGCGTGCAGTATCAAAAGAAAAGAATCTTATGAAAGCAGTGTGTGAACTAGAAATCAAACTCATATCAGGAAATAAATTGATGATGTTAAATTATGAAGATCAGGGCATCCCACAATACTCATCTATCTTTCACAAAAGGAAGACCTCATTTCAACAACTATGGAAAGAGGTACAACATTCCACCTTCAGTTCTTCAAACTTAGTAGATCTAATTGAGGGGTGCACTAAAACAGAGTTGAGATCATCTTTAAGGAGAATTAAAGCAACCGAACATTTAATAGTCCCTACTCGGGCGCCAAATTGTAGAGGTAAATTATGGATATAATGAATAATTATTATTTAAATAAATAATAAATATATGTTAAAGATATAATTGATCTTTATTAAATTGAATTATGACATATTATATATATATGTATGTAAATTATCAAAGTTGTTAACATTCAAAGCAACCGTGATAATAGGAGGAAGTTATAGTTGTTAAGCAACAGATAAAAATGATAAACAATATTATTATAATAATTTAATAATGAAGAAGCGATACCGCTACAAGACTAAACCAATCAGGACCAAAAGAATGAGAATGACTGATTTCACGGAAAAGGATATGGAACAACTAGGACCAGGGATATCAAGTTTCGTCAGAAAGCCATGCTTAAAAAACGACTTTGCTATGATGTTAGATTCGTCAAGTGAAGATGAGAGTCAAGAAATACCAGAAAATGGTAGCACTGAAGCTGTACTCAAATAGGAATTACTTTCTTACCGCACTAAAAAAAGAGTCAATGTGGATGAAAATCCTCTTAAATTGTGGAGTGTTCATCGAGAGGAATTTAAGATATCATCACCGATAGCACGAAGATTTTTTTCCAGTCAACCAGGTAGCTGTTTCTGGCGAACAATTATTTAGTAGCGCGGGTTTAATTTACGAACCTCTGCGTAACCGCCTTGAATCAGAAAAGGCGGCAATATTACTTTTTATTAAGTATAATGCTCCTATTTTTGACTTCACTTATTAATATGAAAATCAGTAAGTGAAGTTAAAAAAATAGGAGCATCATACTTAATACTAATTTTCATTAATAAAAATGTTAATAATTACTTTATCATTGTTTTAACTCTTCATTCATATACTATATTTATATAAGATCTTAAATATACGCATCCGCATATGTGAGCCTTCAAAAATCCGAATTCACATCCGCGGATGTGAAAAATCGGTATCCGCAACATCCCTGGTTTAGAGCCTTTATGATTAGAAATCCAGAACTTTCTGTAAGAGCTGCTCAAGTCACTAGTTTATCAAGGGCCACTAAACTGTAGGAGGGGGGTAATCGATGGGTTTAATGGATGTTCATCAATTTTCAGTTTGATGTCGTCATTCTTAACTCGTCTTCCAAGCAGAACTCTCTTAGATTCAATTTCAATAAAATTTTTAAAAGTGTTAATTTTTGTGTGTTTTTTTACATCTTATAAAAAATGAATTTTGAAAATGGTGAGAAAGTGGAAGTCCGTAGAAGGTATGTCGTTGGGTTTAGTGGATGTTCATCAATTTTCAATTTGATGTCATTTTTAACTCGTCTTCGGAGCAGAATGCTCTTAAATTCAATTTCAATAAAATTTTTAAAAGTGTTAATTTTTGTGTTTTTTTTACATCTTATAAAAAATGAATTTTGAAAATGGTGAGAAAGTGGAAGTCCGTAGAAGGTATGTCGATGGGTTTAATGGAAGTTCATCAATTTTCAGTTTGATGTCATTTTTAACTCGTCTTCCGAGCAGAATGCTCTTAAATTCAATTTCAATAAAATTTTTAAAAGTGTTAATTTTTGTGTTTTTTTTTTACATCTTATAAAAAATGAATTTTGAAAATGGTGAGATAGTGGCAATCCGTAGAAGGTATGTCGATGGGTTTAGTGGATGTTCATCAATTTTCAGTTTGATGTCATTTTTAACTCGTCTTCGGAGCAGAATGCTCTTAAATTCAATTTCAATAAAATTTTTAAAAGTGTTAATTTTTGTGTTTTTTTTACATCTTATAAAAAATGAATTTTGAAAATGGTGAGAAAGTGGAAGTCCGTAGAAGGTATGTCGATGGGTTTAATGGAAGTTCATCAATTTTCAGTTTGATGTCATTTTTAACTCGTCTTCCGAGCAGAATGCTCTTAAATTCAATTTCAATAAAATTTTTAAAAGTGTTAATTTTTGTGTTTTTTTTACATCTTATAAAAAATGAATTTTGAAAATGGTGAGAAAGTGGAAGTCCGTAGAAGGTATGTCGATGGGTTTAATGGAAGTTCATCAATTTTCAGTTTGATGTCATTTTTAACTCGTCTTCCGAGCAGAATGCTCTTAAATTCAATTTCAATAAAATTTTTAAAAGTGTTAATTTTTGTGTTTTTTTTTTACATCTTATAAAAAATGAATTTTGAAAATGGTGAGATAGTGGCAATCCGTAGAAGGTATGTCGATGGGTTTAGTGGATGTTCATCAATTTTCAGTTTGATGTCATTTTTAACTCGTCTTCGGAGCAGAATGCTCTTAAATTCAATTTCAATAAAATTTTTAAAAGTGTTAATTTTTGTGTTTTTTTTACATCTTATAAAAAATGAATTTTGAAAATGGTGAGAAAGTGGAAGTCCGTAGAAGGTATGTCGATGGGTTTAATGGAAGTTCATCAATTTTCAGTTTGATGTCATTTTTAACTCGTCTTCCGAGCAGAATGCTCTTAAATTCAATTTCAATAAAATTTTTAAAAGTGTTAATTTTTGTGTTTTTTTTTTACATCTTATAAAAAATGAATTTTGAAAATGGTGAGAAAGTGGCAATCCGTAGAAGGTATGTCGATGGGTTTAGTGGATGTTCATCAATTTTCAGTTTGATGTCATTCTTAACTCGTCTTTCGAGCAGAACTCTATAACATGCAACTTGGTAACCATCGAAGGGAAAGATGTCACCTACCGTATGCCTGACTCTCTCGCCTCTTATCTTTAAGAGGATTAGAGGAAGATTAAGAGGAGGGCGGAGTATGGAAGACTCCAGAGCTTATACGCTAAGATCGTAAAGGATGCCGCTAGAGCTGTATTGGAGGATGATAAGGAAGGCGACCCAATTGATTCTGAGGCGTTTGGCGACTACTTGACCTCAATTTTTGAGACGCAGGGTAATCCCGCACCAGGCGGTCCTTTGTTAACCCGAGAGATCATCCAGATAATACACTCGTCACTGTCTGATCTCCCATTAGCATACGCGAAGTGGTTGACCAGAAGGTTAAGATCAGGTCATCTGCTTAATCGGACGGGATATTGCCGTTGAAGTGGAATTTTATTTCACCATTAATCCGAACGATTCTTTTTAACATCTTCTTATTAAACGGGAAGATCCCCTGTTATTTATCTAATACGCGTACAATCTTCATTCCTAGGATTAACAGGGCAGGGGGTCTCTACCATCTGACTACATGTCAATCTCCATTGGTTCGGTGGTCGTTCGCCAATTCCATAAGATTTTGGCCAATCGTATCCAGAAGCTTTCGTTGCATGATGCACGTCAAGCAGTTTTAGTTCCCGATGACGGTATTTCAGGTAATCTGTATCTTTTACAGAGCCACTTTGCTGAAGCTAGCAGAAAATGCAGGACGTTGCATATTGCAAACTTGGACGTATCAAAGCCTTCGATACGGTTTCCCACCCGGCATTGATGCAGGTGCTTAGAGGACATGGTCTACCTAAGTCATTTGTGGACTATGTCTCGGGTGTGTACGCCGAAGCATCAACAACTCTGGTTTATGATGGTCTTGAGTCAAGGAATTCTGTTAACGTGGAAGGTGGCGTTAGGCAAGGCGATCCTTTGTCATCCTTACTGTTCAACATGATCATTAAGAGCGCATTAAGCCATGTGAACAAGGAGGTTGGATTGGATGATAGTACCATCGTTGGAGCGATTGCAATTCCGGATGATGTGCTGTTAGTCTCATTCACAAAAGCTGGACTCCAAGATAGCCTCGACCGGTTTACTGGAACATTTCGTGAGATCGGACTTCAAATCAACACCTTGAAGTCTTTCGCCATAAGTCTAGTAGATCCACTCTTCACGCACGCGAATGCAAATCTACCACAGAAATCTGCACAATCAACTTTACTGACTCGAGAGGCCGCTGTGGGGATGCAAATCGGGAGGATGATCTTAAAAAGTTGTCCAAAGCGCCTCAAAAACTACAACAAAGGCTGAAGATACTGACGTGTGTGCTGCTCCCCAAACATTTTCATGTCTGGGTTCTTAGACGCATAACGTTGGGTCATTTTCGTAAGCTGGATGTTCAGGTGAGCGGTTTTGTGTAAACATGGTTGCGGCTGCCCAAGGATACAAAGATCGAATACTACTCAACTCTCGTTCGACAAGGAGGCCTCGGCGTTCCTTGCCTTGCACGGTCTATTTCGCTTTTGCGTAAACAAAGGCTGAAATCGCTTGAGTCGTCTAGATCTCTCAATTTTAAGGCGTGCAGTATCAAAAGAAAAGAATCTTATGAAAGCAGTGTGTGAACTAGAAATCAAACTCATATCAGGAAATAAATTGATGATGTTAAATTATGAAGATCAGGGCATCCCACAATACTCATCTATCTTTCACAAAAGGAAGACCTCATTTCAACAACTATGGAAAGAGGTACAACATTCCACCTTCAGTTCTTCAAACTTAGTAGATCTAATTGAGGGGTGCACTAAAACAGAGTTGAGATCATGAAGATTGTGCGGCACACTTTTAGGTATAATTTTTTCTAGTTTCTTCCACTCATTGGCTACTACAAACATAATTCCTCTTTCTTTTGTTTTAGGAGGTTGCGCAGCAATGCTATTGTTTTTTGGCGTGGCTACACCGACGTAGCGAAGATCCATCAAGTACTAGTATTGAGTGCTTTTGGAAAAAATCCAAGCTATTTTCGATCGGTACCAGTTTTTTTTATAAAAGCAAAAGATATTTACAGTGTACCTAAGCGTAAACCCTTGAGCACTGACAGTTTTCTCTCAGTAATAAAAAATAATTGTAAGGTGGTTGGTGACACTAATAATTGCTTAATGAAATTTTACCAAGATCCAAACAATATAGAAAAATTGACAATACATAATTTAATTATTACAAGCAAACCTGTTAATTATTTATTGAGTATTGTAAACTTGTGATGAGTACAGAAGCATGCAAAGAAGCTGCAATAGCGACTATAGAACAAAATGACTGTCCATCCATTGTGGTACGAGCTGATATATGGAAGAATCACAGATTCTAAGGCAAATGAGACTTCGCATTGCAATGTTCTCGATGGTTCCTTAATTGAGAACATTTTGGAAGCAAGTAAACTGAGGGACACAGAGGCTATGAAAAGGGGGCGATTCTTAGAATGCCAAGTATTAAAAGAAGTAGAGAAAATAAGACAGATAAAAATAAATAAATGTGGATTAAAATTAAATAAATGCTGCTTATCTGACCATGGGTGCTTCTCCAGGTGGGGAAAGTACTTTGTACAGCATCGAAATAAAATGTCCAACATCAGAGAAAGTTATGAGCCGCTACATCACCTTAAAAGATAAAGTAGCTCCAAAATATATGACACAACTGCAACTATAGATGCATTTTTCCAACAAAGCAAAGGACCTTTTTTGTGTTGCTCATAATGATTATGAAACTACTAAAAAGGTAACTATAATAGAGGTGAGTTGAAAAATGAAGAAAAATCCGTTTTGGATCGTCATTTACGTACGCATACCACTGATCGTTCGTTTGTTTGCAGTAAATGCGATGATAAATTTACGCAATTTGCTGTGTTACAAAAGCATCAAAGTCGAAGCATATAATTGAACCCAAGAAAATCTAAGTACTAAATCTAAATGTTTGTATATTTATGAAGTGTGCTGTTTTACAAGTGCAGATTTACTTAAATGTGGGTTACCCACCGCATTTATTTACCCTGGTTTCCGAAGGCAAGTGTAACTGGATCTTGTGTTCTGTTTTTGCGCATTCGCATTCCTTTTGATTTTTTCCAATACAGACAGCAGAGGAGTTTTGGTTTATTACAACTCCGGCCGTCTGTTAGGATACATTCCCCTTTCAAACAAAACTTTGTATACTCCAAAAAACGGGATTAACTCTATACAGGACCGGACCTCTTTCTAAAATTGAATTACAACTACTGTTTGGGAAAAATAACCTTTGAACTACGGAGAGGGAAGGACCTTTCACCAAACCGATGTATAATGGCGGAGGCTCCTGTGACGAGTACACAGTAGTCGAGCTCTTCGAAGTTGAATCAGATAGCGACTCCACCAGTGAAAGGCTTTGACAACGGCTACGTCATTCTATCACCTTTCAGGGTAGTAGGTGCCACTCATAGTGGGCTGACCGACTGCAAAACTGGGTCGGATATCGCAAACATCAGTATACCTCTTGGGACTGTTACTCACGCCCATATGTTGTTTCATATTCAATATTGGCAAACGGAGAAGACGAACAGAACACAAAGCCCGTCAGACACGCAGTGCCAAAACGGACTAATTCGCTCAGGATACCCCGAACATAGAGGAACTCCAGACTTTAAATCGGGCCCAGTCCAAGATGTGGAAAGAAGGTCTGCTCCTGTTTTATAGGAATGTGTGGTTCATAACCACGGTGCATCTAGCAACGGCAAAATACCATAGAGCTGTCCAGGAGAGATTTGTTCATACGCCAAAGGCAAAAAAATGTAGATTTTCCTATGAAAAAAAACTATCATTCTTGAAGTATTGGAAAATAGTATTTTAATACAACACCAAAAAAGAGAGTGAAATTAGTAATAAATATTTTGGATAATTTTCACAAAAAGGGTACAGATATTTCTTTTATAGAATTTTTAAACAAACTTGCTTTAACTGAAGATGAATAGACCACCTATTCCTAGCGAATTATTTTGCTGGTGAAAAATTCGCGTCAAGATAGGCTTGTGAAAATCGACTGCCCCAGTTTTTTGCCAATTAATACAAGGGCTTCTATGAGAGAGGCATAAAGGAATTACCCTCAAAAAGACAACAAGTTATCGAACATAACGGCAACACATATGACCTAAATCAGATCATTCTAAGTATGCTAAATAAAATCTGCAAAAAAATATGGATTTCTTTTTACTACAAGAATTATAATGGTAATTCGTTCAACACTTCAACGACCGGCAACGTTTTATAAACGTTCACCCTGTAATATCCGGATAAATGGATTTAATCGGATCATTCGTGTTTGTCATTCAAACACAATAGATGTTCTTCAATTATTTAATGTGTTATCAAATCTACATTAAGTGAGAGAGTATGATATTCAAGCTATTTCATGAGAGTACTTTAAAAAAAAATTTTATTATACATTTATTAGTTATATAGTAGTTTTTTATTGTTATTGTTAAGCTTGTACTCAAGTGGCTGTTCCCAGAACCGCTGGTGTTTCCCATTCATAATGCTACAGTTATATCATAAATGGTTGAGAAGAGATGTATTTACTCCTGACACACCTCTTCGATCACTTCCAAAGAGTATTTACACCCAGTTTTTCATATAATGTGTTCTTGGAACATGGATAAAGAAAATCAATAATTTACATTACATTTTCTTTTTAATACAAATATTAATTCGAACGTGAAAGTAATTGAAAATTTAAGTTTCAATTCTAATTTGAGTTCTCATGAAAGTTATAATAATTTAAATTCAAATGAAAATTCAAATTCATCTTCAAATATGAATGGATATTTGTGTTCCGATTTTAATTTGGATGCAAACGATTTAAATTCGAATTTGAATGAAATTTCTACATTATGTTTCAATGTCTCAAATACAAGCGAAGACGGTTATTTGGATTTGAATAATATTCAGCCGTCTTTACAAATGAATACATTTGCAGAATATAGTCTGGACAGTTATACGGAATCAATTGATGATAATGCGATGATTCCATCTTGTGGGGTACGGGTCGATAAACAACGATGTACGAGATTATCTAAATAGGACTATTAAATTTTTTTTAGTTATTACGGGTGAATTTAAGTACGAATGTCCGCAATGAAGTAAAACTTTTCGGACCATATCTAATGTAACCCGCCACATAAAGTTTTTACATGCACGTGAGAACAACTGCAAATGTGCGTTCTGATCAAAAAGTTTTACTCAAAAATCCGATTTAGCTAGACATTTACGTACACATACCAACGAACGCCTGTTTGTTTTCAGTGAATGGGTGATAAATTCACGCAACGTGTTATGTTACAAAAGCATCTAAAGTCGAAGCATTTAATTGAGCCCAAGAAAAATACTAAATCTAAATGTTTATATATTTATGGAGTGTGCTGTTTTACAAGTGCAGATTTACTATCAGTATATTTCGCACCTGAAAGTGGACATATTTTTATAAAAATACTATCTTTAGTTTTTCTTCTTCATCTTACTTACTCAGGTTGATGGTTTTAAATCCAGTTGGATTTTGAAGCATTATCGCAGAAAGATATATATATATATATATATTTCAATTGATGTCTTGATATCTTGGATGGATTCCAAGATATCCAGACTATGAAAAACCATTTATACTAAACACAGATACAAGTAACTACGCAGTAGGAGGAGTATTACTTCAAGCAAACGCTGAAAACAAGGAAATGCCAATTGCTTACTTCAGTTCTACCTTGAACTCTGCTGAACAAAAATATTCTACATTAGAGAAAGAATGCCTAGCTATTCTCCAGTTTGTAAGAATTTCCACCATTATTTATACGGTGTAAAGTTCACAATCAAAACGGACCATAGACCACTAACGTGGCTATATTCTGTGAAAAATCCCACTAGTAGATGGGGATGAAGATTGAAACTCATGCAATATGATTACGAAGTAAAATATACTACAGGAAAAACCAATCATATGGCAGACATACTATCCAGACAAATAAATACCCTAAATGTTAGAAAAGAATACCTCTCGAATGCTGAAGACACTGAAAACGAGAAAAATGAGGAAACTGTAAAAGACGATGTGTACACATGGGTGAAAAATACAAAAACTAGAGAAAAGGTTGGAAAATTCATAAGAAAAGACATGACAGAGCCATGAGAGAGCAAATCAATGCCCCCTTCCAAGATAAATTTTGATTGCTGGTCAAAAAAATTGAATATAAATGTAAGATAATTTTGCTGTTTATTATTTTAAAAAATATTTTCTTTACAAGAGTTTTTTTCTATCTGATTAATAATATTCCAAAAAATTTAATTAATATGGAGACCTCAGTATTGTTTAAAATTGAAAATAATAAAAATGTGATTCAATATTACAGTGTTAAACGAGCAATAGTTTGTGAAAATGACAATTAGAAATGCAGTGAATATGGGATCATTATAAATCAATCAATTTTTAATTGTTTATTGAAAACATTTTGTTCTGTGACGTTGATGACAAACTTGTTGATTGTGTTGATGACTGAACAAATATACAAGAAATCATCAAACGCAGGATTGCTGCATTTGGTCTTCTTGATTTGCAAAACTGTGCTGCTGAACCTACAGTATTGGATGTTTCCTTTTCAGCACAAAAAAAGTGGATCAAAATTTTATATAAATTTTAAAGGATGTAGAAACATCAGAAGATACATTAATTGAATTGAATGAGAATCTAAAAACAGAAATACAAAAATCGGAAAATACAATCAAGCCAAATCTAAGAATGGACTACAAAAAAAAAACAGATTACTGATCCAAACTATTGGTTGAAACGGGAGAAACACAATCAAGCGGCCATGTAATCCCGAGATTCCAAAAAAGGCGGCAAATAATTGTTAAACATATTACTAAGTTTTTTTAATTCAAAAAAGGTGTTTTAAAGGTAAATGAAGTACTTGGATATTGTTTTACAGTTGATTTGTTTTGTTGTCTAAGAGATCCTTCAAAGTAAAGTTAATCTTTATAGAAATACTAGCATTACCCGTCCACCTTCGTGAGCCAAAATTTTGAAGATCAGGAAGCTGGGGCATTTCCAGTTCCAAAAACGAAGAGATTGATTTTCACAAAAACAAAAAGACAGAACTCGTTAACGGTGAACCATTTTAAAATTTTAATTCGGAAACACCAAAAAGCCTACTAAAAAAGGAAAAAGCTTTAGAGAAGGGATTTTTCCGACCGTCATTGAAAAAGGCAAAAATAAAAGACGTTAAAAAAACTTTTGTTGTTGCATTTAAGAAATGAATGGGAAGAAAACAACAATTTGTTGTTTTATAAAGAGGTATTTGAACAACAAGAACATTTTCAGAACAACGATGCTTTAATTCCAAAAGAAGAAGACTTCGATCTAATGAATTAACAGGCGGAAGAAATAAATTCATTACTAAAAAATTAGACAAAGAAAGTAAAATTAATTTGAAAAAAAAAACTGCTTTTTCTACTAAAATTCTATAGTTACTTCTTTGTTTTAAAATATAAAATTAGAGATGCTAGAAAAAAAAAATTATTATTTTGTGTTTGTTTTATTTCGAATTCAGTGATAAGTAAAAAATACGGAAAATGTGCTAATAATAAACAGGTTTTGCAGCCGCATAACAACTTAAAGGTTTCAAAACCTGTTAACATCGGAGTGCGGTTGCAAAACTTGTTAAGTATGATTTAAATATCAAAATAACTAATTAATACTAAATTTAAGATTATACAAAGATGAAAAAAAATGTGCGTTTAGTTTTGGACGATTTTTTAAAGAAAAAAATGCAGCTTCGAATCTCTAACCGATTGGTTTTAGCAGTTTTCGCCCTTTGCCAAAATTTGCTTAACATTGACTTAGCAGGGTTTACAATTCGACGACTCTACAAATCAACCAATTTATAATTGTTTATTGAAAACATTTGATTCTGACGTTGATCATAAACTTGATTATGTTGATGACCGAACAAATATACAAGCAATCATCAAACGCAGGATTGCTGCATTTGCTCTTCATGATTTGCAAAACTGTGCTGCTGAACCTACAGTATTGGATGCTTCCTTTTCAGCACAACAAATGGTGAATAAAGGTGGTGATTAATAATATTTCAAAAAATTTAATTAAAATGGAGACCTCAGTATTGTTTAAAATTGAAAATAATAAAATTGTGATTCAATATTACAGTGTTAAACGAGCAATAGTTTGTGAAAATGACGATTAGAAATGCAGTGAATATGGGATCATTATAAATCAATCAATTTATAATTGTTTATTGAAAACATTTTATTCTGACGTTGATCTTAAACTTGTTGATTATGTTGATCAACTGTTGTATCTACTCTAGATCCGGTAATGATGATAACGAAAATTTAACACTTTCCCTTGCGACTTCAGCTGATGGAAAACTAATGCCCAATACTGGCTCTCTTTGCTTATAAGCGGATCCCGCGATGAATATTCTCCAAAAATATCCCAAAATGCAGGTAATTAGAAAGTCTGAAAAAGAAAGTTTATACAAGTGTATTCAGGGTGTAGACTTATTACTCTGTGTATTAGGTGAACCTTATTTTTAATAAATATAATTTACACGCCCATAATTGCAATGTTTTAAAAAATCAGTTACAATTTTTGAAAATCAATGCTCCCTCCTCCCAAGATACATTTTGATTGCTGGTCAAAAAAATTGAATATAAATGTAAGATAATTTTTCTGTTTATTATTTTTTTAAATATTTTCTTTAAGAGAGTTTCTTTCTGATTAATAATATTTCAAAAAATTTAATTAATATGGAGACCTCAGTATTGTTTAAAATTAAAAATAATAAAATTGTGATTCAATATGACGGTGTTCAAAGAGCAATAGTTTGTGAAAATTATGAAGTGCAATGCTGTGAAAATGGGATCATTATAAATCAATTTATAATTGTTTATTGAAAACATTTTATTGTGTGACGTTGATGACAAACTTGTTGATTGTGTTGATGACCGAACAAATATATACAAGAAATCATCACACGCAGGATTGCTGCATTTGCTCTCCTTGATTTTCAAAACTGCGCTGCTGAACCTACAGTATTGAATGCTTCCTTTTCAGCACAAAAAATGGTGGATTTTAGGCAATCGGTTGCATCTAAAATGAAGGATGTAGAAACATCAGAAGATACAATAATTGAATTGAATGAGTATCTAAAAACAGAAATACAAAAACCGGAAAATTCAATTAATTAATATAGATGCAATCAACAAATGGTGGATCAAGATTTTATGCAATCGGTTGCATCTAAAACAAAAGATGTCGAAACATCAGAAGATACATTAATTGAATTGAATGAGAATCTAAAAACAGAAATGCAAAAATCGGAAAATTCAACTAAGACTAATTCAAGAATGGCACGGACTACAAAAATAAAAAAACAAGAAACTGATCCAAACTATTGGTTGAAACGCGAGAGAAACAATCAAGTGGCCAAGAAATCCCGAGTTGCCAAAAAAAGGCGACAAATAATTGTTAAACTTATTACTAAGTTTTTTAATTAAAAAAAGGCATTTCAAAAATTAGTGAAGTACTTGGTTATTGTTTTACAGTTGATTTGTTTTGTTGCCTAAGAGATCCTTCAAAGTAAAGTGATTATTTATAGAAATTCTAGCATTACCGGGGTCGCAGCTTCATCAGGAAAAACTTTATAAACCCTTACAATTGCTCTTTAATATAGCCTATGTTACTATCAGTGTAATAATTTTTTGATTCGCTTCAGTAGTTCCAGAGATTACCCCGAAAAAATAAACAAACAAATTTTATCGCTTTATATATTAGTACTTATAGTAGATATATATTAGTTTGGCTAGAAATATTTTAGGTAGAAGAGGGGTATACAGAAAGAAGAAATCACAAAATATAAAATATCTCTCTTAATATTGGAACAATCGAAAAATGTATCTGGAGTAAAGTTGTAGAAAATCAAGTTTGCTACAATTCATAAGCTTATCATTTTTTCTAAATTCGAATGTGTGCAGAGATATTTAGAATTTTAACTTTCAATCTTAAATCGTCAATATTTCTGTAAATATTAGTGTAACAGAAAAAATGATAAGAAACAAAATTACAGTAAAATTAAGTACCTACAACTTTACTCCTAATACAATTTTCAATTTTTTCAAATATTAAGGTAGATATGTGTTTCCTCCTCCCTCTAAACCACCCTCCTTTTCCCTTGTCCGATTTTACCCATTGACGAACTTGAATACCAAAAGCGCCTTAAATACCAAAATTCATTCCAATCGGAATAAAAATGTGACCGCTAGAGAGTCCACAGTTGATATATACATGTATACAAATTTTAGCGATAGTGATTTTTAACATCTAGTAGGTAGAATCCATGGACTTTTTCAATATTTTACTTAGAAAATAGTTTGCTATGAGGAAAAATATTTCAAATTTTTTTAATTATTATTTGAATTTCAAAAAAGATAAACTTTGAACTTGCAGATTTGCAGTTAAGATTGGTTTGAAGATCGGAGAAAAATTGAAAAAGGCACGTAAAAAATGTTTTTTTAATTTTTATTCGAGAAACGCCAGTCAACTAGAATACTTCTATATATAGAAGTCATTGACCAAACCTTGGTTAACAAGCAACGAAAAACGAAATTTGACGTAATACACTCAAAATCTGCCCTTAAGGATCAACCTTACATTGTATTTACTTATTATGGTGGCATATTAAAAAAAAATTGATTACAAGTAAACAAGAAATAAAATTCATCTCCGTACTAGCTGATGATTATTATCCCTTAAATGACACACTTCAGTGAAATGACGTATATGCCACACGATGATATTTTCACCCCAGCGTAGAAAATGAGAAATACAATACAATAATTTTTTAAATTTCTCTTTTAACAAATTTTTTAACATATTTCTCACTGGCACAAATATGCCTCAACCTTAACCATGTCGGATTATTATTATTTTTTTAAATCAAGAAGAAAACATTTAAAAAATTTGGTTTCCAATCAATCACCACTTTTTTTTAAATTTAGAATTAGTTTTAAGAAAAACTTAGAGTTTGGCTGGCTACTCTTAAGAAACGAATATATGAAAAATGCTGTTGGTTAACGCGGAAGAACATTTGAAAAAATTCAATTAAAAAATGGCACTCAGTAGTCTCATTTCAGGGCTAACAACAAAACAAAAAATCATGTGAAGAATGTTCTGGAACTTTCAAAAGAAAACCGAATACAAAAATTGACATAATCCATATAGCACCACAAACAGGACACAAGCTTGATTTTCTAGAGACAATTGAGATTCATAAACAGAAAAAATGGCTCAAAAATTTTATTTAATTATCATGCGGGCATAAAAACTCGAACTTTTAAAGACTTTAACAATTTGCACTTTTTATTTACAGATTTTACCATTGTTTGACGCAAGATTTCTTCAAAAATATTTTAGTTTTTTGTTTATATTTTGTTTAATATGTTAATTTGTTATATTTAAATGTTTATAAATTGACTTTTTTTTTATTCACAAGTTTAGCTTTTCTTAGTTTTCGTTATTTTATAATATTTTTAACATTATTCATTTTTAACATCATTATTTGTAGAAGTTTTCGGTAAAATGAGTGCAAATCCTGAATTGAATAATAAATTAGCTAATTTTTCACTCTTGCGAAAAATTAGTAGCAACGAATGAAGTAGCGTTTCTGTTCCTCAAAGAAATTGGTTTAATTCCATCACGTAGTTCGACACCTCCAACATGTTGCGATTTGCCGATGCGCGTTGAAAAGTTTGCAGATAAAAAGCTCAAATGGGTTTGGAGATGCTCATCTGCAAGATCCAAGAAGCAAGGTAAAGCAAGTAAATCAATCATGCCGTAAAATTATTAATCCGGCTTCTGGCACATTCTTCGTGGGTACAGCTTGTCGCATCGAAATACGCGATGTCCTTGCTATAGTTATCTGCTTCGTGATAGAAATACCAGTGACTGATACGTACAAGCATCTTGAAGCTTGGCGCCATGCTCGTGGTGGTTTGGAGCTTTGCTGCAGTATAGTAGTTGATTTTTACAGTTACTGTATAGAGATAGCTGAAGTAGATAGTGATTTGGTATTCGGCGGCCCTGGTAAAACGGTCCGGATTGATGAGACATTTTTGACCAAAAGAAAATATCATCGGGGCCGTGTAACCGAACAAATAAATGACAATAATTGTCCTCGGTCTATATTGTAAAGAAGAGAAAATTGGGCTTCTTTTCAAGGTGAACGCCAAAAGTAAAAAAAAGTTGTGGCCATATATACAAAATTATGTTCATCATGAAACATCAAGAATTTGTACAGATAGCGCGAAGCAATACCAAGAGGTTGAAAAAATGTTTTCCAGTGATACAGTGCATCTGCAAACAAATCACAGCATCGGTGAATACGTTGATAAATCGAATTCTCTCAATACCATCAATGATCTAGAAAATCAAAATAAGCTTCTAAAAAAAATCCATCAAATGTCGCAGAACGTCAAAATTACTCCATCAAAATATATGGCTTTAAATTTTTATAAAAGAACGTTCTTACATCAATATAAGCATGACTTAGGGTCAGAAATAATGCAATTTCTTCTTGACATCAAGACCGTTTATCCGGGAGTAGTTGACGGGGAATTAAAAGAAGGCTTGATCATCAAAGAAATCGATCCACCCACAATATCATCGTCTCAACAAGAAGAATCTCTTCCCCCACTAAAAAAATCGAGACTAGAAGATGAAATTAATTTTGAAATGGACGACATCGATGACGCCATTGGAGAAGATGATTCAGATCCAGATTATAATGAAACTGATTTTTAATTTTTCTAATTTTAAAACTTAAATAAAAATTTATTTTGAAAAATTGAATTTGAATTTAATTGATTTTGAGCTTTGTGTTTTTTTTAAGTTCCATGACGGTATTTTGTTGAAGTGGGGAAGCTTCGTCTGCGTCAGCCCCCACCTGCATCCCCGGCAGGGGCTGATTTTTTTACAAACTTCACATGAAAATGTTTTCCAGTATGCATTAGTTTATGATGAATTAAACGATCTTGAAAAGTAATGGTTTTTTTTCACACTTCACATAAAAATGCTTTCCAGTATGAATTAGTTTATGTTGAATTAAACGATGTTGAAAAGTAAAGATTTTTTTACAAACTTCACAAGAAAATGTTTTCCAGTATGCATTAGTTTATGTTGAATTAAACGAAGTTGAAAAGTAAAGATTTTTTTACAAACATCACATGAAAATGTTTTCCAGTACGAATTAGTTTATGCTGTTAAACAATGTTGAAAAGTAAAGATTTTTTTACAAACTTTACTTGAAAATAATTTCCAGTATGAATTAGTTTATGTTGAATTAAACGATGTTGAAAAGTAATGATTTTTTTACAAACTTCACATAAAAATGTTTTCCAGTATGAATTAGTTTATGTTGAATTAAACGATGTTGAAAAGTAAAGATTTTTTTACAAACTTCACATGAAAATGTTTTCCAGTATGAATTAGTTTATGTTGAATTAAACGATGTTGAAAAGTAAAGATTTTTTTACAAACTTCACTTGAAAATGTTTTCTAGTACGAATTAGTTAATGCTGTTAAACAATGTTGAAAAGTAAAGATTTTTTTACAAACTTTACTTGAAAATGTTTTCCAGTATGAATTAGTTTATGTTGAATTAAACGATGTTGAAAAGTAAAGATTTTTTTACAAACTTCACTTGAAAATGTTTTCTAGTACGAATTAGTTAATGCTGTTAAACAATGTTGAAAAGTAAAGATTTTTTTACAAACTTTACTTGAAAATGTTTTCCAGTATGCATTAGTTTATGTTGAATTAAACGATGTTGAAAAGTAAAGATTTTTTTACAAACTTCACATGAAAATGTTTTCTAGTACGAATTAGTTAATGCTGTTAAACAATGTTGAAAAGTAAAGATTTTTTTACAAACTTTACTTGAAAATGTTTTCCAGTATGAATTAGTTTATGTTGAATTAAACGATGTTGAAAAGTAAAGATTTTTTTACAAACTTCACATGAAAATGTTTTCCAGTATGCATTAGTTTATGTTGAATTAAACGATGTTGAAAAGTAAAGATTTTTTTACAAACATCACATGAAAATGTTTTCCAGTACGAATTAGTTTATGCTGTTAAACAATGTTGAAAAGTAAAGATTTTTTTACAAACTTTACTTGAAAATAATTTCCAGTATGAATTAGTTTATGTTGAATTAAACGATATTGAAAAGTAAAGATTTTTTTACAAACTTCACATGAAAATGTTTTCCAGTATGCATTAGTTTATGTTGAATTAAACGATGTTGAAAAGTAAAGATTTTTTTACAAACTTTACTCGAAAATGTTTTCCAGTATGAATTAGTTTATGTTGAATTAAACGATGTTGAAAAGTAAAGATTTTTTTACAAACTTCACTAGAAAATGTTTTCTAGTATGAATTAGTTTATGTTGAATTAAACGATGTTGAAAAGTAATGACTTTTTTACAAACTTCACATGAAAATGTTTTCCAGTATGAATTAATTTATGTTGAATTAAACGATGTTGAAAAGTAATGATTTTTTTACAAACTTCACATGAAAATGTTTTCAAGTATGAATTAGTTTGTGTTGAATTAAACGATGTTGAAAAGTAATGATTTTTTTACAAACTTCACATAAAAATGTTTTCCAGTATGAATTAGTTTGTGTTGAATTAAACGATGTTGAATAGTAAGTACAAATAAATAGTAAGTTGAACGGTATGAATTAGTATATATTCAAATGAGTTTTCGCCGGTATGTGCCAGTATGTAGTCGCTTATGTTCAACTAAAATGTGTTTGTGCGAAAATTTGTATCACATAAAAATTGTTTTTTCTAGAACGACATCCTTTACGACTAACTTACATACTGTGCTGTGTAAATATTTTATTACAATAATCACATAAAAAAGATTATACGCCAACATTAACATAAAACTGTCTCAAACGTAATTTTTTTTTATTATAATGGTCACAAGCAAATGCTGTTTTCGGTGTGTAATCGCAGATAAGGAACTAAATTCCTAGGCGGCGTATAAATTTTATCACAAACTTCAAAAGTTATTGTTTCATCCTTTATTTAAATTTTATTATGTATGAAATGGTGGTTCAATTTTCTCAACTTTATCTTTGATTAAAACAAGTTTATTAAACAAATAATTAGACTTATTTTTTATAAATTCGCAAATATGCACTTTTAACTTGTTGAATACATAAAATGGCGGCTTACTCACATTTCACCATGGTACATAAAAATCCTACAACTAGGCAATAATTTTTTTATTACCATGGTCACATGTAAATGATTTTTCTCGTTTATGCAATCCATAATGATTATATTTCTAGGCGCGATAAAAGTTACATCACAAACTTCACTAGTTATTGTATTTCTTCTATTTCATTTTTAAATATTATTAATTTTGTATGAAATGGTGGTTCAATTTTAACATCCTCATCTTCGATTAGAACAAGCTTATTAAAACCATTTCACAAATAATTCGACATATTTTTTATAAATTCACATAAGTAATCAATTTTAACTTGTTGAACAACTAAAATGACGGCTTACTTACATTTCAGCATGGTGGTACATAAAAATCTAACAACGAAGCAGTAAATTTATTATTAGCATGGTCACATGAAAATTATTTTACTCTCTTGTGCAACCGCTAATGATTAACTAAATTTCTTGACGTGGTAAAAGTTACTGTATTTCTTCTATTTCTTGTTTAAATGCTATTTATTAATTCTGTAAGCAATGGTTATTCAATTTTTATCTTTGATCAAAACAGTATTAATTACACCATTAAACAAATAATTCGACAAATATTTGTTATGTTTCATAATGATGTCGACAAATACTTTTTATGTTTCATAACGATACAACACTGTCATTATTATTATTACTATAATTTTTATTGCAAAAAAAATCCAGTATCAGGATACAATAAGTCAAAAAACTGTTTTGTCCACTCTTAATATTTTCTGGCAACATATTATAAATTTTACAACCCATATAATTTGCACTTCTTTCAAAAAATACAGTTCTATAAAGATAGTCAATAAACTATGCTGTTGGAATATTGGCCTACATGATTCTGTTTGCTTGATGCCAATAATTAATCGGAGTATTCTTTTTTGAAAAACAAAAAATTTATTGCTCTCAGTTGACCTGCCCCAAATAATTATCCCATACTTCATAGTTAAACTGTTAAAAGGTGCTTCACTTGAAACTGCCGTTTTAGTGTTCTAAGTTGGTAGTAACATTTATTTAGTTTATTACATACCAAATTTATTTGATCAATCTATTTTAATTGACTATCTATTATAATACCTAAGTATTTTATTCTCTAGATAATATTTTAATATTATTAGTCGTTATTAAACAATTGTCTGTATTAACAGATAGTTTTATTTTCAATTGGCACAGCTAGTTATTTCCAAATTCACAATTAATTGATTATTGAAACACCATAAATTAAATTGTTCAATCACTACATTTAATTTTGTTTGCATTTCATAATACGATGATGCTTCTATTAAAATGGTTGCTTGTTGTTTTGGCTTGAATGAAATGAATTATTATCATTGTGTACTTCTATAAGTAAACCATGTATCTAACAGCACAGCGCATGGCACCTACTGGTACTAGCAAGTTGCAACCACTGAATCGAAAGAATGTAAATTAAACAAATAATTCGACGAATATTTTTTAGGTTTCATAATGATGTCGACAAATAATAACGATGTACATTGAACTGTTACTTGTTGGTTGTTACTTTAGCATTAGCTCGAATGAAATGAATTATTATCATTGTGTACTTCTATAAGTAAACCATGTATCTAACAGCACAGCGCATGGCACCTACTGGTACTAGCAAGTTGCAACCACTGCATCGAAAGAATGTAAATTAAACAAATAATTCGACGAATATTTTTTTTAGGTTTCATAATGATGTCGACAAATAATAACGATGCACATTGAACTGTTACTTGTTGGTTGTTACTTTAGCATTAGCTCGAATGTAATGAATTATTATCATTGTGTACTTCTATAAGTAAAACCATGTATCTAACAGCGCATGTCACCTACTGGTACTACTAGCAAGTTGCAACCACTGCATCGAAAGAATGTAAATTAAACAAATAATTCGACGAATATTTTTTAGGTTTCATAATGATGTCGACAAATAATAACGATGCACATTAAACTGTTACTTGTTGGTTGTTACTTTAGCATTAGCTCGAATGTAATGAATTATTATCATTGTGTACTTCTATAAGTAAAACCATGTATCTAACAGCGCATGTCACCTACTGGTACTACTAGCAAGTTGCAACCACTGCATGCGAAAGAATGTGAATGGCTATAAGATCTCATTACCCTACCCGAGACAAATATTTGTTTGAAAATATTTTATGAAAACTATGCATTCTTATAATAAATAAAATACAGTTTTGTTTTTTTGTAAAATAAAATCGTTATGGTTATCAGATTCTTTTAACGTGTTTCATCATTTTATTGAAATTATTTTGAGAAATTTCTAGACAGTTTTTAATAAATATACAACAGTAGAATAAATACTTGTTTAGTTAATTCAAACAAATAATTTTTTGTGTGCAATAAATACATTGTTAAGTTTTAAGACATAAATTTTACTAAATAAATGAAACAGTGTATATCCTGTATTCGGTTACAGAACAAGATATGGCCACAAAAGTTGATGTCATTTTTTTAAATTTTATACTTGATTTGTGCTTTATTTATTTGGTTTTCGAAACAAAATTTCGAATAAAAGTTGTTACTATATTTCTGAATGAACAATTTTTACCCGAAACATTTTATCGAAAAACGAATAAATAAAGCACAAATTGATTACAACTTACAAAAATGACAACTTTTGTTGTCCATAGTACCAAAATTATTTTACATTTCGTGTTATGTTACTCTAATGGAGTAGCTAAATACAATTCAACATCATACCTTACTGTGTACTCATTTCTTTAACAAAAGCATCCACAACACGTAAGAATTGTATAACGACAACTCTAATTTTTGCGAATTGATAACTAGAATAAATGTTACAATACGGTGAACATTGTTAGATAAAATTTAATTTCTATAACGAAGGGCTTCCTTCTTGTATTGTGTTTATTGGCTTATTTAAATGGTTTTTTTTTTACCGGAATGATTGTGACCCCATTGGCATACGTTCCTTTGTCCAGTTTGGTTATTAAAATGTCCAAGATGTGAGTTATATCTCAAATATTTTGTAATCTAATACCATGAATCGATAGGCAACCAGGAGCCCAAGGCAGAGCGAGGTACGAAGTTGAAAAAAATTCGTTACGCAGGAGCTGCATCAACTTAGCGAATTTCCTTAGAATACATAAATCACTTTCTAGCGGTCACAATTTTAGTCTGATCAAAATGAAATGTCATATATGATTTTAGTATTTGCATGGCCAATTTTATTAATAAATGACATACGTCAAGGGGAAAGGGGGGCATAAAGATAGAAGAAAACACAAAATATAAAATATCTCTCTTAATATTGGAACAATCGAAAAATACGTAAGGTATAAAGAAAGTCATGTTTGCTGCAATTCATCACCTACCTTATTCTTTTTGATCAAACTAATCTGTACAGAGATATTAAGGAATTTAATTTTCAATCTTAAACCGTCAATATTTCTGTAAATATTAGTGTAACACAAAAAATGATTAGCAACAAAATTACAGTAAAACTTAATACTTACAACTTTACTTCTTATAAATTTTTCGAATATTAAGGGAGATATGTCACATTTTGTTTCCCCCTACCTCTAAACCTCCCCCCCTTTCTCCTTGTTCGATTTTACCCATTAACGAAATTAACTTTTTGAATACTAAAAGCGCCTTAAATACCAAATTTCATTCCAATCAGATCAAAATTGTGACCGCTAGAGTGATTACAGACATATATATATATATATATATATGTCTGACCGCTAGAGTGATTACAGACATATATATATATGTATATATATATATATGTATATATATATATATATGTCTGTAATCACTCTAGCGGTCACAATTTTGATCTGATTGGTATGAAATTTGGTATTTAAGGCGCTTTAAGTATTCAAAAAGTGAATTTCGTTAATGGGTAAAATCGAACAAGGAGAAAGGGGGGGAGGAGGAAACAAAATTTGACATATCTCCCTTAATATTCGAAAAATTTATAAGGTAAAAAATTTATATATATATATATGTTATTTATATATATATGTTATTTATATATATATATATATATATATATATATATATATATATATATATAAATATATACATACATATATACCAGGGGTGGCCAACAAGTCGATCGCGATCGACCGGTCGATCGCGAGACCAATTTTGGTCGATCACTCGCAAGTTCGGGGTTTGCGAAAAGTATCTCATAAAAACTTTTAACTTAAAAAGTACAAATACTTTTTATTCAAATGTTTTCTGTGATTAGCTCATAGAAAGGATATAATTTTTATATTATCATTATTTTTATTAGTTTGTTTTGACATTTGAAATGGTTTTATTAAGTTCTTTTTCTTTGCACTTTTGCAATTCAGTTTTCTATTTAAAACTTTTGTCGGTAGATAACTTTTTTGCTGCTGCTACTTTTTGCTACCTATATAAAATTTATTTGAATTGGGATATTACAAAATCAGCATAATACTTCGGCTTATGATAAAAACTTATACAATACATATAAAAACGTATATAAATGATGTTTATTTAATAAATCTGAAATACAGTGCGTTTAAAATTGACTTGTATTTACACTTCTGAGAAATTTATGACTATTAAAATAATAACATTTGAATTGCATGCCATTAGGATTAATTCTTGGAATCTAATTTTGCAGAATATAGTGTTAAATTTTCATTCTGAAGTTAGTGTTTGTACGCTACAGTCAATTTCTCTTGCGGATTGTTTCATTTGTAAGTATTAATGAAATATTAGTGTTCTTTAAATTAATTGGGCAAGTATATAAGAGATATATTTTAAATAAAATTATTTGAATCTTAATTAAATATTTATAAGCATTATTTAAAATAATAATTTAATTATTCGCAACTATTAACTTTTTTTTTTATTTTTTTATGAAGAGGTTTGGGTTCAAGACCTAAGTTGAACAAATTTTTTTGTGTAAAATAAAGATGAAACTACGCAAATAAAATAACAAATGAATTTAGAATATCTAAATTAGACCGAATAAAACACCGAACTTAAATCCAATTTATTAACTCTGTAGAGCAATTAAAAACGCGTTCCATAGATTATTAATATTTCTTCTCCTCCAAATAAATTCAAATAAGTAGCCCTGCATTCTACCCCTAACTCTATTTTGAGGTTTTATTTTAATCTTCATACCATTCCACGTTCCCTCGATGTTATTTGTATGATATCCTTCAGAGTTTATAAAGCTAATTGAATGATTTACCCAATGATGCATATATAGGGAATTATCTTTGAATAAACAATATCCTTTCCACCCACCAGTTATGACTATGGAACCAGGGAGGACATGTTTTAAAATCAATTCGTTTAAAGTGACACTATCTCTCTTATCCAAAACTACTGCGAACATTTTTCGTTCCTCAGAAATTTCCACGCCTCCAAATACCCATACTCCTTCAACCCTATGTCCCCTGTGGTATTTTCTCTTATCAAATTTGCTTTCATCAAGTTGCACGATGACATTTGGACCTCCAATCTTAATTTCACTCTGCTCCACCTGTAAGGCTATAGCCTTTCTAAACAACTTAAATATCCTGTTAATTGTATCTGATCCATGGCCTGTTAGAAGAAGAATTGACTTGACGGATACTTCACAGATCCACATATGCATCAAATAAATTAGATCATTTATTTTTATTTGCAAATTTTTGAATATAGTTTGCGTAAGAGCAGAATATATCTTTCTATGTGTTTTTTTTCTGCATTTATACCTTAAAGAAGAGATTTGTTTCATTGAAGAACCATCAACAGGGCAACAAGGAATGTAGCATAAAATATTTTTGTCGTAAAAATATTTAATTGCCAGTTGCTCGTCATTGAAAAACTTTTCTAAGTCTTTACGCAAAGGAATCATAGGGTATATATTACTTTTAGTTTATATATTAAAAAAAATAAAAAAAAGTTATTATATCGGGTTCGAACCCGGGGGGTAATCCTCCAAATTTGATCCAATACTTTTATTACATGCCCTATTATTAAGTCGTATATTTTTTGCATTTTAGTATACCTATTTATGAACATGGATAGCAGACCAAAAAAATCGAAAACATATCATTTCAATGAAGAATGGGAAATTAACTATTTTTTTACGATGGTGAATGATAAATGTTGCTGCTTAATATGTCTTAGCTCGATAGCCATTGCTAAAAAGGGTAATTTGGAGAGACATTTCTTATCTTTACATAACAAGTATCAAACAGATTATCCACCAAATTCCGAATTACGAAAACGTAAAGTTCGGGATCTTAAAACTCAATTTACAAATCAACAAAATATTTTCAAAAAGCCAATATTGAAGTCACAAGCAGTAACAACTGCATCCTTCAAAGTAAGCTATCTATTAGCTAAAAAATGTAAACCATTTTCTGATGGTGAATTTGTAAAGGAAATGTTCTTGGAAATCTCGGATTCCCTTTTTAATGATTTTAAGAACAAGAGCGAAATTACTGCTGCAATTCAAGATCTACAACTGTCCCGAAACACAGTGATGCGACGAATCGAAAAGATGGGTGGAAATTTAAAGGAACAGTTACAAAATGATATTAACAGATGCTCTTGTTTTTCTCTTCAATGTGATGAATCGACAGATATAAGTGATACTGCACAGTTACTTGTTTTCATTCGTTTAGTTTTTGAAGATTTTACATCTAAAGAAGAATTGTTGGGTATGATTTCTTTGAAAGAAAGGACTAGAGGTGTAGATATATTCAACGGGTTTAAAAGTCTGCTTAATGATAAGAAAGTACCTCTTTTTAAATTAGTTTCAATAACAACGGATGGCGCAGCTGCAATGATAGGCCGCAAAAATGGATTTATAGCCCTATGTCGAAATGACGATGAATTCCCAGATTTTTTGAGTTACCACTGTATAATTCACCAGCAAGTATTATCCAGCAAGAGACTAAATACAAAAGAAGTAATGGACATCGCGTTTGAAATTGTTAATTCAATTCGTGGAAGTTCTCTCAAACGTCGTCTTTTTCAACTAAAACTCGATGAAGGTCAGTCTGATTTATTATTGCATACTGATGTAAGATGGCTAAGTAGAGGTAAATTTCTGCAACGATTTCGTGATTTATTGCCTGAAATAATAGAATTTCTTAATGAACAAGAGAAAAAATATGCATATTTAAATGACAAAACCTGGCTTAGTGACTTAGCATTCCTTACAGATTTTACTTCCATATTAAGCCATTTAAATTTAGAATTACAAGGTAAAAATAAAACAATAATTGATATGATTAGCAGCATAGATGCATATAAAACCAAATTTATTTTGTTGATAGAAGATTTACAACAAAATAATATGAACCATTTTCCAAATATGGCAGACAACTTACAAAAAAATAAAAATATTATTTATGAGATTGACAAGTACGTGGCCGAAATACAAAATGTAATGGAAGATTTTGAGAAGCGATTCCAAGATTTTAAAAACAATTAAAGAAATTGTGGAATTTACATCTTTTCCTTTCAAAAAAGATTTAATTGTGAAGGAAATTAGCAAAAAAATTGCAGACTTATTTGATATGGAGCAAAACGCCTTGGAAAATGAAATTATAATTTTACAATCTGATTTAATCTTACAAGCCAGAAAATTTGAAGAAATTTTTGGAAATATGTTAACCGAGAAAAGTATCCCAATATTATCAAATGTAGCGAATATATTTATTCTTGCTTTGGATCTACGTATCTGTGCGAATCGGCATTTTCATATTTACAATTGACTAAAACTAAACTTCGTTCCGTCCTGACCGATTCTCATACTGAGGACTCATTGTTATTGTCTTTGTCAGGATATACTCCAAATTATGATGCACTAGTAAAGGAAATGCAGACTCAGGTTTCTCATTAATTTAAAAAGTTTGAATGAATAAATGTTATTAATAAGTGCTCATGTTGTTTTAATTCCTCTGGACATAAGTTTTTTAACCCATTAAATAAATACTCATGTATGTAGATTATTTACCCCTTAATCATGGAGCTCGCCAAAGTGCACGTCGGTATAAAAGCACATTGCAAAAACATCCCCTTCTTACCTAAAAAATAGGTCGATCGCGACACAATTTTAAAATAAAAAGTAGATCTTATGTGCACCAAAGTTGGCCACACCTGATATATACATATATGTATATATATAAATATTTATATATATATATATTAGATGTGATTTTCGACATCTACTAGGTAGGATCGATGGACATTTCCAAAAACTTTTGCAAATTTTTGCTTAAAAATGTATTGCTTAAATTTTTCCAATTATTAATTCCTTGAAAAGTGCATTAATTAAATTTTTTTATTTTAAAAAAAAAATGTAATAAACTGTTTTAATAATAAATTTTAAAAAAAATGCGCAAATTAAATTCGTTAAATTATAAAAAAATTTCTCAAAAGTGCATTTTAAAATTATTTTATTGATTAATTTTTTTAATAATGCAATAATTAAATTTTTGGAATTATCAATTTTTAGAAAATCGCAAGACATACACCCCCATAATACAAAGATTCCAACTCTTATGTAGATAGGTAGATTGTAGAGGCTGCCCTGGACGGGCTACACTTCGACCATAAGGTCCATTGTGATGCCTAAGGCTGTGAGGATATCAATGGAGTGGAAGGAATTTTTGTGCATAGACTAGAAATTGGTAGAATATGCGGCTGCAGCCGACTATGATAGGAACTATGCTGATATGCATCTGGAGTTCGTGAAGGAACTGCAGAAAACCTTCTCGAGCTCTTGTCCATAAACCGACAGTTTAGTCAATTAACCGCGCCTTTTTTTTCTTAATAATTGTCAAACTGCCGATGTCGGGATTCGATCCCATAACCTCTCCCAGTTTCCAAGTAGGTATACTCCCACCCCTTAAATTTTACTTTCCTGTTTCTGTGAATACGACCGACAGATAAAATTCATAGTAGCTTTGGGACACAAGTTATAGTGAGCAGATACATTTTTTAGGATGTCCCAAGTCTGTTAAAAAATCACCAGAGACATGCGCCTCTATAAAACGAACATCCAACCCTTCAAATCTCAACTCTTTCACTTTAATTAATCTCTAGTTTCCTTAATTAATTAATAATTCATTAACGGTGCGTCTAATAAATAAATTCCTGAGGACTTTTCGTTCCAAAACATCTACTAGGTAGAATCGATGGACATTTGAAGAAATTTTTAAAAGGTTTAAAAAAAACGTATCTTCTTAAAAATTGTAATAAATTATCCACTAAAAAAATTTTCGATTATGAAATTCGTATTGTAAATGTAAAAATTGCGGGCTACTAGCTGTTGTTAGTAGCCTGATGGTAGTAATCTATATATATATATATATATAAGTTACGGAACCTGGAATATAGTAACACATGTAAAATATAAATTACTCAAGTCAACAGGATGTCCATTGACGACATCAAACTATCCACGTTTTGCATACGATGCTAAAATACTTTTCTATTATTTCCCAAATTGTATAAATAGCGATGTAAATGAAATGGCGTCATCTTTTAATTACCAACTTTTGACATACGTTCAATTTGTGTAATTACTGGTGGACAAAGTTTCATAATTAGTTAATAATTATTGTACTTAGAATAATCAAATCAAATATTAATAATTTGTACTTAAATTAAATTAAATAAAGTTTTTTTTTAAGACTTTTATTTTTCGAGTTTTATAATTGGCGCAGCCGGTAGGATAGTGCCCATTTTTACGGTACTATTATCCATCGAAAATTCGCGAAATAACTGGTGTAGTAACCCAAGTGCGGAATTTTCGAGTGTATTTCAATACTTCAGGATACGAACCTACTAAACAAACAAATTTATTATAAAACTTCACTGGAATCTGGAAATTGGAAGCAACATTGTGGTCCAACAATTAACATCATCAAATCACTGGTGACTTAAAGTATTTATCATCGCAACTAAATACAAGTTAATTATTGGAAACCTAATTGTTAAAACATAATGTGGAAGGCGATCATAATTCAACTGTAAGTAACTTTTTGATTATTGTATTTGCTTTCCTTAATGCCTAAAATTCCCAAATTATTTAACAAAAGTAAACGAGTTCCATACTCCCCTGACGTACACCAACCGACTTCAAGCAGGGACTATTCGGAACCAGAATCCTCAGACTCTGATCAAGCTTCTGAGGACGAAAATAATTTATATAAAAATTTCCCATTAAAAAAATCAGTTTTAGACGAAATAATAAACCAAATAAAAGTTATTACAATTGAAGACGAAAACATTGAAAGTAATTTTAAGGAAACTTTAAAACAAATAAATCAACCAAACAAAATGACTACCATTACCGTAATTGATTTAATAAAAAATCTAAATAATTTTGATGGTACTCCAGGTACATTAAATAGATTTTTAAGAAATGCAAATAGAATTATTACCACTGCAGGAGAAAATGCCGCTACCATAGAAATGGTTACGGATATGGTTAGAAATAAAATTGTAGGAAAAGCTAACGAAATACTAATTTCAGTTGGAGACCCTAGTGCATGGAATCTAATTTCAGAGCACTTGAAAACTCAATTTTCAGATAGACGAACCGTAGAAACTATTCTACACAAATTAAACACGATATCTCAAAATAATAAATCATTAGAATTATATTATTCAGAAATATCTGATTTACAAACCGCTTTGCTAAATTCAATAGATTCTTCAAAAACTACAGAATTTATTAACGGACAAACAGAAATTTACATAATGATCGCACTAAAATCATTCATAGCAGGACTTGACCCAAAACTTGGTTACATTGTTAGAGCCAATCGCCCTACAACAATTAAAGACGCATATGACATCTGCCTTAACGAAATCAGTATGCAACAATCAAGTAACGATAGATCGCGACTTTCTCACAAACAACAACCAATACAATGTAGTACGAATTACCAACCCCCAAGAAAACCTATCAACAACAATAGACCATTATTACAACCACCTCGGTTTAATTATAACAATCAAAATAACCCACAACAATTTAGACAAAATTCTCCCATGAACAATCCCTTATTCAGACCTCAAAATAATTATAATAGACCACCGGTATATGCACAACAACAATACCGACCCCAAACTTCGAATCAACCAATATTTAATAGACCACCCCAACAATTGAATAACAATAATCAAAATCGACCCACACCTATGGACATAAGTTCAGGAAATACAAGACAAGTAATACATAGACAGCTAAATAATCAAGAAACAAACAATGTAGACAATCACGATAACTATAACGAATACGAATATGAAGAGAATTACGAAGACGAAACTTATAATGAATTACACTTAGAACAGGACGAAAATTTTTCGGAAACAGCCTCGACCTACGATCCTCCGGATTTGTCGAATTAAATTTTTCAAAAACTAATAATACATTACCTTACATAAAAATTAACAAATTAAAATTACTAATAGATACAGGAGCCGATGAAAACTTCTTAGATCCAAAATATTTACCCAACTTTTCAAAATTCTACCCAACCAATGTTAAACTAAAAACCGCCTTAAAAACTTATAACATAACGCAAAAAGTAAAAATAGATCATTTAGAAAATTTTAATAACACACAACCAATTTATTTCTTAATATTCAAATTTCATCATTTCTTCGATGGACTAATCGGTACAAAAACGTTACAAGATCTTAACGCCCAAATCGATTATACAAATCAAATTATTCAACTTAACGGAATAAAAAATAAATTACATTTTAAAAAATTAAATGAAACGCAAATTCATAACATAGAACCTAACAAAACAAAATTAATAAAAATTACAACTAATGTAAAAAATGGCGACATTTTTATACCAGATATAAAATTAAATAATCATGTTAATATCTTATCAGGAATTTATAAAACAAAAGATCATATTACAAATGCACTCATTCAAAATGACTCGTGCATTCAACAAAAAGTAATAATACCAAAACAAATAAGAGCGGAAGTAATCAACCAAACTAAGCAGTTAAATAATATACAACGCGACTACTCAAATTACGACTATGATTTTGCAGTACAACATCTACGTACAAGCCACTTGAACGTAGAAGAAAAACAAGCATTACTAACTTTATGTGCTGAATATAGAGATATATTCTACACATCCGATCAAAATATGACATTTACCTCCGACTTAAAACATTCCATTAAAACAACTGACGACGTACCGATATACGCTAAATCATATAGATACCCCCATATACATAAAGAAGAGGTCACGCGACAAGTAGATGAAATGTTGGAGAAAAACATTATTAGACCATCCAATTCTCCCTGGTCTTCACCAATATGGATCGTCAGCAAAAAGGCCGATGCCTCTGGCAAAAAGAAGTGGAGACTAGTAATCGACTATAGAAAATTAAATGAGAAAACAGTAGATGACAAATACCCTCTACCTAATATCTCAGACATATTGGATAAACTCGGTAAATGCCAATACTTTACCACTCTCGATCTCGCTTCTGGGTTCCACCAAATTGAAATGGATCCCAAAGATATACCTAAGACAGCCTTCTCAGTGGACCACGGACACTATGAGTTCACTAGAATGACTTTTGGTCTCAAGAACGCTCCTGCAACGTTCCAACGCGTAATGGATAATATGCTTCGCGAACACATAGGGAAAAACGTTCTCGTATACATGGACGATATTATAATCTACTCTTCATCACTTCAGGAACACATTCAAACACTCAAGTTAGTATTTGAAAAACTTAGATCATCTAACTTTAAAACACAATTAGACAAGTGCGAGTTTTTAAGAAAAGAAATCGAATTTCTAGGGCATATAGTTACAACAGACGGTATCAAACCCAACCCTAGGAAAATCGAAGCCATCAAAAATTTTCCAATTCCGAAAACAGTAACCGAAATAAAATCATTTTTGGGACTAATAGGTTACTACCGAAAATTTATTAATAACTTCGCCAAAATCACCAAACCAATGACTGAAAAATTGAAAAAGGATTCAGTAATAAACATCAAAGAACCTCGATATGTAGATTGTTTTGAGTATTGTAAACAATTGCTAACCAATGACCCTATACTGCAATATCCAGATTTTACCAAACCATTCGTCCTAACAACCGATGCCAGTAACTTTGCGATAGGCGCCGTGCTATCACAAGGACCTATTGGGCAAGATAAACCGATATGTTACGCCTCACGAACATTAAACAAAGCAGAGTGTAACTATTCAACCATCGAAAAAGAACTCCTCGCTATTGTTTGGGCTTGCCAACAATTTAGGCCCTATCTTTTCGGGCAAAAGTTCAATATCCTTACGGACCACAAGCCCCTAAAATGGATATTCTCACTAAAGGACTGTAACTCCCGCCTTTTGCGATGGAGAATAAAACTAGCAGATTATAACTTCAATATAGACTATAAACCAGGAAAACAAAACGCAAACGCCGATGCACTCTCTAGAGTACAATTAAACAACAACGAATCACAACAAGTAGAAATACACACACAACACTCAGCTGATGAAAATCTTTCCGACGGCATTAGAATAGCCGAAAGACCTTTAAACGAATTTCATAACCAAATAATCTTAGAACGAACAATAGGAAAAAAATACGAAAATTTAACACTATTTAAAACTAAGAAAAGACAAATATTTGAACTAGTAACATTTAGCGAAAACGACTTAATAAAAATAATTAAAGAGTATTTTTCCCCTAACAAACTTAATGCAGTGCTCACTAACGACGAAAAAACATTCAAAACATTATCAGACGTACATGAACAATACAATACTTCCAAAACTATAAAATTATACGATGTACAAAAGTATTAGAAGACATAGAAAATACAGACGAACAATCAAATTTAATGAAACAGTATCACGAACTGACCATACATAGAGGTATAGAAGAGACGTGGCAACACTTAAAACGAAAATATTATTTTGATAATATGAAACCAAAAATAACTTCATTCATAAACTCATGTGATATTTGTAATCAAGGCAAATACGAACGACACCCATTAAACATTAAACAAACACAAACAGAACAAACTACCAGACCTTTTGAGATACTTCACATAGACGTACTCTTAATAGAAAAATCAAATTTCTTAACTATATTAGATAAATTCTCAAAATACGCCGAAATAATACCTATGAATTCAAGGAACGGCTTAGATATACTTAAGGGCTTACGACAATACTTATCACGACATGGGCTACCTACAAAAATATATCACGATCAAGGTACGGAATTCAATAACTACCAATTCAGAGAATATTTACATTTGTATAATATCAAAAACCATGAGACTTGCGCCCGTTCGTCTCAAGGAAATTCCCCCGTCGAACGATTACATTCAACAATATTAGAAACTTTAAGAATATTACGAGTAAAGAAATTACAAGCACCAGTGGACGAATTAATTGATATGGCTACCCTAGTCTATAATAATTCGATTCATACAAGCACTAAATTGACACCTTTCGAAATCATAAACGGTATACGTGAAAACCAAATTATCAAAAACGAAACTAATAATGCAATCAACAACTATAACTTGCATAGACTTTCAGAAAATAAAATTATTAGGGATATTATAGAACAAAATAACAAAAAACTATCTAACAAAATACAAAATTTAAATGAAAACCGCAACAACCCACCCGTATTAGAACCAAACCAAGATGTTTACATCAAAAATACACAAAGAAATACTAAATTATTACCCGCTTTCGATAAAGCCAAAGTCCAGAGTAACAATAATATAACATTCAAAACTATCAAAAATCGTAAATATCATAAAAACAAAATAAAAATAAGGAAACACCCTGTTTCAGATTCGCGCTCACCTACAGCCAGCACGTCGAATACCACGACTTAACCCACACTAGAGGATTACTGGCACTTAATTTAGGAAAAACGTTAATCACAGAACATTATATTAACCTCATTCATATAATCAACGTAACTAGTTTAGAAAATACCTATTTAGAAATAGTTCATACTTTTAATACACTAGAAACGAATAATACTTACTTTTATAACCCCAGAATAATTACTAAAACATTAAACTCATTAGGAGACAAAGTAGATTCACTGAAATTCAATAAAAGAAATAAAAGAGGAGCTATCAACGCATTAGGTTCAATAATAAAAGCAATATCAGGAAATATGGATAACGACGATGCAAAAGAAATAAATGAACAAATAAAAAACCTTCAGGATAATACACTACTCATTAACGATTCATTGAAAAATCAACATACTCTTAACAACCAAATGATTGAACGATTTGACAATATCACAAACTTTATTAATGCTGAACAAGAACACTTGCAAGTAGTCACTCTTTCATTAAAAAATTACGAAAAGGTAGAAAAACAATTACTTACTACACAAGTATTCTTTTCTCTTCAAATGCAAATAAACTTACTAAATGATCACGTAGATAGCATTATAGAATCAATACAATTAGCCAAACTTGGATTACTATCAAAACATATTTTAACAAAAAAGGAACTCAATTTAATCCGCGATAAAGTACATTCAATGTTTAGAAACTTCAATGATGAACAAATTTATGAAATACTCGAGTTAAAAGCATATTTTAACGATACGAACATAATATTCACGGTACAAATCCCTCAGATACATACCAACGAAACATTCGTGACGTACAGACTAAGACCCTTACCTATCAACAATACTATAATCCTACCGAAAACAAATTATATCCTCTACAACCCCAAGCAAAATGCATTCATTGAGAAACCCTGCAGAAGAATAGATAACCTTTCATTATGTTCACGCATTCAACTGCAAAACAACAACGTAAATAACTGTGAAGTAAAAATAATCCAAAACGAACCAGCTAAATGTTTATTACACCACACAATGGAAAAGAACTTTATAGAAGAAATCGAAAATAATCACATCATAGCCTACACAGATAATGCAATTAACATCAACACGACCTGCGGAAAGAACATAACAAATTTTATTGGAAAATTATACATCACTTACAGTCAATGTAAAATCATTATTAATGGAATTACTTATGGAGAAATATCATCAACATTAAACAATTACAAGTTAGAACAAATTATTTACAACGAGATGAAGATTGAACAACTATCTAACGACACGACATTTGACACTCTCAAATTAGACAGCATACGAAACACAGAAGAAATCAACTTATTGAAGATTCAACATTTTTCACATATTGGAATAAATATTATCATCATTGTCGTAATAATCATAACCATAATAACCATTTTTATTTTTAGTAAACGGTACAGAAATAAAAAGGATCAACCGCTACCAACAGCCCCAGAAATAATTACATTACAACCTGCAGCTAACCCTTTCATGGTTAGGCTTCCGTCTTAAGGAGGGAGGAGTTACGGAACCTGGAATATAGTAACACATGTAAAATATAAATTACTCAAGTCAACAGGATGTCCATTGACGACATCAAACTATCCACGTTTTGCATACGATGCTAAAATACTTTTCTATTATTTCCCAAATTGTATAAATAGCGATGTAAATGAAATGGCGTCATCTTTTAATTACCAACTTTTGACATACGTTCAATTTGTGTAATTACTGGTGGACAAAGTTTCATAATTAGTTAATAATTATTGTACTTAGAATAATCAAATCAAATATTAATAATTTGTACTTAAATTAAATTAAATAAAGTTTTTTTTTAAGACTTTTATTTTTCGAGTTTTATAATTTATATATATATATATATATATATATATATATATATATATATATATATATATAAATTAAAAGTCAGTTTCAATGATGATTAAAAAAAATGAATTTATTATTTAAAAGTATAAGTACATTTAATTACAATAGTTAGATATTTTGAAAAGTAGTTTTAACATTGACAATTTTGTCAAACCACAAGTGCATTAACGTAAGCTAATAACTCAGTAATACAAATGATGACGAGAAGTCATTTACAATAGTTTATATATGATTATTAAAACGAATGAATAATATTGAAAAGATAAAGTATGAATGTTATTTGTGATTATTAAAACAAATAAGTAATATTGAAAAGATGTTGTTTAAAGTTATTAGATCAAATAAATAATATTGAAAAGATAAAATATGAATGTTGTTTGTGATTATTAAATCAAATGAGTAATATTGAAAAAATGTTGTTTAAGGTTATTAGATCAAATAAATAATATTGAAAAGATGAAGTATGAATCATTTTTTCTTGCTCCACCCGCCGAATGTACGCGCTTTCTGGCCGCATTTTACGCCAGAATGAACGATTTTCATGGCCTTCTCGAGCTGCAGTGCGCTTTTACAGGCTCGAGACTTTCTGGCCGCTACCATAGCAATTGTTTTTATAACATAGCAATTATTCATTTGTTTACAATAACACAACCACAAAAGTCATTATGTAAGAAATGTCACAAAGTAAATTTACTATTATTTTCGGATAATAATAAGATCAGAGAATTTTTAATAAATAAAAGAGCAATAATTTCATAATAAGTTTATAATAAGTTCTCACTAAGTTTCTTATAAAGTTCATCAATACTATTTCAATCATTTATAGTTAATCCCTGGTTAAAATAAAGTAAAATAAAATTATTTGATAAAAATAACTACAAAAATGGACGACTCTTCGTCTGAAGGTTCTACTGATGAGGAAGAAGTGCTAAGATTATTTGATAAAGAAGCGCAAGCTATTGTACAGAATGAAACTTTACCAATAAAATCAGGTGATCGATACATGCGAAATTATTATGCCTACAAAAACTGGAAAGAAAAAAATAAAAATTCTCTCTCGACGTCAGAAGAAAACAATTTAGTTGTTTATTTTAAAAATTTGCAGAAAAAGTTAAGTCCATTAACTCTTTGGAGCGTATGGAGTATGTTGAAAAAGACATTAAATACTCATGATGATATCCAGATTGATAATTTTTTGAATTTAAAAAGTATGATAAAAAGAAATGCTAAAGGACACAGACCTAAGAAATCTTTTATTTTAACATGGGAACAAATAAAAAAATTTATTGATAAAGCTCCTGACACAGAATATTTAGCAATGAAGGTAACAAAGATTATTTTCACACTTAATTATCATTTTTTAATTACATTTGTCATATTTAATCGTAATTTTTACAGGTTGTAAAAATTTGGAATATGTGGCTGTTTACGATGTCTAGAATTAACAAATATGAAAGTTGGAGATGTAGAAGATTTGAATGGAAGGTATTTAATATCTGTGAACGACAACAAAAATGACTACCCTGGACAATTTATTATTGGGAGTCTTTTCTACGATAAAGTTAAAACATACATTTCCAAGAGACCATCCGGAACTTTCAATGACAGGTTTTTTATTCAATACACAAAAGGCAGATGTATTCGAGCTCCTATTGGACGTCATACCATAGGAGGAATGCCCAAAAAAATTGCAACTTATTTGGAGTTGCCTAATATTGAAAGATACACTGGCCACTGCTTTAGAAGATTATCCGCAACTCTTCTCTCTAACTCCGGCGCGAACATGCAGATGATTAAACAGCTAGGGAGATGGCGTTCAGATGCAATCGCTCAAGGTTACGTAGAAAATTCAATGCATAACAGGCAAATGATTTTTAATGGAATAACCCAGAAGCAGACCGTGATAAATACTACTGACCCGCAACCGTCAACCAGTACAGCAGCACCCGAAACTTTCAACCCTCAATCTACAATTGATAATGCTGAAGACGTAACAATTGATCTCGAAGAAGAAACCATCAACGCTCACGTAGAAACTACTAACCCTGGAGATGGAGCAATTCATCCCGAAGAAACGAACGTCAACACCGAGCAAGTTATTAACGAGTTTGATGCAGAAATATCAGATTTACATTGGTCAGACTTTGAAGACGATTTTACTCCAACGAATCTTAAACAAGCTCCGAGTCAGTAAATATAATAATATTTATTTAAAAAAAATTTATTTATATCCTATTTCTAATTCATACTATATTTTTCAATTCTAGTCGTTGTACCCAGTGGTTTCACTACAGCAAATAATAAGCCACTTTTTGTGCCAAAGAAGATTCAAAACCCACTAATATTGGATAATAATAATAATAATAAAAATAATAAGAATAATAATAAAAATAAATTACCATTCACGGCGAAGCCAGGAATTAAATTATCTTTTCTAAATCAAACAAGATATCAGCCTCCGCCACTTAAAAAAAAAAGAAATACTGAAAATTTGAATAATCAAAACAATAACAAACTAGATTTAACAACAAAAGATCATGATTTCAAATTTGACAACTGTACGTTCAATAATTGCGTTTTTAATTTGACAAAATGTGATTGTGATAAAGAAAATATCTCTTAGAGTAAGATTTTTTCAACTGAACTAATTATGATTTATTTAGTTTAACTATTTTATTGTTAAAATGACATTTGTATTATTATCCGAAAGTTACTGACGATGCTACTAGTTTTAAATACTGAAATAAAGTTTCTTTTAAATTGTGAATTTTATAAATTTCATACTTTCAATTGTGTTATCGACCTTCGTTGATTTCAATTTTCATATGTTTTTGATACGCGCCCCGACCAGCAAAACCTCGGCTTCGCCTCGGATTTGCAAAAGTCGGGCGCGCCCCCCTCCCCCGCCCCTATTCGCAAAAACCTCGGCTTCGCCTCGGTTTTGCAAAATACACAAATACTATAGCAATTAGTTGTTATGATAACACTGAGATGAATATTCAAAAGCTACTAATAATTATTATTTATAATTTCGGCGGGGGAGCCAGAAAAATAGTATACGACCTACGGCCAAAAAGTTGGATGCCCTGACGTATGTGATATGATTGCCTCGGCTTCGCCTCGGCCATCACATCACATACGCCAGGAAATCCAACTTTCTGGCCTAGGGACGTAATATACTATTAATGTAGTGTATTCAAAACTGATAATTTTGCATGACGCCTGTAATACATCTTGTTTACTCAAATGTTCTTTACCTGTGTAGGAGTCCCTATGCCAGGATCCATAACTTATATATATATATATATATATATATATATATATATATATATATATATATATATATATATATATATGTAGAATATATATCTACCCGACGAATTATCAGCACTAAATGTGAGTATCCAGAAAAAAAAATTAACATATTGCAGTGGATGTTCCAAATAGGCCTTTTCATCATGTGACAAGCGCAAGTGCAGCTGCCATATTGAAAGAGCGATAGTTTAAAAGTTTCGTACTGTTTTGTACAATAATGGCTAAAACAGCAATATTATCTCCACTAACAAATCGATCATTAGAGGAAATATTGATGGAGCTCTGTGCTTGTTCATAATTCAGTAGAAGCACATAATAGTGAGCAATTAAAAAGGTGGCTAAAATGTCATGGACGTTCGCACAAGGGGGAAAAAGTGAGCTGATTGAGAGGTTAGTCGTCAATATTATCGTATTATGTCAATAAAAAATGGAATTAAATAACTATAGTATAATTCTATTCTAACTAATTATGACAATGAATTATTATATTAGCAGTTGTAAGTAAATTAGCAAAAGGTAAAACATGATAACTCTCTAAAAACTTAACGTATCGGAATATTTTTAAAAAAATTAAAGGTCTATAAAAAATCTATAAGTTAAAAGAGAAGAAACTTTATTTAAATAATTACTTAACTATTTTTTAAACATTTGTTTATAGCGCGTGATAAACAAACTGAAAAATAATGGGTAAAAATACACTTAAAAAAATAATTTTCTTTTTCATTTTATAGATATTTTGAAGACCTTTCATTTAAAAGAAGATTTATTCGTCTAAGAACAAATGCACTCTTTTTATTTATAAAAATAGGTGACATGGTATTTTTAGACAACATGGTGGACAAACTGTTGCCTAAAAAACTATACAAAATGGTCCTATTAACTGTACTTCCAACCACTCCGATGGCCAAAGAGCCATTTATGGTTATTACGTACCTTGGCCCATTGTCAATCAAAATAGGAAATATCCTCCAACAAAATAGCCTTCAAACCCCACATCCAACTGGGAAATTGACTGTTAAAATAAAATTTAAAAAAATTAGACAATTTGCAAAAATCAGAGGTGTACAATCTATCATGTCCGGACTGCAATGCGGTTTATATTGATCAAACGGGCCGGAGTTCTTTTCTCCACCAGAAGAAAAGAACATCTAAAATCGTTCAAAAATAAAAAAAACAGATTCGGCATTCGCAAACCGCCTCATCGAACAAGACCACAACTTTCCATCCACCATTGATGTCCTACACGTAGTCTCAAACGGTTACAAATTGGATATTCTAAAAGCAATGGAGATCTTCAAAAATAAAAATGGACCAAAATTCCTAGTATATGAACAAATATACATCATCACGTCTATCCTGTTCAATATTTTATAATCTCGCGGTATATACAAAAATTTTTTTATTTCTCGGTACTTCTTCACATCACACTATTGTTTTAAATATATATTTTTAATGTTTTGACTTAAATTTTATTGACAGTGTTTGAGCAAATTTTATGTAATATGACTACTTATTGTTTGCCAATAAGTTGATATTTTTAACTATTTTAATAAGTTCCCCTAATATGAGGAATTTGACCTCAGTTTTGTTTTGCTTTTTTCTTTAAATAAATTCCTTTCTGAGTATATAAGGAACCACAATGAAATTTAACTTCACAGTGTTGAAAATGACCGCAATGGACGAAACATATGTCACAAGTATTGTATCAATAATTTTTTGAATACAAATAAAATAGGTGGAATATAGCAAAATATTGTTTTTTAATTTTTACAAATAATAAAATGTTTTGCATGAAATGCAAAATTCAAATAACGTATAAAGAAAAATAAATTCATAATGTAGCAGTAAAGAGTTATTCTTCAAGTGCCCGAGTAATTCACAGTACTTGTGACTGCAAATTATCGGTCGCTTTTCTCATGTTGCTCTGCATTGTTATATATTTTATCAAAACATTTAGATGACAGTGATGAAAATAATTAACTTTGTACTAGCAAGTTATGCACAAGGAATGAGAAAGAACAATGAGAATGAGAAAGTCGTAAAAGAAAAAAGTCACATAAGACCAATGAACAACAGTACAAAAATATAATTAATATTAGCTAACGGAAATCGTATGATCCTGGAAGTAGCTTATCGAAACCTGTAGATCAACAAAAATTTAATAATTTAATATCAGATTTACAAGTAGCAAGTGTAAATTCAAATAAGAAGACTCTCTTCCCATGTGGGAGCTTTTATTACAGCCACAATATGACGATTATATCTTAGATAAGTTTAAAAAAAGTCATTTAGAAACATTAGTTTACAGACTGACTACAATTATGAGAGATAATAGAGATGGGCCTGTCGGATATAACGTCAGGACTTCAAAGTAATAGTGATAAATGGTTGCAATTTCGTTGATTATTAATAACAGCTTCGAAAATCAAACAATTCAAAACTGATAAAACAAATGACCAAATTTTTAACCTAGTCAACTCCCACTTATGGACTAAACAAATTATTACAACTGAAGTCATGCAATATGGTCAAATACATGAAGAAACTGCATATCAGAAGTATAAGAATTTCACCAGTAAAAACGTTTCTTATAAAGTAGAAAACAATGGTCTGTGCCCAGGTTAGACGCATCGCCTGATGGTTTAGTAACTGATCTTACGAAGAACACAAGAGAAGTCTTAGAAATTAAATGTCCAAAAATACTTGAAAATTACTATCCAACGGACTTACACAGCAGCAGCGTAATGCTTTTTGTTGTAATTCTGTAAGCCGTACTTCGTTGAAGTTGAAACGAAAACATCTTTGTTATTATTAAGTACAAACTCAAATGGCGATGATTTTGTTCTTTGGACTCCAAAAGGTTCCCACGTTGAAATAATTAACAGCGACAAAAGCTTTGTCGATCCGACATTTAAACACGTCAGTGGTAATCATCAAAATATTTTGGCATCAGAATATTTTGAAATGAGAATCCCACGTCGTTTAATACCCCAATTTTTCGATTTGAATGTGACAATAGACCGCCTTAAGTTTTCGGGTATAGATTGATTTGTGAATGCCTCATTAATTTTCTTATTTTGAAGGATAACGATGAAAACGAAGTCAGTGTACTCAATCTTGGAGACGGTGCAGATGAAATAACGACCCGCAGCTAACAAGAGAGACGATTTGATGATTCATCGTGTTAAAAGTTGAGCAATTGAACTCAATTCGTCGTTTTTGTTTATTGTAGAAGGAATTCAAAGATTGGAATGATGAGGTAAACGACGCGCTTCATCGAAATACTAAGAAACACCTCAAAAATGAAAAAAAGAAAAGTGAAATTGGAAATTTTAAAAGCCGAATTAGAAAAATCAGGCAATCGCAAAAAAACAGAGTTATTAAGTGTAAAACTGGAACAAAGGCAAATGTCTTTACGCGCATCGAAAGAAAATGTGCCACTCAATTACAACTACAGCCAAAGAGATTAGTTAAGAGAATTGTGATTTACCAAATAAACACTGATTATCATAGAAATGTGATATTTAATTTTAACTTATATACTTGCGAGAACTTACGCAGTTTTATATAATTAAGATGTTTGTTATATCTTTGCTTAAGATACTAGACTAAGATAAAATTTATAACATGTTGGTACAAATTCAGATAAAAATGATAAAATGTTTTATAAAAATACAAATTATGCTCAGTTAACGATTTTAGTTAATATAATTATCACAATCTTTTATTTCGTGTTTTTATAATATATTAACTGGGTCATACACTAGTGCAAAAAATTAAGGGGAACAGTCTTAGCTCCAAGTTCCTGGCAATCAAATCAACCTAAAATTACATAAACGCAATTATTGAGCAAAACAATTTTTATACAAGTGTAATGGCAGTAAATCTACTTACTCTTGAAGGTATTCATTTATTAGTTGTCTTCTAATTGAACCTCTTTGACCCAACCGAACATCTCGATGAATTCTGTTGTTGATGAATTCAATCGTTTCAAACCAAATTTGGTAATAAATGGGAGCTAGAATTGGATGAATTATTAATATTTTTGCCGAATAGATATCAAAGGTTAAAAGCCAAAGATATTGACGAAATAAGAGCTACTGCAGAAGAGTTACATCTGATTGTGAAGGGGAAGAATCAATACAAATCCTGGGATTTAGAATTTGTTTAACATAAATAGAACAATAACAGCATAAACAACAACAGCAATAACAACAATTATAATATAAAAAAATAGAGCACAAAATGATTATGGAAAGAAAATATAATTTAAATCCATTAAGATCCATTTCTGTTGGATTTGAAGTTAAAACGTTAGAAGCGAAGATTAAATTTGGTTCAAAAAATTATGAAATATTTATGGATTTAAATCAATGGTACCAATTCATGGAACTTAAACCATATATACTGACATATATATTTATTAATCAAGTAGCAGATGATGATAGCATAGAATTAAATATCCAAGAAATATTGATAACACTTTGTAAAATTAATCAAAAAAAGGTTATGCTAATAAATCGCAAAATAGTTTACAAAAGTGAAACAATAATAGAACTATTCAGAACCAGTGAAGTTATCAACTACAGGTGATCTATATAACAAATTGGACATAAAAAGAGTCATTCATAAAATTAATGTATAAAATTAACGAACTTCCAACTACTTTTGAGGAAATAAAATATGTGATTGATACTGTAGGACACTCATTTGGCGAATTAGTGTTTTTATTATTGAAGGAAATTTTTTATTTCTATCTAGATTTATTATTATTATAAAACAACAATAATAATAATATTATAAAAACTTGTGATAAAAAGTATTTTTAAAACAGTTGTATAAAATTAACGATAGCGAGTGTTATAGCAATATCAAAAATCTACAACCAGAGTAAAAAAGATTATATATAATCATATATAACCATATATAATTCATATATAGTTATATATAATTCATATATAATTATATATGAATTATATATAATTATATATGGTTATATATAAAGTTTTTTGTTATTTCGTATAATTATATATAATTATATACAATTATATATAATTATATATAAAGTTTTTTGGATTTATATATAATTATATATAATGACTTCTGTGATTTCGTATAATTATATATAACTATATATAATTTATATATAATTATGTATAAAGTTATTTGTGGTTTCGTATAATTATATATAAATATATATAATTATATATAGTTATACATAAATCTCTCGACAGATGTATATATAGTTATATATAATTATATATAACTATATGTAATTATATAAAATTATATATAACTATATATACTTCTCTCAAGAGTCATGTACAACTATATATAATTATATATAGTTATATACAACTATATATAATCATACATAATTTTCTTTATTGCCACCTTATCTATAGCGATCAATATTTATATTAAATTTCTATATTATTGTATAAAATTTTATCCAATTTTGATCAAATTCATCGGTTCATTTTAATTAAAAAAATTAAGTCTGTAAATAAAGATTCAAATATTCAATACATTATATTTATTAGTAAATTTTTATTAAAAAATTATAAGAAAATTTACACTTAACAATAAGTGCACTTTAAGGATGTGTTTCTAATATAATACTGAGAAGAAATTTATAACATATAAAATTGTATGTTTTTTACATCGAGTTTTGTACATTATTTTATAGTGAATAATTTATTAGAAAAAAATTTGGCAATTAAGCTACCATACTATTTTTGATTGGTTAGGTTTTTTACAGATATACTTTCGTACTTTCACAAGTTGACAAATACTTTGTACATCACTGAATTTTGTTAATAAGTACTCTCCTGATTCTGTTACAGGTATTATGTGTCTCACTGCTACTTGCATACCTAAATGACTCATAATATGATCATGTCTCACAATTAATTGTTTAATTATAAAATACAAATTATTTTCAAGGTAAAAAAAAAAAATTATCATTCCATAAATACAAGAACTATTATTATTTTTTATTTCCACCGTAAAACTATTTGTTTGTATTATTTGTTTGTAATGTGAAAAGTACAGAACTAAAATACTTTTTATAATCACAGCTTTAATATACTTCAATTGACTTTGTAATAGGGATCGTGCGTGAAATATAGAGGCAGCACTACTGTCGGACTGAGCGCTCTCTGGTGTTTAATTCGTGAACATAGTGGGATCAAAACAAATATTTAATAACATTAAAAAAAAGTTATAACAATGGAAAAAATAATAAAATACGGATTTCAACCTGTAGTCAATAATATAATACATGGCCAGAATGATGAGAAAGGTAAAAAATTATTCAAATCAAAGCATGTGTACGGTGTTGTTGAAAAAAAGAATAAAATTAAAACTGTCATAACCGGTAAAGTTGTGCCACAGACAAGTGTATCAAATCTTTATGATGTGACAATTTCTGTAAGTATAAAAGTAAAATAAAAAGTAATTTATTGCACTTAAATTAGAAAACTAGGAAATTTTTTTATTTATTTATAAGAAAAATTATAGAATTATTATTTTCAGGTTGACACAAACCGACACGTTAGTAACGCTGTTTGCACCTGTAAAGCTGGTCTTGGGGGCAAGTGTAAGCATATATGTGCGTTAATTCATTACGTTAATTCTCCCGAAACATCGTCATCGAAAACGAGTCATTCTCAGCAATGGGGTAAGCCTACTCAAAAGCAATTACTAGGGTACGACAAAGGTGAAAGGATGTCCAAACTCTTTCCTCCCCCAGTTTTGTCTGCTGAAATGACTAAGTTGAAACCTATCAAACTTACAGTAGCAAGTATGCCTGAATCTTTGAAAAATACACCGCTTCGAAAAATCTTAGAGCTTGAAGAGAAAGAAGATATTGTAATAACACCAGCAGAATCAATGTTACAAATGATACAAACTAAGGCTAAAGAAGTCCTCCAGGAGAAGGCAAAAAAAGTAGTAAATGATATATTTATATTTCAAAATTGTAATGTAATATTTACTGAAGAAGTTATGGTTACCAAAGAAATATATACCTTCTATCAACAGAAGATATGCTGTGATGCTACGACAGCATTAAATCTGAATCTTTTAACCATTCAACAATCTGATAGCAGCGAATGGTTTGCACAACGAGCACTGCGAATAACTGCCAGTAATGGATACAGGTTGAAAGGTCAACGTTTTAATGTTGAAAAAGTTGTGACAGATATGTTATACCCAAAACAAACTAAAAATGCAGCGATGACGTACGGAAAAAACAATGAAGATTTAGCATTAAAAGAATACAAACAGTTGATCCAAAGTGGGAGATTGTAAAAGTTGGTGCAATAATTTGTCTGCAGCAACCGTGGCTAAGCTGTTCTCCGGACGCAATCCTTGTTTATGGGAATGAAGTATGGCAAAAGCGACTCATAGAAATTAAATGTCCATATACTTGCCGCAATATTCCTGTTTGGAATGCTGATTTAAGCCAGTCGAATGTTCCATATCTAAAAGTTGATGAAAATGGATTACATTTGAGTCCAACGCATTCAATTAACATTCAGGTCCAGCTGCAGATGTATGTGACAAATATAAAGTTTTGTGATCTGTACGTGTACTCGCCAAAAGGTAGTGTGTTACTTACCGTTCAACGTGACAATCAATTGTTGAATAACTTAATACCTCATCTTGAAAAATTTTATTTTACCCAATACATTCAAAGATTATACGCCAAAGACTCAACTAAGTAACGATAGATTTATGATTATCATTATTACATTACTTTTTAGATATAAGTTATAAAATGACTTTTAAATAATTTTGCAATCGACCAAATGTGCAGTACTGAAAAAAGGTAATAGTAGATGTTATTTCTAAGACTGAGATTTTAAAGTTGCCTAAAATTATTTTTATTATTATCTTAATTTTATGAAAATCGTAAGAAATTATTTTTTGTACTAATTAAATACGAAAAGTTTTATAAATGTTATCTTTGTTAAAAATATTTAATATTATAAGCCAATAATATAATATAAAAATATTTATCATTTATGAGTCTGTACTTACCTTATGTCAGAGTTATTATAAAACAGAGAAATAATAAACATTAAATTTGAAATTATTTAAGAAAATAAAACCTTTCTTTTTTGTAAACAATTAATTCGTTTTTATTTAATACAATTAAAAATTTAATTCAGTTTTTACAATTATTTGAAAAAGACTTATTTCTCAACTTCTTTTTCCTTAAACAATGGCTTCTGTACATTTACCAAAGCACAAATAACAAAAACAATTTCATCAATATGAGGAAATAATGAATTAGGTACTTTTGACAGAATTCTAAAATCCTTAATTCGTTGATTTACTCGTTCTATATGTATCCTCACAGAAGCAATATTGTATGTTTCGTCTACTTCTTCAGGGGTGAATTGATCTTTGTGGCCAAAAGGAGGCATGATAAAAATAGCATTTTTGTTTTCGACTTGAGTTTTTATCTGCGGAAATCCTTTGTCAGCAAGAACAACGTCACCGGGCTCAATTAAATCAATCAAACCACAATCGTTTGTAATGAAGCAATCACCAGCACGGCCACCATAACATTTAGAAACATAAGTTATAAATCCATCCGGTGCACAACCCACCATAAACTTGACAGTATAATGATGTTTATATTCAGAATACATTAATACTTTTTGATTAACTTCTGGTGGTACTTCAGTGTAAACTTCAGTACAATCAATAATCACACGTGTGTCTGGATAATGCCGCTTAAAAGATTCCGGTAGAGATGCACGTATTGTTGATTTAGATGGCCAAACGATGAAACTCTGTAGTAAAATATTTAACTGCTGTATGTGTTTCACAAATATCCTATGTGCAGTTGTTCTATGAATATTGAAAATTACTGCCAATGCAGTAAATGATAAACCCGTCTTCAATTTGACTAATGTTATCAAGAAACTTGTTTTTTTGTCTACTTTAGAGGCTTTACAGTCTGGTAACATAGTTAAAAGCCATGAAAAAATTGCTAACGTCACACCTGTTAAACTGCTCATTGCTTCGTCAGTAGTAATTGAAGAGAGTCCATGAAAACCTTGACAAGATTTACTAAGGTCTATATTTATTGGATCACAACTCGAATCTTTAACATTTTTTATAATTGGTATTTTAGCTTCACAAATTTTATTTTGTGTTTTTTTTATTGGAATATTTACCTGTACTGCTGCCGTGTTTAAATCGTTAGAAAAGTTAAGATTGCAAAAAAAATATGCCAAATCTTCATAAGCTCCATCTGTGACTATCTCTGTTTGACAACTTATGCTCCGTTGCACAGGCTTCACCGTAACAGTTTCAACATGAATATCAATCGGATGTTCTTCAACACGACTTGCATGTTCTTCATTACCTTGCTCCATTACTGTGTGCATCGTATTGTCAATGTTTATGTTGTTTCTTTCTTTTTCACTCACAATATATTTATCGATGTGGATTGTGTTTGTTTCACGATTCCTGACTCGTTGGAAACGTTCTAAGGATTGAATATTTCTTTTTATATTTTCACGTCCAGGAAAAATCGAAGGAACATAAGATGGATGTAAAGGATGCTCTGATTTTTCATTATTTACAAAATGGGTACTACAAATCCTTGTATATTTATTTGGTACCCAGTCTTTTGGATTTTCTCTGAAATCAAAGAAAACAATTAAAAGGTTAAGTCATTACTATAAGATAAATGTCACTAATATTTGAAATTTCATCAATTAAATGATCAATTATTACATACGTCGTATTTAAATGTTATAATTTTACTGAATGGTGCATTTCGTTTTTATAAATTTTAATTAATATTGTACTTACACGTAATTTTTCACTGCATTCATCCACTGTTTACGTTTTAATATTTTCCATGAGGCTCCTAACACGCTCTCTGGAAATTTATAAAATTTCACTTCCACACCGAATCCACGTTCTCGACGTGATGTATTATTACATCCAAGAATACAACAATTTTTTCTCGAAGCTGGCATTGTTTAAAAAAATTAAATATTTTTTATTTATAATTATTTTAAAGTTAATCACATATGTTTACGTTGAATATATGATCCCAACTGTTTTGGATACTTGACACTAGTTGGCGTAAAAGTCTAGAAGCACGATCCCAAAAAAATATAAATAAAAATTATTGTAACCACGCGTGGAACAGATGTACACAAATTTCCAGACGTACAACAAATATATGCAATATATATGTAGCTGCTTGTGTTGAAGAATGACAATCGATTTTTTAGTGCCACAAATCGATATTTTTTCAGAAATAAATGGAATTTTTTTTTTTTTAATTTTATAAATTTATATTAATAATAATTTTGAAATATTTCAATGAATGTATTGAAAACTCATTTAAAGCAAATTTTTTTTTTCACTAGCAGCAACACGTGTGTGATCACGAGTATGTGCGCATGAGCGTGTAGGACAACACCGCCATCACCCGGCAGGTTGTAATGTTTACTACATTTTGTGCAAATGGCGTCATAGCGTCTTTTTTTCTATTGTGTGTAGTTCATTGTGAAAAATTGTGCCTCATCCTAAGATCAAGTATTGCTGTTAATGTGAAGTTTTTTATTACTTTGTTTAAAAAAAAAAGTTTCATGATGTTTTATCTTATAAATTGTGATGTTGACTTATGAAATTACGGTGAAATTATTAGTCCTATGAAACATCATAAGAGATATTTTTTGCATAAATTTAAGCTTTTTACAACTTTTGTCTAAAAATTTTTTTTAACCACCAATACTTTGGCCGCAATATCAAAAATTTGAATTGTTATTTTGAAATTAAGAGAAAAATCTGGGTACTTATAATCATACATAGTCATATATAACTATATATAAGCATATATAGTTATATATAATTATATATAATGATATATAGAAAATGGCCATATATAATTTTATATAATTATATGTACCTATATATGTTTATATAAAATTATATATGCTTATATATAATTATATATGCTTATATATAATTGTATATAACTATATATAATTATATATGGCCATTTTCTTTCTATATATAAATTATATATAAATTATGTATAATTATATATAATCTTTTTTACTCGGGAATGTTGTTGACAGTATTGGGAATGTTATTTGATATTCATCATACAAGAACAGAAGTGGATTTTATACAAGATATGATTCTAGAAAAAACATATAATTTAAATATAGCAAAAACTGAAAAGCTAACTGTTGGAATCGACATAAAAACATTTGAAGTAAAAATAAAAATTTCATCATTAACAAATTCTGTAACCATATCAAAAAATCAATGGAATATGCTAAATAAAAAAATATCGTTGCTAGATTTGTTCACGGATACGGATGAAAAAGTGTTGGATTTGGAAATTGAGGAAATGGAATGCATAATAAAGAAACATGAAAATGTTAAAGTTTTAAGTTTTAATAATGAGATTATGTTGAACAGCGGTGCAGTAAAACAAATGGTTCATCTTTCCAATCTAATAGATAATATAATCGCTGATTATGTTAAATTAAATCTAGATCAAGAAATCGCGAATTTAAAAAAGGCATGTAAAAGATTACATGCAAACCACGTAAATATGCATGTAGTTACTGAAGTTGCACAACAAATCGATTGGAATTTTAATCCATCAAGTATTATTTGTTAAAAAGAAAAGATTCCCTTATTTAAATTGTATAGTGCATTTTATTATATCTGATACAGTGACTTTTAGTTATAGAACAGTTGGTACAATGATTCTTGTTAGTTAGCGTCATGTACATATTCTATTATCTTGTTTAGTGTAATATGTGATTAACCGCCAAATTGTACAGTGAACATAAAACACATTTATGTAATTTATCTTCAATTTATTAATATACTTTTATACAATTAATTACAACAGAACTCTCTTTCCCAATTATCCTACGACCTCATCTTCAGGTTATGGGCCCAGTTCTTACGTTGAAATTGTAGACAGAATAGACAGAAAGTTCTCAGTGAATTGTAAATTAATAGTACGGTTAAAAAGTATATGCATAAAAATTACAATGGCGGATATAAACACCGGAAACGTGGTACAAGTACAAATCAATAAATTTAATGGTGAAAATTACAACCAATGGAAATTTCAAGTGAAATGTGTACTTCGTGCAAAAGGTTTGCTCAGTATAGCAACAGGAGAAACACCAAAACCTGCAACCGATGCTGAAAAAATTGCAAAATGGGACAAAGATGATGCTTCAGCCATGTGTTCGATAACATCAGCCTTGGATTTAAAACAAATATGTCTGATTGAAAACTGTGTAACTTCAAAGGAGGTATTTAACAAACTTGATACTATTTACGAGCAAAAGTCAGAAACAAATAAAATACTCGTTCATGAAAGATTTTATACTTACAAAATGGAACCTACAGACTCAGTGGCTCAATTTATTTCAAAAGTAGAAAGTTCAGCGCAACAAATCAAAAATTCAGGCGATACCATAAGTGACACAGCCATCGTAACGAAAATACTTTCGTCATTACCCACAAAATACAGTACTTTTCGCCAAGCCTGGTTATCAATGGAAACTTCAAAGCAAACGTTAGCTAACTTAACAGCCAGATTAATTGATGAAGAAAACAGTCTGACGAGCATAGAAACACAAGAAAATGCTCTTGTCGCCAAAAGTAAAAATAAAACATTCAAGAAAAATTCAGCCGTAAGATGTTTTAATTGTAACAGAAGAGGACATTACGCAAAAGAATGTCGTGACCCAAAGAAGGCAAAACCAAAATCAGAAAACAGAGAAAATCCTCAAGAAAGTGCTTTCATCTCAGAAAATTTTGAAGAAATAGAAGCGCTGATAACAGATAGTGATACAACTTGGATTCTAGACAGTGGAGCGTCACGTCACATGACACCCAACCGAGAGTTTTTTGCAACATTTAAAGAAACAAATGGCGCAACAGTCAAACTTGGAAATAATGAAATACTAAAAGTTGAAGGAACTGGGACTATCCATATCGACAAGTGGATCGACGGCAAATGGTATAGTGGTTCTTTGGAAGAAGTTTGGTACATTCCGGGTTTAAGAAGAAACTTGTTCTCAGAGGGTGCTATCACAAAAAAGGGATTTTCAATTAGCAAAAACGACTCAAAAGCAAAAATAACGAAAAACGAACAAATAGTAGGACTTGCCATCCGCGATGAGAATAATCTATACAAGTTATTGATCCGAATAAAATCAACAAACAACGAAATGAATTCAGTGACAACTGGAACATTGAAAGAATGGCATGAGAGACTTGGACACTTAAACATTAAGTCATTAAAGGAGTTATTTTCGAAAGATACATTTGAAAATGTGAAATTAACCAAAAACCAAGACTTTTTCTGTGAAGCATGCGTGTACGCTAAACAGCATAAACTAAAGTTCACGCCAACTACTGTTCGTGACATAAAACCAGGTGAACAAATCTATAGCGACGTATGTGGACCGATGAGTACAGAATCGATAGGTGGAGCTTGGTATTTCATTCTGTTCAAAGATCACAAAACTGGATTTTGTGAAGTAAGATTTATCAAACATAAATCTGACGTCTACGATTGTTTTCGTGAATACGTAAACATGTGTGAAAAGAAATTTGGTCACAAAATTAAGACAGTTCGAACAGATAATGGAACCGAATTTACTAATGGTAGATTAAGAGAATATTTTCACTCCAAAGGAATCGTAATTGAACATACAGGTATTTATACTCCTCAACAGAACGGTAAATGTGAAAGACAAAACAGAACCATAATGGAAAGTGCAAGAGCTCTAATGTATACAAAAGATTTACCCAAACAATTATGGGCAGAAGCTGTGAATACAGCAGTCTATCTAAGAAATAGAACACCCAACAATGACGGTAAATCTCCTTTTGAACTCTGGACAGGTAAGAAACCAACACTCAATCATTTACGAGTTTTTGGTTCAGAAGCTTATCTGTTAATCGACGAAAATTTAAGAAGAAAACTGGATAAAAAAAGTGAAAAACTTATCCTCGTAGGTTATGAAGGAATTTCTACAAATTACAGACTTTATAACCCCGATACGAAGAAAATCAAAGTTTCAAGGCATGTGATTTTCAATGAAAACAAAACTATAGACCTTAGAAAAAATTATGTTTTACAGAATATGGAAAATGATGAACATGTTATGGAAAATGATGAACATGTTACGGAAAATGATGAACAGGTTGTGGAAAATGAGTCCAATACAGATGGATATAATTTACGAAAAAGATCAACAATCAAAAAGCCAGCTAAATTAAACGAATTTGTTATAGAAGAAGCAAATTATACTGAAATTAATATACCAAATTCATACGAAGAAGCAATGGAAAGTAAGGAAAAGGAACAATGGAAAACAGCAATCCAAGAAGAATTGGAAAGTTTGGAATCAAACAAAACATGGGAGTACGTATACTTGCCCAACAATAAAAGAACAATTGGCTCCAAATGGGTTTTCAAGGTTAAACCTTTATCAAGCGATAAACCATTGAAATTCAAAGCAAGGCTATGTGCTAAAGGTTTTGCACAATTAGAAGGAATAGACTATAAAGAAACATTTTCTCCAACAACAAGGTACGATAGTATTAGAATTCTATTGGCCCTTGCAGCTCATCACAAAATGAAAATTTCGCAATTCGACATAAAGACCGCTTTTCTTTATGGCGATTTAACAGAAGATATATATATGGATCCCCCAATCGGTGTAAAAGTTAATGAAGGATTCGTATGCAAACTCAACAAATCCCTTTATGGATTGAAACAAAGTCCACGTTGTTGGAATTCCAAATTCAATGACCATATGAGAGGAATTGGTCTTGAACAATGTGAATCCGACAAATGCATTTATGTAGGAGAAATGGACAACGAAAGAATTATTCTTGTCCTATATGTCGACGATGGACTCATATTTTCTAAAAGTGAATCCATACTCAAGAAAGTACTGAAATTACTGGAGATGAAATTTAAAATTACTCATCATAAACCAGATACTTTTGTAGGCGTAGAAATCAAAAGCAATGAAGATTCACGTATCTCGATAAATGTAAGTACGTATATTCAACATGTTATTAAACGTTTTGGGCTTACAGATGCAAATGGACTGAAGATTCCAGCAGATCCAAATGTATGTTTGACAGATCCACAACATGAACCTAGTGAAGAAACAGTACCTTACAAAGAACTGGTAGGCTCACTTATCTTCATCGCAACTACATGTCGACCAGATATCTCATACATAACAAACTTATTAAGTAGATTTATGAATAATTATGGAAAAATTCATTGGAATGCAGCCAAAAGAGTAGTTAGATATCTTAAAGAAACAATTGATTTAGGAATCGTGTATGATTCATCCGAAACGCTAGCTATTACAGGTTACTCAGACTCCGATTTCGCCAGCGACCTAGAGAGCCGAAGATCCATAACAGGATACATATTTACTCTTAATGGAAGTGTAATCACGTGGAAATCACAAAGACAGAAAAACGTAACTACGTCAACAACCGAAGCAGAATATGTAGCTGCCTCAGAAGCGTGTAAAGAAGCCGTGTGGTTAAAACAATTGTTTGGTGAACTAAAAGAAAGTGTCAGTAAAATCAATTTGTGCGTGGATAATCAAAGTGCTATAAAACTTATAAAAAACCCAGTGTTTCATCACCGCACAAAACATGTAGACTTAAGATATCATTTCATACGAGAAAAATATGAAAGCGGAATGCTTGCCATTGACTATATTCAAAGTGAAATGCAACTGGCAGACATTTGTACGAAAGCATTACCCCTCAGTGTTTTCAAGAATTTAACTGAATTAATGAACTTGAAAGTTTTTAAAGTAAAATGTTTATAAGTTTACAAATAAAATAAGGAAATATTTCATGGGAGTGTTAAAAAGAAAAGATTCCCTTATTTAAATTGTATAGTGCATTTTATTATATCTGATACAGTGACTTTTAGTTATAGAACAGTTGGTACAATGATTCTTGTTAGTTAGCGTCATGTACATATTCTATTATCTTGTTTAGTGTAATATGTGATTAACCGCCAAATTGTACAGTGAACATAAAACACATTTATGTAATTTATCTTCAATTTATTAATATACTTTTATACAATTAATTACAACAGAACTCTCTTTCCCAATTATCCTACGACCTCATCTTCAGGTTATGGGCCCAGTTCTTACGTTGAAATTGTAGACAGAATAGACAGAAAGTTCTCAGTGAATTGTAAATTAATAGTACGGTTAAAAAGTATATGCATAAAAATTACAATGGCGGATATAAACACCGGAAACGTGGTACAAGTACAAATCAATAAATTTAATGGTGAAAATTACAACCAATGGAAATTTCAAGTGAAATGTGTACTTCGTGCAAAAGGTTTGCTCAGTATAGCAACAGGAGAAACACCAAAACCTGCAACCGATGCTGAAAAAATTGCAAAATGGGACAAAGATGATGCTTCAGCCATGTGTTCGATAACATCAGCCTTGGATTTAAAACAAATATGTCTGATTGAAAACTGTGTAACTTCAAAGGAGGTATTTAACAAACTTGATACTATTTACGAGCAAAAGTCAGAAACAAATAAAATACTCGTTCATGAAAGATTTTATACTTACAAAATGGAACCTACAGACTCAGTGGCTCAATTTATTTCAAAAGTAGAAAGTTCAGCGCAACAAATCAAAAATTCAGGCGATACCATAAGTGACACAGCCATCGTAACGAAAATACTTTCGTCATTACCCACAAAATACAGTACTTTTCGCCAAGCCTGGTTATCAATGGAAACTTCAAAGCAAACGTTAGCTAACTTAACAGCCAGATTAATTGATGAAGAAAACAGTCTGACGAGCATAGAAACACAAGAAAATGCTCTTGTCGCCAAAAGTAAAAATAAAACATTCAAGAAAAATTCAGCCGTAAGATGTTTTAATTGTAACAGAAGAGGACATTACGCAAAAGAATGTCGTGACCCAAAGAAGGCAAAACCAAAATCAGAAAACAGAGAAAATCCTCAAGAAAGTGCTTTCATCTCAGAAAATTTTGAAGAAATAGAAGCGCTGATAACAGATAGTGATACAACTTGGATTCTAGACAGTGGAGCGTCACGTCACATGACACCCAACCGAGAGTTTTTTGCAACATTTAAAGAAACAAATGGCGCAACAGTCAAACTTGGAAATAATGAAATACTAAAAGTTGAAGGAACTGGGACTATCCATATCGACAAGTGGATCGACGGCAAATGGTATAGTGGTTCTTTGGAAGAAGTTTGGTACATTCCGGGTTTAAGAAGAAACTTGTTCTCAGAGGGTGCTATCACAAAAAAGGGATTTTCAATTAGCAAAAACGACTCAAAAGCAAAAATAACGAAAAACGAACAAATAGTAGGACTTGCCATCCGCGATGAGAATAATCTATACAAGTTATTGATCCGAATAAAATCAACAAACAACGAAATGAATTCAGTGACAACTGGAACATTGAAAGAATGGCATGAGAGACTTGGACACTTAAACATTAAGTCATTAAAGGAGTTATTTTCGAAAGATACATTTGAAAATGTGAAATTAACCAAAAACCAAGACTTTTTCTGTGAAGCATGCGTGTACGCTAAACAGCATAAACTAAAGTTCACGCCAACTACTGTTCGTGACATAAAACCAGGTGAACAAATCTATAGCGACGTATGTGGACCGATGAGTACAGAATCGATAGGTGGAGCTTGGTATTTCATTCTGTTCAAAGATCACAAAACTGGATTTTGTGAAGTAAGATTTATCAAACATAAATCTGACGTCTACGATTGTTTTCGTGAATACGTAAACATGTGTGAAAAGAAATTTGGTCACAAAATTAAGACAGTTCGAACAGATAATGGAACCGAATTTACTAATGGTAGATTAAGAGAATATTTTCACTCCAAAGGAATCGTAATTGAACATACAGGTATTTATACTCCTCAACAGAACGGTAAATGTGAAAGACAAAACAGAACCATAATGGAAAGTGCAAGAGCTCTAATGTATACAAAAGATTTACCCAAACAATTATGGGCAGAAGCTGTGAATACAGCAGTCTATCTAAGAAATAGAACACCCAACAATGACGGTAAATCTCCTTTTGAACTCTGGACAGGTAAGAAACCAACACTCAATCATTTACGAGTTTTTGGTTCAGAAGCTTATCTGTTAATCGACGAAAATTTAAGAAGAAAACTGGATAAAAAAAGTGAAAAACTTATCCTCGTAGGTTATGAAGGAATTTCTACAAATTACAGACTTTATAACCCCGATACGAAGAAAATCAAAGTTTCAAGGCATGTGATTTTCAATGAAAACAAAACTATAGACCTTAGAAAAAATTATGTTTTACAGAATATGGAAAATGATGAACATGTTATGGAAAATGATGAACATGTTACGGAAAATGATGAACAGGTTGTGGAAAATGAGTCCAATACAGATGGATATAATTTACGAAAAAGATCAACAATCAAAAAGCCAGCTAAATTAAACGAATTTGTTATAGAAGAAGCAAATTATACTGAAATTAATATACCAAATTCATACGAAGAAGCAATGGAAAGTAAGGAAAAGGAACAATGGAAAACAGCAATCCAAGAAGAATTGGAAAGTTTGGAATCAAACAAAACATGGGAGTACGTATACTTGCCCAACAATAAAAGAACAATTGGCTCCAAATGGGTTTTCAAGGTTAAACCTTTATCAAGCGATAAACCATTGAAATTCAAAGCAAGGCTATGTGCTAAAGGTTTTGCACAATTAGAAGGAATAGACTATAAAGAAACATTTTCTCCAACAACAAGGTACGATAGTATTAGAATTCTATTGGCCCTTGCAGCTCATCACAAAATGAAAATTTCGCAATTCGACATAAAGACCGCTTTTCTTTATGGCGATTTAACAGAAGATATATATATGGATCCCCCAATCGGTGTAAAAGTTAATGAAGGATTCGTATGCAAACTCAACAAATCCCTTTATGGATTGAAACAAAGTCCACGTTGTTGGAATTCCAAATTCAATGACCATATGAGAGGAATTGGTCTTGAACAATGTGAATCCGACAAATGCATTTATGTAGGAGAAATGGACAACGAAAGAATTATTCTTGTCCTATATGTCGACGATGGACTCATATTTTCTAAAAGTGAATCCATACTCAAGAAAGTACTGAAATTACTGGAGATGAAATTTAAAATTACTCATCATAAACCAGATACTTTTGTAGGCGTAGAAATCAAAAGCAATGAAGATTCACGTATCTCGATAAATGTAAGTACGTATATTCAACATGTTATTAAACGTTTTGGGCTTACAGATGCAAATGGACTGAAGATTCCAGCAGATCCAAATGTATGTTTGACAGATCCACAACATGAACCTAGTGAAGAAACAGTACCTTACAAAGAACTGGTAGGCTCACTTATCTTCATCGCAACTACATGTCGACCAGATATCTCATACATAACAAACTTATTAAGTAGATTTATGAATAATTATGGAAAAATTCATTGGAATGCAGCCAAAAGAGTAGTTAGATATCTTAAAGAAACAATTGATTTAGGAATCGTGTATGATTCATCCGAAACGCTAGCTATTACAGGTTACTCAGACTCCGATTTCGCCAGCGACCTAGAGAGCCGAAGATCCATAACAGGATACATATTTACTCTTAATGGAAGTGTAATCACGTGGAAATCACAAAGACAGAAAAACGTAACTACGTCAACAACCGAAGCAGAATATGTAGCTGCCTCAGAAGCGTGTAAAGAAGCCGTGTGGTTAAAACAATTGTTTGGTGAACTAAAAGAAAGTGTCAGTAAAATCAATTTGTGCGTGGATAATCAAAGTGCTATAAAACTTATAAAAAACCCAGTGTTTCATCACCGCACAAAACATGTAGACTTAAGATATCATTTCATACGAGAAAAATATGAAAGCGGAATGCTTGCCATTGACTATATTCAAAGTGAAATGCAACTGGCAGACATTTGTACGAAAGCATTACCCCTCAGTGTTTTCAAGAATTTAACTGAATTAATGAACTTGAAAGTTTTTAAAGTAAAATGTTTATAAGTTTACAAATAAAATAAGGAAATATTTCATGGGAGTGTTAAAAAGAAAAGATTCCCTTATTTAAATTGTATAGTGCATTTTATTATATCTGATACAGTGACTTTTAGTTATAGAACAGTTGGTACAATGATTCTTGTTAGTTAGCGTCATGTACATATTCTATTATCTTGTTTAGTGTAATATGTGATTAACCGCCAAATTGTACAGTGAACATAAAACACATTTATGTAATTTATCTTCAATTTATTAATATACTTTTATACAATTAATTACAACAGAACTCTCTTTCCCAATTATCCTACGACCTCATCTTCATTATTGCATTCAACGAATTACTACATTTTGTACCAGAATCCATTTTATAATAAATTAATAAAATTAAATTTATGATGTTTTTGCACTAATCCAGAATTTATTATTAAAAAATTAAAATCTTTGTTGCTCTATTTTTAATTTACTTAATTTTTGTTATTGTATTTGCTTTATTTTATAAAATAAAAATTTTATGAAAGAAATAAATTTATGAATTGTTTTTGTTTTTATCCAATTTTATATATCTGAGTTTTTATGATTAATTTGCATAAAATGCAAATCAATTTCTTAATATATTTTTAAAAAGACTAATACCCGTATTCATAGTTCTCTCCTTATTTCAAGGAAGAAGGACGCCTTGATGAAGGGTTTCTTGAATCTCAGAGGCGTCCTCGTTTCATAGTCACAACTTGGCTCTCCATTCCAGAAGGAAGCCGTATTTAGGGATATGTGATTGCATATGGTGGTAAAACCGCTGATCGAAGCGCCACTCGGCTATATTTAAAACTAACTCAAACCGCTTGTCGGCTGATGAGAGTGTATAACCTCAAAGTTCAAACATAATAAATAGAGTTACGACGGTTACGACGAGTGCAATTATGGATGAAGTGAAAAATGTACATTACTCGGAAAGCGAAAAGCTGGTATTAGCTCAGCTGATATCAGAAGAAAGTGCAATCGGCTGCAAAAAAACGGGTGCGGTTGATTTGAAACAAAAAGGTGAGGCGTGGGAACGGGTAACGAAAAAATTTGTCAGCGAAGGGTGCACACCACGTACCAGTAAACAATTGAAAAAATGCTGGGACAATCTCAAACAAAAGTAAGTAATAACTATTTTGTTTCTATCTAATCGAATTATTGCATTATTTGTTTCTCTATTTTAAAATTCACGTCCATTCTTATATTGTCTTATTTCAGAAAACGAAAGTCGACAACAACAATCAAGCATCAACGTCTTATGACAGGTGGGGTTCCTGCACCCATAGAACGTGCCGATCCCGTCATGGATTTCATCGATGAAACAAGTGGAAATATCGACGTTGAAATTGATTGTCCATTTGACAGCACAGCAGGATTCGAAAAAGATTGTAAAGATTATAAAAAGTAAACATTTATCAGCATTATTTTATTATACTATAAAAACAAATTTATTTTCATTTTTTCAGATGACATGGGAGTAGTATAGTCAAGTCACTTCTGGGCCACAGCTGCCACTTTTGTCCACCAGAGGCAATGGTGGCGCTGTGATCGGTGGTAAAGAATGATGGTGGCGCTGTGATCGGTGGTGGTTCTGAACTTTGCTAAGGGGAATGGTGGTTGATAAGGTAGGTGTATGGGTGGCGCTGCGATTGGTGGTTCGGAACTTTGGTAAGTGATTGGTTTGGTTGTGGGTGGGGGAGGTGCGGGGGGTTTGTTAATTGAAAGGTTCGTATTCCGGGTAAGTTTGTAGGATGGTATTGGTGTGAGATAAGAGTATGGGGGTGGGGTGATCGTATTGGTTGTGGGTGGTAATTGGTGGAGGATTTATATGCAGGAGGTGGGGTTTGAATTTCAGATAAGAGAGTGTGTGATTTAATTGGAGAGTGTTTGGGGTGGAGTTAATAATTAAATTTTGATAATTATAGCACATGTTTTGATTGTGATAATTCTCAGAAGACATGACGTAATTCTATGGGTAATTATCAGCGTGTGTCGGCAAGTTTGATGTTAGTACAATGTATATTATTTCCGTTATCCGTTTGGAGATAAGGTTATTTTTTTCTGTATAATTATAGTAAAATGATATGTTTTAATCTATAAAGAATGTAGAGTAATTAGTGTATTAATTATGAAATGTGGGCGTAAATCATAAATATCGTGTATCATCAAGTATTCGCGATGATTGATATTATCCATATACAATGTCTTTATGATGTACGTATCATCAAGTATTCACGATGATTGATATTGTCCATATAGAATATGTTTGATAATTTTTAATCTATAAAAATTAGGTGGTGGGGTTAGTTGTATAAAAGAGCGATCAAAAGGCGATTACAAAACAAAAATTACTCTAGTTTTTGAAATATTATTCAAAAGTTAAAACCAAACAAACAATGAACGCATCTGACCTAAGACTATTAGAGACTTGTTGTTTGAAGCCGGCAATTAAAATTGCGGATTTACCGATGAAGGTGAAGATCCCCATCAGAAAAATGGAGCGGATCACAACTAAATATGGTGATCAGATAAAAGTGATGGTAGAATTTTTAATGGATGGGTATATAGTTGTGGAATCGGTTTTCCTACCGAGTCGTTTCAATGTTCTAACGGACAGAATATTAAACGCACTTACTTCAACACCGTCGTTCATGCAAGTTGAAGAGGCAGTTGGGAGAAGTTGGCAGATTTCATTAAAGCACTGCGAGGAACCGGTGGAAGAATCACAACAATTGTTCTAAATCTACTATAATATTTTTATTTATTTTTTTTTTTAAATACCACTGGATTTAAATACTATGGATAAATACAGTTTACATGGTGTTTATTTTAATTATTTACCTTTATGGGGGTCCATGTCACTGAAAAATCACATTGATCTATTTGAAAATATGGAGAAATATGGTGTGTATGCAGAAAATTTTAATGTGGGTATTAACTTTCGTTATGTTTATCGATTTTTATAAATAAAATATAAATTTATTTATTATAGATGGAATTTTACCAACTTATGAGTGCGTGTCAATGGCGCATTCCTAAAAAGTTATTAGACGCTATGAGATATTCCTATTTGGAAATTGATGATTGTTTTCATATCGCAGCATTTATCGTTAGGAATACTTTGGACCCTGCTTTATTTGTAAATTACGTTAAGAAATTTAAATCACATTCAACTGATTTCGATCAGTTTGAAAAACTACTATATGAATGTTGTGATGATTTTACTTATGGTAGTAACTTGAGAAAGAATTGGGGTACATACGATATACGTCGAAAACAATGGGTCGGCATAAGTGGAAGAATTGACAACCAAATGTTTGTGTGGCATGAAATTATGAACCCTTATATATTATGTCGAATGCTGTATCAGCAACTTGAAACTATTCCAGAATGGTTTGAACCTTGGATGTACGCTACAAATTGTAATCAAATTGATTCATGTGATTGTGGTAAATTAAGTGAACATGAGTGTACTTGAATATTCATATTTAATAAAGAAAACACTTATAATTAATTAGTCATTGTTTTAATTTAGAATGTATCCCCACTCTTGTGTGTTTTTTCAGATTTAAAAATACCTTGTTTATATGTTAGTAGAATTATACCATCAAGTAATTTCAAGTCGAAAACATGTGTCGAAAGCAAACATTATTAAAATAATAACAATATGTTTATATTGTTGTTGTTTATTAACGGAAAGTGCAAACATGCGATTTCGTGATCATATAAATCCTATTCATAATCATATCGAGCACTCAGATTTTCAGGCTGTAAGTAATAATGGTTTATTAAAGAAGACTTATAATAATTTCTATATGAATCAACGTGGATTTCGAGTTCGTAATATGACTTCAAAACCAAATGTAATAGAAGACACATTGAAATTTTATTATAATAAAGCATCAAAACCTACTATTGGACAGCAACCAGAAAATATCCCCCGGCACCAACCAAAAAATACCCCCTGGTATGGTTCAAATGAAACGCAACCTGATCAACCTAATGAATTCATTCCATCGAATGGTTCAAACGAAAATCAACCTGATCAATCAAGTGAATTTATACCATGGAATGGTTTAAGTGAACAGCAACCAGAAGATGATTATTTTCAACTATTTATGCAGCACATAAACAAAATGAATTCTTCATGTCAATATTTATCAAGTATCGAATTGAAACTTCGAGAAATTTTAAAAAAAATCCGCAAAAGTTGTAGACGTTAAAAATAAATTGTCTTAAGTATCGGAATTAGCTTCAATAAAAAATAAAAAAAAAGTAACACATTTATATTTTATTTGTATATTATGAAATAAAAAACAAGGTCATTTAAAAAAATAAAAAAGTTTTATTAATTAATATCTTATAGTATAATGATAATAATAATATAGTATTGTACAAATGATGTATAGATCTGAAACAAAATAAATAAAAATATATATAAAAATCAATAAAAAATCAATACACAAAATAAAAATTATTAACTTAAATAACTTACGCTTAATCTACATCATTCAAATCTTCATCATCATCATTAAAACCCTCATCGGACCCATGATTACCATCATTACCATCATCATCATCTGATTCCCCTTAAAGCAAATTCAAATAAAAACAAAGAATTAAATATATACATAAAACAAAACAAAATAATATATGATAATCTCATTATAACTTACGCTTAATCTACATCATTCAAATCTTCATCATCATCATTAAAACCCTCATCGGACCCATGATTACTATCATTACCATCATCATCATCATCTGATTCCCCTTAAAGCAAATTCAAATAAAAACAAAGAATTAAATATATACATAAAACAAAACAAAATAATATATGATAATCTCATTTAAATTACTCACTTAACAATGCCTCCGTAATTAGCTCCTTCAAAATGGTTAGGGCCCGCTCCCTAAAGTTTTCTACTGGGGCTAAAGAAACAAAAAACTTCAATAAGTAAACGGATTAAAAAAATAAAAAATAAAAATAAAAAACATACCTTCTCTGATGAGGAAATATAGATAATAAATTGGGCAGTTCTCCTCGTTAAACTCCCCATTTGCTACTATCTCCTGTAGCACCCCACAAGCCGCTTCAAAATTCACTAAAAAACATTTTATTTTAACTTATTTATTTAAATCTTTGTAAGATTATTATAATACATACATATATTTATCAAGAAATATGCAAGAAGTAATAGGCTTATACTCAATGCCATGATGATTGAATTAATACTAAAAATTTTAAATAAATCGATATTGAATTTATACCAAGTTTTTTTCTATGAAACTAATTATTTCATAAGATAATAATATCAAAAAGGGAAGAATTATTTAGTCATCAGCATGCGGTATATCTTTTGAGTGATTTAAAAAATAAATACTGCAATATTATTTTTTCTAATACAAATAAAACATTAAATAGTAATTATCAAAAAAAAAAAGGATGCTGGATTATCTTATTTTATGCATTTTTAATGATACAAGAAAAAAATTGCAACATGTGTGGGTCAGTGATGATATATAAAAAATGAGTAATTAAAAAAGGATGTTTGTTTGACTACAGTATGTGTGTGTGTATTACAGTATACTGCATATAGTACAGGAAGTTAATATTCAATGTCAAATACGGGTGTTCTACAACTCAATAAATATATCGAAACCACATCTATAGCGACCTGCATTAAGAGGAAAATTTTTCATAATAACAACGAAGGCATTTTGTGAAATCCAACACTGTCCACATAAATCACGAAATTTTTGAAAATTCATATCAGAGCTCACATGATCATCAAAAACATGCTTTAGATTTCATCGGTTTTAAATAACACTAATAGGTTCGAATTATCCCTTATAAGATGCTTAGGCAGTCGTGCATAGCTCTGGCATAGATAAAAACAATCAATTTTTTTATGACGACCCATACTAAAGTATTCTCGTATTCGTTGTTGTGAGTGACAGCTAACATCATCAAATATGAATAGACTTTTCTCATACGCATCATTTGGATTAATAATTTCACTAGTATCACTAAATGGGAAATATTCAACTCCATTTACTAATTGTATAGTTTGTTCAAGTAATTGATATTTGGGTTGATATAATGATTTACTATACACATAAATGTTTTTAAATCGTAAACCATTTTCATCATAAATTAAGTTTAGCATAAGATTTGTTTTCCCGCATCCGCTAGGACCACATAGTATTGCTCGTAGTGAATCTGAAAATAGGGGTCCATGATAATTTTCACTATTTGTATTATCAGGAATTAAATCTTTGACAATCAATGCATGTTGTTGTTTATGGAAACGCATTTTTAAAGCTACTAAAACTAATTGTTTTGATATAACCTTTTTATAAATAAATCCCCCCTCCACCATTTTCATTTAAATACATATTAACATAATTATCTGAAACATTTAGTATGAAGCCTTGTCGAAAGAAACATCAGGGGAAAGGTATTGTTAACACACTGATAAATAAACTACCGGTTGAGTTACATATTCCAACTTATCAATATTGCGGCCCTGGAACTAAACTATAGAAGCGATTAGCTCGTGGTGATAAACCTAAAAACTCATTGGATCAAGCTTGTATGGTTCATGATATTGCTTATTCAAAAAGCAAAGATTTAAAGGATCGTCATTTAGCAGACAAACAATTAGCTGAAGCTGCTTGGAAACGATCTAAAGCATCCGACTCAACTATTGGTGAAAAAGCTGCAGCTTTATTTGTTACAGGCGCTATGAAGACTAAAACTATGCTTGGTATGGGGTTGAAGAATAAGAAGAAAAATACATCAAAAAAGATAAAAAAATCTATAAACTTTACAACTTCAGTTCGAAAAGCTAGAGCTGCATTGAAAAAATCACCAACAGTATATTTAAAAGAAGCAGTGAAGATTGCAAAAGCTGCAGTACGCGGTCAACGTATTAAAGCACCAACACGTGTAATACCAGTTCCAAAATCTGGAGGTGTGCTTCCATTAATCCCCATATTTGCTGGACTCTCGGCTCTTGGAGCTTTAGCTGGTGGGGCGTCAGGTATTGCTAAAGCTGTAACAAATTATAAAAGTGCACGTGAACAACTTGGCGAGAGTCAACGTCACAATAAAACAATGGAGGCTATCGCAATGGGTAAAGGCTTGTATTTAAAACCTTACAACAGGGGTATGGGTCTATACCTAACAAAAAACTAATAGCGACGCTAACACGCAGAGCACTTTATGATACGGAACTGCGTGCGTATGCTAAAAAATTAAATATTCCGTATTTTCGTGGTGTTTTTATGCGTGACACCCTATCTAGATCACCAAACAAATATGAGTGTGGAATTATAAATCACGATATAGCTAAAAATAGTGGAACCCACTGGACAGCATATAATAAATTAAATCAGAATGTTATCTATTTCGATAGCTTTGGTAACCTTCAGCCGCCGCCAGAGTTAATTAAATACTTTAAAGGGTGTGATATCCAGTATAATTTTAATCAAGAACAAAAATTTAATACCACAATATGTGGACATTTATGTTTAGAATTTTTGTTGGATAAATAAACCAACACATGTTAAAAACTTATCATTTATAAATATGTCGTTCATGCTTACGTTCACAGGTAATAGCTCTGTTTTATCAGCCGACTACTTTCCGCCAATAGAGTTAGATAAAAATTCAAATTATGTGATGGGGCTCGTGGATTTGCAAACATATCACGCTATTCCAAATGTTGATATAACAAATAATAAATTTTATTATGATGATGATGATAAGGTAATTGAAATACCTGTTGGATCGTATGAAATTGATGACATTTCACGCTATTTAAGTCGTTCTCTAGATGGAAAAGCAACTATTCTTTTGCATGCCAACACAAACACCCTTAAATGTGAAATAAAGTGTACAAAAATGATAAGTTTTGAACCATTGGACTCAATTGGTCCGATGTTAGGTTTCAAAAATAAAAAACTCAGTGCAGATAGTAGACATATCAGTGAATCTAGTATTAACATTCTCTCTGTAGAGACAATATATGTAATTTGTAATATTATAAGTGGTTCATATCATAACAATGAAATCAATCATACAATTTTTCATTTCTCGTTAAATTTACCTCCAGGTTATAAAATTGTGGTGCACACCACTAATGTTATCTATTTACCCATCAATTGTCAAGCCATTAACAACATTACGCTCTCTTTGGTGGATCAATTTGGTAAGTTAGTTAACTTTAGAGGTGAAAATATAACTATTGGACTGCATCTGAAAACTTTATAATGGGTTTTGTATTTAATCATCCTACCCGTTACGTTGGAGGTAGTGTTTCAACAAACCGTCAGATAAAACAAGTTCTATCAGACAACAATAGGATAAAGCATAATAATCGAAACCGATTACAACACAACAATCGAAACCGACTATCACTCATTAATCGAAAATTTCTACAATCAATTGGTTTAAAACTAAAAAAAAAAAAAAAAATAAATAAATAAATAAATAACAGCAGATTGTTGGCTAAAATTAAAGAAATCGGTTATACATATAAAATTTACTTGTATTAAAAAAGAAACATGATGGAAATTTTAGAAGTAACCAACGTACCTGAGTATGATAATACGATTACAGGACTAGAATATCACAATCATCAAGCGTATAATTCAACAAAATTTGAGCCCAGTGATGAGATTAGAATTTGCATTCAATCACAAGATTTATATACATTACCATGTGAGAGTGTTTTAAATATTGAGGGTAAAGTAACTAACGATCCTGAAAATAAAGCACAATTCATATCAAACGCTATATCATTTATGTTCCAAGAAATTCGTTATGAAATTGGTGGTCAAGTAATTGATCATACTAACAATGTTGGTATTGTAAGCACTATAAAAAACTACTTAACATTAAATGAAAATCAGAGTAAAGCGTTACTCAATGCTGGTTTTGGTGATGAATTCAATAAAGATGCCGGTGGTTTATTCAATGTTCGTATACCACTGAAGATATATATGGGTTTTTTTGAAGATTATCATAGAATTCTGGTAAACATGAAACAAGAACTTATTATTATTCGTGCAAATGATGATATCAATTGTTTTACTTCAGCAATCGCAACAGTTAAACCTAAAATTACTATTAGTAAATTAGAATAGTGCGTTCCATATGTAAAAGTTTCGGATGACATGCGTATAAAACTCTATAATGTAGTAAATCGAAATGCTGATGTAAATTTATGGTTTAGATCATTGGAATGCTTAACTATTCCAGAAATGCAACAAACCGATAAGCAAGTATGGTGTGTCAAGACTAGTTCAGAATGTCCTGACTATGTTGTAGTAGGCTTCCAAAAAGATCGTGATAGGAATATTTTAAAAGATTCCAGTCAATTTGATGATTGTAATATTACGAACATGAAAGTCTATTTAAATGGTGAAGTTTATCCATACGCAAATTTAAATCTTAATTTTCAGAAAAAACAAACAGCAATCCTATATGATATGTATTGTAGATTCCAGAAATCCTACTATAATCGATCTATAGCTGAACCTTTGTTAGGTAAAAATGAATTTATAGAGAATGCACCTTTATTTGTTATTGATTGTTCAAACCACCCTGAATCACTTAAATCAACAGCAGTGGATATTCGAGTTGAATTTGAGGCTACTGCTAATTTTCCTGCAAAAACACGTGCATATTGTCTAGTTTTTCATGATCGATTATTTAAATATAACCCACTCACGAATATTGTAAACAAAGTGCTTTAATATGGCATACATAGTGGACATACAAGGATTTAAAGTTAACAATGAGTTCATTGTTAAGGAACTCAGTTTTGTGGATACGAATGGAAATCATTTTGGTCATTATATATTTAAACCACCATTTGCATTCAATATGCTAAGTGATTCCGATAAAAAAGTAGCGTTCTGGTTGACTAAAAATTATCATGGTCTACATTGGAATCAGGGATCCACCGATTATGGAGAACTATCAAAGGTTTTATCATACATTACTCACAACAATACTGTATACTGTAAGGGTGATGAGAAAAAATTATGGATTGAAAAACTAACACAAAAATCAACAAAGGCCGTACATATTGAAACTTTAGAAGGTGGAATTCCATTTCATGAGAATAATGTTAGTTCGAAAGCACTTTGTATCTTACACCATAATCACTGTTCAACATCCAATGTAAATTATTTATTAAAATTTTTTTTTAATAAAACTGTGTTTTAATATTTTATATGATAATCAATAAAAAAACTAAATATTTAAACATCAAATTTTTTATTTATTATAAGCCTTTTTATTAAGACATGTCATTAACAATTATAGTCATTTAAGTTGTGTATTTTGATGAGATAACATGATCAAGACAAAGAAAGAGTTATATTATCGAATGATAATTAGTGAGAACTCTAGGTTTTTGAAATAACATTTCAAATTCGTCCCCTTTACCTAGATCAGTTTTTTGTATTATAAATACGTATTTCGACTACAATGTAGTCATCATCAGTATAAATTAGCTAGTCGTACTTTACTCTTTGACAATTAGAGATAGTTATAAAGTCGAGATCAACAGACAAAAAATAAATAGAAAATTAACTAGATTAAAATATAATAAATTTTAAATAATATTGAAATTGCTCTTGTTAAAATTTCTTCATTCACATTTGTTCCTGTTAATTTTACTCTTATTAAAATTACTCTTATATTGTCCCAGGATATGTTACTTGTTACTAATTTTTTACTTATTAATAAAAAATTTTATTTAAAGAAAGAGTTGGTTGAATTGAGTAATTCTATACGTAAAAAGTATAATACACTCAAGGCAGGTGAACAAGTATCCACTTTTACCCTAGAGAAGACATTTAAGCCTATTACTGAGCCGTTGAATAAACTGGTGGAAAAACAAGAGGTGAAATTGAAGCATGAAGAGCAATTACCGTATATACCAATTAAGGAAGGAATGAAACAAGAAGAACAATTATCTAACACACCAATTAAGAAAAGAAAACTATTTAAAGCTGGTAAAAATACTATCACTCTACCAAGTCATTCAATTGAATACATTGATGTAGGTACACGCACTCCCGATGATGTATTTAGGGATATTATAAAATCAGAAGAAAGTGTACACCACGCACGTCATTATTTCACTGATATGTATGGTGAAATTGCCGGTAAATACATTTATGATATAATTGCAAATAAAGATGGTAAACTCATTGATAATTATTATGGATTACGTTATAATAATAATGAAGATAAATTGTATATAGGTAATAGTTCTGTTAACATTAACCATAACGATATACAAATTGGTGAAAAGTGGTATAATGGAACTTTAGGTTTATATGAACTACTAATAAAAAATTCACCTGAACATTATACTGAAGAAGATTTAAACAAGTATATAGAAATTGTAAGATCTACTAATGCTCATAAGCGTAATTATGACTCCTCAGGACAAATTCAAGGTTCTAGAAGTTTGAAATATAGAAATATTATTAAGAAACACTTATCCGTTTCTGGTGATGGTTTAACGTTATCTACAGTTAATAATAAACCTATAAATTATGTTTATTGGAATGAAGCTGATGAATTGGTTGATAGACTACGCCTTTTGTATGCATCACAAACAGCCGGAAATAATAGCCATGTGAATGAGATAAATTCGATCATATCAGAACTAAGAGAAGAAAATATAATATACTGAATCTCATATAAACTGATCACATCATAAGAGGTTTTTTTATGAAAAAAAAGAAGAGAGGTCTCCTAAAAATAGGCTTTTTAAAACCTCTTAAACAAGAGACCTCTTCTAAAGCGCTTTTTTTTTATAGAAAAAGCGCTTTAGAAGAGGTTTTTTTATAGAAAAAGCGCTTTAGAAGTGGTCTTTTGTTTAAGAGCTTTTCTTAAGCCGCTTTAAGAGAGAGAGAGAGGTGAGCTGTTGATATATAGTAATATAAAATTGATATATACATCATTCAATATTCAGGCTTCATCATGGATCGTATAGATAAATTCGGTCGCTCTCTCATCAAAAATTATCATTTAAAAACTAATGATGTATCATCAGGTGATAACTTAGATGTAAAATTCAAGCGAATTATAAATGTACAAAATCCTACAGACATGCATGATGCGGTGAACTTGCAAAGTCTTGAAACAAAGTGTTTATCAACAAATGAATCTGAGTCATATTTTGATGGAAAAAAAGAGGATATCTAATGTAGCTAGTCCGGAATATTCAACGGATGCTGTGATCTTGCATACACTAACTACGCATGTGCGTGATAAAATTAATGATCACGCTGAATTGTTTAACAAAAGTTTGAAAAAATTAACTGGATATTTTCATATATCAATACGGAATGTGTTGCCTACACAATTTTATGAAGATGCAGCCACTAACCTATCTTGGTATATAATAGATGGGAATAAAACTTTTTTTTTATTCGAATTTCCGATATCAGCGAAAATACATCATTTAAACATTACACCATTGTACTGTGTGTTCCTCATTAATGGTGTCACAGTGAATAGAAATCAATCTATTACAATTAAACCTCAGGATCGTTTACAGTTTGGCCTACCTAAAGATAAAGCGTATACACTAGGAGAATCTCTGTTATTAAATGTTACTATCAGTTTACAATATAAATTACTAAATGAATAAAAAACAAATTGTTGTGAACGAGTTACATAAATTAGCTCGCCGCAATTTCAAGAGAAGGCGGGTAATCCTAAAAGGAATAAATGATTTGTATCAGGCTGACTTGATAGAGATGATACCGTACGCTAGACAAAATACCAACTTTAAATATATATTGAGTGTAATTGATTGTTTCTCAAGTACAGTTGGGCTATTCCATTAAAGTCTAAAAACGCTGTGGATGTTGTTACTGCTATGGAACAGATTATAAAAGATCATACACCAAAAAACCTACAAACAGATAATGGTACTGAATTTTACAATGAAAAATTTAAGGGGTTAATGAAAAAGTACAACATAAACCATTATTCTGTATATTCTACAAAAAAGGCGAGCATTGTAGAGAGATTTATACGCACACTAAAATCGATGATGTATAAACATTTTAGTCTTTATGATAATCATAAGTGGATAACAGTATTACCTGAATTAATTAAGCGCTACAATAATTCATATCATCGCACGATTAAAATGAAACCGGTGCAAGTAAATACACAAAACGAAAAGCAGATTTTAAATACCTCATACAATCACATTAAGATGGTGGGACCAAAACAAAAATTTGATATTGGTGATCATGTGAGAATAAGTAAATTTAGAACAGTTTTTGATCGTGGATTTCACCCATCTTGGACACCAGAAATATTCACAATTCGTGAAGTGAAACTAACCAATCCAAGAACATATTTACTTAAGGATTACAAGAATGAGAATATCATGGGTGGTTTTTATGCTGAAGAATTACAGAAAGTTCATGATCCTAATGTTTATTTAGTGGAAAAAGTTTTAGCTAAACGCGGTTCAAAGGTTAAAGTAAAATGGTTGGGATTTGATTCATCACATAATTCATTTATAGATGCAAATGCTCTACTTACATAAATGTGTAGTGGAGTTTTTTATAAACACACATATGTTGCAGATAATAATAATAATAATATTAGGATAGGGAAAAAATAAATAAAAATATGTGCATTATATACTACTACTGTTATTTATTATAATATTAATGTAAATTTTTTGTTATCTTATCTAATACATTAAGTTATAATATAATTTATTTATAATTGTTATTTATTATATATATATATATATTTAATTAAAATATTCCATAAATTAGGTTATTGTGTCATTATTTTCTTTTTCTAGTAAATAATTTTCGATGATTTCTTTGACTTTTACGTAGTCCGAAAATTCGTCTGACGGAAAAACAATATAATAGGATTGTTCAAATAATGATAAACCAACAATTCCATCCGTTTGTCCAGAATGAATATTTTTTTCAACCCAATTCCAAATTACCATATCTTCATTATCTGACGCTGTAGAAAATATTAAATTTAATTCCATTTGTTCTGCCATCTCAATTAAGTACATTAAAGTTTCTGGTCTACCACATTTAATTGCTGTATTAACCATAATTTTAAAATCTTTTGATAATATGTCTTTAATTGCATTTAAACTATAATTTTGTTTAATAGCCACAACCACAGATTGATTTAAACTGTTATGTATACCAAAATCCTCCATGTTGTCTAAATCAATACTGAATAAATTTTTCTATCGGTAATATTCATAAGGTTCATTTTACAGTTTTTGTTCCCTTCTGCACATGCGCGGTATTTCCACAGTCAACAGACCATCGCACATATGTATTTATATCACTAAATACATGTGCAATACCCGCGTTGGTGATAACACAAAAAAAAAAAAAAAAAATCATCAATTTATACTATAATGACCCCACGGTCTCGTTTTGTTAGAATTCATAGTAATATAACGTTTTTTATCAAAGGGTGATAAGCCAATTTTCTGTTGTTTGATGGTGTATATCCGATGACTCTTTGATCTAATACTTTGTTGCATGTAGTATGATTCACGGTTCTCTTGCAGGCATCGCATATAATCATCAAAAGTAAGTTTTCTAATAGTTGACTTTTTGAGACCTTTAGATTTTTTGGTCTCTTTCTTATTTTGCACCCGAATAGAATACATTTTGCTTCGCAATCCAACAAACTCCAACATAACTTCACCATTATTTTCATCGGACATTAAGCCCTTGACTTTCTTATTGAGAAGCGGTATACCATAGATGTTGTCGGGTGCATAGTCAGCAGTATCGAAACGATCAATATCCTGTTTCATAACTTCATAAACGTCAATACAAGCCACATCATATATTAAACTATCGGTGTCTGTGTAGAGTAATGTTACATTTTCACGACCATAACGCTGGTACATGTAATTATAATGAAAATCGTACACAAACGTTTTTGATACATCCAAAATCGTGAAGCCAATATAGATGGGCTTGTTGAAAAATACCTGGGTCTTTTTCATTTCAACAATACTGACGTCGTTGTCGAGTACTACCATACTATGAAAATTGGGTTGAGCAATCAGCTTCTTAATCCCATGCTTTCCATCCCATTTTTTTCGTATGTATACAAGACGATGTTTTCTGATATTTTCCATGGTCTTACCGAAAATGGCGTTAATTATGAGTTTGAATAATGACTTTTCAAACTCATTTGATGCATTCTTACGCATTTCGGTATTGAAATCAATATACGACTTCAACCATGGAGATTGATCGAACTGTAGTACACGATGGTAGTGTGTCACTTTTACTCCAAGTTGCATATACAGTTTTAAGTTTCTGTAGTGTACGACATAGTTGGTCTTATTATACAAGGTTGTAAGCAGAAATTTTTGTTTTGATCCAGGTGGTTTAGTTGTCTCCGGACATGGTGGTAAATCACTAAAATAATCATGAAGATGTTGTGGTATTTCAAGATCCACTTCTAAAAAGTACCCGACTGGTGAATCATCAGGAATATTTTCAATGTTTGGTGTTTCCACCCACTTGAAATTGCCTGTTGGTAGATACTGGCACATGGTGTGACCATATAAATTCACTACATCGTTGTACATCAGATAATGGTCTTCTTGGTTTTTATCATACCCCGCTTTCATGTATTTATTGTTAGCCTTCGCATATCGATTTGAGCATTGGCTTACACCACCTCTAATTCCTTTTTCGATAAACAACAAGTCATCAATGTTTGTGAATAGTTCCAGTTTGATATTGGTGTATTTCAACATGGCATCCCACGTATAGCCAGGTAGTGTGTAATAGTGAGCTGGATCGAGAACATAACTACGCATACAAGTTTCACGGAAATTTTCGAAAATATCCGCGAGTAGCAATACATCAGTTTTCATATATAGGTCTGAATAGTCACCTAGTGAATGTAAATTAAATGTATTCCACACTCGATTAGCGTGGTTATAATCTTCATCTGTTATGTACTCATCTGTTAGCATACTATAAAACGCCTCCTTAGGTGGTAATTGTGTTTCTTGAAGACGTTCCCAACTAGACATGTATTCATATGGAAAAACACCTTTTCGTGTTAATAACTGAAATTGTTCATCATTATGGATCTGAAAAAAAAAAAAATCATATATAAATACGGTTAGTTTTTATTTATTTATATTATAACTTACCTCCTTATGTAAAATAGACTTTTTATCATTATTTAAATATGAGGCTAGGTTTTCTAACTTGTCAGCTAAAAATCTGAATGAATCAATAAATCGCAACTGTATATTTGAAACGTGTTTAGTGAAGCTGATGTATTTTTCTTTGTTGATGGGTAACACATCAACATGACCATCGAATTCCGTCAGCAGAGTTTCAATAATAAAATGCGAATCATATCCACTTAAATTATGCATCACAACAGGTATCACTTTTGAATCATGATAATTTAAATTACATGATTGGTGTGCTGGGCCTCTATAGAATCCTGTTCTATGTGAATGATCATGTACGCGGATATGCTCAGGTGTAAAATTTCGATTACAAATATGACATTTCTCTGCTGACATAAACTCCAATTCCTGTTCGATTGTGAGTGGAATCATTGGTTCGATATGCTTTAATCTGTCTTCCACCGTATACACAACTTGCTGCATTTGACGAGTAAACCACTTAACGCAATCAGTACCACGATACGCCTTGTAGAATGACTGGTTGGGATCATGAATACAATTCACATAGTACCCCACACTGTATGGTACATGCTTTTGAATATTTTGTGTATATGAACCATGATCCATTTCCATGTTTTCATGGTGTTGTGGTACTAACAACGCCTCAAAATCTGCGTATACAATATACGGAACTGGTTCCTTTCTCGCAAAATTCTGAAATTCAATGAACCGCTCGTCAGCTTTTGGCATGCGTACCCGTACTGCTACTTTTTCACCACAATTTATTAAATGTTGTTGGAGTTTTATCTCCGATGGAAAATAGTTGAGGCATCGATCACAGATGAAAATTTTGTGTTGATTAATTCGCACACTTGATCGACACAACCTTGCCAAGTTCTTTATCCAACAAAAGTGGTGACTTTCCCCATTCTCTATAGCCAAAAGATGAATTTTCCTACCGGTAGGGTTCGAGCTAACGTGTACGGGGTAAATTTCCAAGCCCTTATTAATATTATAACCATACACGTTAATTGATAACTGAGGATTCATCTTTTCAAATTTGATTATCTGATCTACCGACATGGGGAAATTTAATCCATCGTATTTTAGATGGTATTTGAAGTGTGGGTATTTTTTATAGCGTTCAGCATGTTGCTCGATCGGGAATAATGCTGCCATTATTGACCACAAAAAACAATGCTGATCAAAATTATGGACATTAATCACAGCTTTTTTACTTTTAATTATTGGTGGTACTTCACAGAATGTTCCGGCTGTGATCGGAGTGTGCTTATTCATATGGACTCGCATATTTATGATCATATCAAGAGCCCAACCACTGTCTCTTTCCTGGAATTCCTCCAATCTTTTTAATAAATAATTCTTGATATAATCGTTGTACCACTCTAGCATATCCGTGGTCATATACATTTCTTTTGCATGCGTTATAAACGTTTTTACATCCTCCTCCTTAGTACTAGGCTTGATAAAATTACTTGAAAATACAATATATACCTAAAACAAAAATATATATAATTAAATTATGTAAATTTTAAAATTAAATATCACTTACTTTGAGGGGGTGATTTATCAGTTCTCGGCGAACGTGTCGTTGGAACATCGGAAATGCCCGATTGAAAAAGATTTTTGGATCTTTATAGTCCAAATTTGTAATCATACCAGTCTTCACACGACCTTTGTGTTGCACGTTGATTATCTCCCAGATCAGATGACGATTTACCCTTTTTATCGTACCACCACCTTGTTTAATAAATTTTAATCGAAGCTGGTGAAGTTGCTTCAGATATGATTTACATAAACCAATATTAGCCTCAAGACGTAGAGGATTTTCCTTCTTCACCGCTAACATTTGTTTAAATAAACGCAAATTTTGTTTATTTAGTTTTATCCACTGATCAGCTTCCTCTACCGTTCGAATAATTTTCATTGCCTGTTCTACTTTCTTTGTCATCTCCATACTACTACTACCACATCGATCGGATATAATTTGTAATTGTGTTATATCATAGGTATCCATTTTTCTACTTTTTTTTTTTTAAATCAATAATATTTCTTTTAAATAAAAAGAGAATAATACTTTAAAATTAATGTAACTTTTGAGATGCAATCATCTTTTGATCGCTCTTTTATACAACTAACCCCACCACCTAATTTTTATAGATTAAAAATTATCAAACATATTCTATATGGACAACATCAATCATCGTGAATACTTGATGATACGTACATCATAAAGACATTGTATATGGATAATATCAATCATCGCGAATACTTGATGATACACGATATTTATGATTTACGCCCACATTTCATAATTAATACACTAATTACTCTACATTCTTTATAGATTAAAACATATCATTTTACTATAATTATACAGAAAAAAATAACCTTATCTCCAAACGGATAACGGAAATCATATACATTGTACTAACATCAAACTTGCCGACACACGCTGATAATTACCCATAGAATTACGTCATGTCTTCTGAGAATTATCACAATCAAAACATGTGCTATAATTATCAAAATTTAATTATTAACTCCACCCCAAACACTCTCCAATTAAATCACACACTCTCTTATCTGAAATTCAAACCCCACCTCCTGCATATAAATCCTCCACCAATTAACACACTGAAATTCAAACCCCACCTCCTGCATATAAATCCTCCACCAATTACCACCCACAACCAATACGATCACCCCACCCCCATACTCTTATCTCACACCAATACCATCCTACAAACTTACCCGGAATACGAACCTTTCAATTAACAAACCCCCCGCACCTCCCCCACCCACAACCAAACCAATCACTTACCAAAGTTCCGAACCACCAATCGCAGCGCCACCCATACACCTACCTTATCAACCACCATTCCCCTTAGCAAAGTTCAGAACCACCACCGATCACAGCGCCACCATCATTCTTTACCACCGATCACAGCGCCACCATTGCCTCTGGTGGACAAAAGTGGCAGCTGTGGCCCAGAAGTGACTTGACTATACTACTCATGGGGTTTTCCTGAACGAAAGTTTGACTGTGCAGGATGAGGATAAAGATATTTACAGCGAAACTGTAGTATCTCACCCGGGAAACCAAAGTCAGAGACAAGTGTCTCCGTACGTAGCGTCATCGTTGAAGAGAAAAGGGATAACGAGTCATGAAAACCTCAAGGTAACAATATTTAATAAATATTAAAAAATAACATAAAGTAAATAAAGAAATGAATAAATGAAAGATATAATATATACAAAAACAAAATAATAAATCAAAATTTCTCAGGATCAGGATGAAGATATTTACAGCGACACTATCCAATCTCATCCGGGAAACCAAAGTAACAGGTCTTCGTATCTAGCGTCAACGTCGAAGAAAAAAGAGACATCGAGTCATACGAACCTCAAGGTAAGAGAATAATTAACAAATAAAAAAATGTATAAACATAAAATAATAAATAAAAATTTCACAGGATCAGGGTGGAGATATCTACAGCGACACTGTCCTATCTCATCCGGGAAACCAAAGTCACAGGCAAGTGCCTTCGCAGCTGGCGTCATCGTCGAAGAAAAAAGGGACATCGAGTCATGAAAACATCAAGGTAAAAATAATTAACAAATATATAATATATAAAACCAAAAAAAAATCAATGAAAAATAAGATAAATAATAAGAAAACATTAGAATAATTTATAATAAAATCAGGAACATGAGTCCAAGTACGTGGATATCAATTTCATTGCTGCTACAGTGAAGATTCTATCTTATTAACGTTGTGTGATTAATTTTCTTTATTTTACCCGATTTGTACAAAATTACATATATACTTTACAATTTTATGCAATTGCTTTTCAGAATATTTCCAATGAAAGGGAACTGAGGCTGATACGACTACGAGAAGCGATTGAACAGCAGCGAGAGCTTCATGCAAAAAAAAAAATGCAAATCGCCGCAGCAGAAGAGAAGATAGCAATACTCAATATTCTAAAACTCGAAGACTAGCTCAAGTGAAGTTGATTGGCAAACAAATCTAATATAATTTTCTTTATATTATTTTTTGTTATGAAATCAAAGTTTAATGTCATCAAGTCATGTTCAATTAATAATAATAAATACAAATTTATTTTGAGAAAAGTATATTTATTTCATATATTTACATGTATATGTTACAGTAAATGTGTACACTCTTCGGAAATGTACACTTTTATCGTAAAATGTGTACATTTCCCAAAAAGTTAGGTATATGTGAACTGAATATAATGTATATGTACATTTCCCGGCAAATGTGTACTCTTGCCTTCACGTTTTGGTAAATGTATACTCTTACCTTCATGTTTTAAGAAAAGTTGGAAAATTTTGGCACGATTACGATAAAAATATGCAAAATTCCAACAGAGAGAGCTAAAACATGATGAAATTAGATGATAAAATATATACCCAACCCAACCAGACCCAACTCGACCAAACCCAACTCGACCCATATCGATATCTCTATTTCGTATTTTGCGATTTCGTATTTTGTATGCTCACATTTACCAAAACGACATGGTCATTGTGAATTCAATGTACATTTCCCTTCTTTGAAATTGTAAATGTTAGTTGAATGCACATTACCCAAATGAGGAGGCAAATGTGCACATTTACAGGAAAATGTGTACATTTACCGCAATATCTACTTTTACCGTAACATATACAATGATCAGTGATGTATGTAGAATGTGTCAAAATAAAAGCGTTCCTGTGTGCAAACCCTACTCCATTTTACTCAAGATTAACGTCATTTTCAAAAATACTTTGAGCAAAGTATATTCATTCCAGATATTTACATATATAAAATTATGAGTGATTTACGTGAAATGTCTCAATATGAAAGCGTTCCTGTGTGCAAGTCCTACGCCATTTTGCTCAGGATGAATGTCATTTTCAAACGCGATCTCATTGAACTCCCCCTCAAATAATTCGTTCAGATTGTGTCGTATGCATAGGTTATGCAAAACGGCGAGCGCGAATTACACTTTCTGTATTAATTATCTATTTTTAATATATTTAATGTTAAATTTTTATTATATAATTAATATTTCAAAATCAAGTTCAAAGTTCATATAGATTAGAATATTTAAGTTTATTTTAAATATTTTAAAACTATTTCTCATAACGTTAATTTTATACTATCTCTCCTAGACGGTCAAAGGTGACGTAGTTCACAGTTCACTAAGATTGTACAGAAGGGTGGTTTAAATAACACATTTCTTAATTATTATTCAGTAGTTTGATACTATATATAAACCAAACTCTTGTAAGGACAAATCAGACTTGTTATCTCGTTCTTTGACATATGTTCGGATCGAAGGATAATTTTGTTTCAATAAAATATTTATTATTGTTAATATTTTAATTGTTGTTACTTAAAATTTGTACGACTGTAAAGCAAATTGTGCATTAAAATTAAATAAATATATTTTTATTTAAAATATCTGGTCTACGAGATATTAATCGCGCAAATAATTGCCACAGTTGTGCTTAATTTCGTTCTTAAGTCATACTGTAAACATGGAAATCGACGTTTCCACATTCCGAAAAGTTGTTCAACAATAACTCGTGTTTGTCTATGGGCGATATTATACCGCTCTTCGTCATCCGTTTCAGGCCTCAAAACAGGTGTCAATAAATAGCTGCGACATGCATACCCGCTATCACCGAGTAAAATTCCATTCAGTTGTCCTAGCTCGAAACTGCAGCGCAGGCCACTGCGATCAAATATAACTGCATCGTGAGTTGAACCAGGGTGTCGAACCACGATATCAAGAATTTCTCGGTCAGGACTGGATACAACCAAGAAAAAATACTCCATTATCCAGCTTCTATCGAATAACTCAATGAACCATGTATTAAGGGAGGGGAACCTTTTAGATAGCGATCCAATAAAAGCTATTCTAAAAAAGAAAGCAACGACACTAAATGAAATTATCCACAACGTTGGTGCCGACACATTCTACGTCCATTATTGGACCAATCATCAAAACCACGTGTATAAAAATATGTCGTAGAAAATGGGTTGCGTATGCATTGACGCTACCGGCGGAGTGTGTAAACGCATTTTAAAAACAAATGGAAAGAAATCCTCGCATATTTTTCTATACATATGTGTGATTAATTCGGAAGCTGGACAGTTCCCTGTGAGTTAGATGCTTTCCGAAACACATAATACGAATGCGATTCAGTATTGGCTAATGGAGTCGGTCCGTTCTGGATGTCCACCTCCAAAAGAAGTTGTGACAGATTCCTCTCGAGCTCTTCTCACGGCAGTCGTCAGGTGCTTCACACATTATAAAACCATCGAAGAGTATGCAGATGCATGCAAAACCTCGATTGTTCCAAATTGCTATGTGCGAATAGATGTAGCACACTTCATGAAGAAATGTTCCACATATTTAAAAGATCTTCGCCGCAGCATCAGAATATTTTATCTAGCGTCCATCGGGGCCTTAGTGCGAAGCACGAAATAAGAAGAAAGTCGAGTTATTTTGCATGATATCTTAACAGTGGCTCTGAACGATAAAGATGGCCAGCAAGTCAATGGGGATCTGTGTCCGTGTGAAAAAGCTCGAAACAGACTGGCAAATCTAATAACAGGTAGATTTTTTTAATTAAATTTTTCACAACAATTTTTAAATTTCAAAAATATTTAACAAATAGTCAACCTGATTATCGAAAAGTATTCTGAAGAACTGATCGACTGAACTGAAAAAAGACTACTATATTTTGAGATGGACAAAGAAATTGAACAATAGTAAACATGAACCCTGAAATAATTTTTGATCAAAATCAAAGAATGCTTTGATTTTTCGCGCTCCAGAGGCGTCTACCCCTTAATCGAATGATTCTTTTTGGTAATGTAACGTATAAAATAACTATGATGAATTGTTTTTCTGTAGGTTCAGTCGCAGAAGTCGAAAAAATTATCAACGAAGTTGACGAGATTGACGATCAAGATGTTGATAATTCGGCTGTAGAAAAAAAAAATGGCTGGTTAGAATGGGCTGAGGCTATTAGAACTGAGGTCGAAAGCGCTCGGAACTGCGTAGGTAATCGCGATAATGCTCATTTCCTCCCCTGTTTTGCTGACCGCCTAATGCAAAATATGAGGTTATTTCCGATGTGGTCTTGTGTTTGTCGTGACCAATTCAAGTATGGTCGGATACCTGCGTCCAGTGGTCCTGTAGAGGGGGAATTCAACAAAATTAAAAAAAGAAGTTTAATATAGTTTAATTAAAAATATAATTACCAAACGTCGACGACGTAGAAAACGTGATAATAATAATAATAAATCGTCATATTCTAAAATATTTAAGATTAAACTCTTAGAGTTATTAGGCATGTTAAACAAAGAAATAAACAAAATATGCAGCATTAGTTTTATTAAAAATTACAATCGTTTTTTAATCGATTATGTAGATGGTTCTATACGTATGCAAAATGATGTAACAAAACCCAATCAATATACATTAGTTGGTTATATACCAAACATAATTTTGGAGAAAATTTAATATTTAAGATTATTAATTAATAAAGAATTGGATATTTTAGAAGAATTTAAGATTGTAAAATAAAAAAATAAAAAACATTGTAAATATGTGTGAAAATATATTATTATTTTTATAAATATATATACATAATCCTGTTAAATAAATTCCACAGTTTAATTTTAATCATATTCATATTAATCAAATTCATTATGTCATATATATTCAATTTTTTTCTATTTGGGAAGGAAGGAAGTGGATATTATTCTAAATAATTAAACATAATATAATATTTTTAAAATGTATATATTTTTTAATGATTATAAACAACAAAATATATTTATTTAAATATTTTTAATACAATTTAAAGTTTGCTTATCTCATTTGTAAGTAAATTATACTCAACTATACGATCATGCCAAATTAGACAGAAAGCTGAAGTATTTGATGGAATATTTGATTTACACTTGAATTCAAGTTTTAGATCTACAGGTCCAGTTTTTATGTTATCAACTTGGTGAGAACAATCTAATACATAAATCGGAGCATTATTTAAAATATTAATAATTCATCCAATTCTAGCACCCATTTATTACCAAATTTTGTTTGAAACGATTGAATACTATGCACTAAATACGGCTTATTCAATTCTAAATCATCGAATTTGCCCCAATTTTTGAATGTATCACACTGATTTAATATGTGAGACATTGTTTAACTTTTTTGTAGTATTTATATCAAATTTAAAAAAAAAACACAATGATTAATTTTATAAATTAACAATAAAATCATTAAGTAATTAAAATTCTAATAAACTGCCCATTTATACAGATAAATTTCCCCCACACCAAAACACAAAATCTCCAATCATCCACATCATACACAAGTTCCCTACGCCAACCACCCTATTTCCCGCGTTCAATCACCAACCATACACACACACACCGCATACTCAGCCGTCCACCGCCGGCATTTTCCCCCTACCCGCTCTCCCCCTTTCACCTCTTCTTTGGAATTTTTACTATAAGACGTTACATTTGTTTTCTTTGTTTCTTCATCACCTTAACTCTTTTTTTCAGACGCCGCTTTTTTTCTCCCCATTATTTATCATACATTTTTTTCCCGCTCATCCTTATCACAGCACGCGCTTATTAATTCCTGTCTAAAAATTAAAATTTTTTTCCTTTTTTTTCCCCCATAACAATCTATTTTTTCTTTATCGCTAATTTTTTTAGTTTTAATTAACCACAAATATTTTTTTTTCCTCAATAATATTTCTTTATTTCTTATCTATACTTACAAAAAATTTTTTTTTTTAATTATTCGAATGTTTTTAACTGACGTCCGTGCTCAAATTTCTACATGGGTTAGCTCTATTTTACCCACCACCCAAACCTACCTTTTTTAACGCCTTTTTGTACACTCATTTAATGTGCTTACTTATTTATAAATTTGAATCAAACTGAACTACTACGCATGTGCAGAAGGGAACAAAAAAAAATGGACCTTAGAATTCCTTATGGGAAATAACATGGGAAAACTACCTTTTTTGCTCTCGTACTCTCATAGCCTAACGCCCTTTTGTACACTCATTTAATGTGCTAACTTATTTATAAATTTTTTATATTTTTTTATTAAATTCAGTTTTTTCAACATTTACTATGTTATTTTCCCTATGTGGGCCAGAACTCTCATAGCTTTACTACTATCGTAACTACGTACGGAATACGACCATACCCCAAAAAGATACATGCAATTAAAAACTTCTCTATCCCAAGAACAGTAACAGAAATAAAATCATTTCTTTCATTAATAGGATACTACCATAAATTCATACCTAACTTCGCGAAAACAACAAGACCCAGGACAGAATGTCTAAATAAAGAGACCACAATCAATATGAAAGATCCCAAGTAGAATCCTTTGAAGTAGAAGAGTCTTTTTTTTTTAAATGTTCTGCAAACAGTAAGAAGTGATTATTTCAAAATGGTAAGTTTAATCAAAAAAATATTATTGATTTTTTTCTAAAAATAGAAAATGGATACCTATGATAGTGTTAAAACATTACATGGATTTAACATTTTTTAAATAACCCATTGTTGTTCACATGGGTTTAACCAACTTCGAAAAAGTGGAGGCAGCCATAAAAGCGGCAGCTCGTAGCACTGTCCGTTTCACATTTGGGCCAAAGACTATCAGTGTCCATTGCGAAACGGACAGCGATTACACTAAAACGAAAGAGAAACTGGAAGAAATCCAATTTCCATTCCATTCATATGGAACAAAAGAGGACCACGAGCCAAAGTACGTGGTCCATGGAACGATGCGCCACCATAATGATGACATGGTGGCCGAAGATTTAAAACGGCAGGGCCTTAAGCCAAATAAGGTCCAGCTATTGTCAAAGGCGGGAGACGAGAGTATACGAGTCTCTCGTCTAATAAAATTCGAAAAGGGGACGCAAGCTAAAAGCGCCCTAAACATACGGTGGTTATGTGGCGTGCCTGTAACCACCCAACGTTTCGAAAATAAAAGAGGGGCAATCCAATGTTACAGATGTCAGTCCTACGGGCACGGATCACGGTTCTGTCGTGGGGTTCAACGCTGCGTGAAGTGTGGCGAAAACCATGCTTCACAGGCTTGTGGGCTCCAGAGGTCGGAACCGGCGAAGTGTTGTAATTGCAGCGCTTCCCATCCAGCCAGTGCCATGAACTGTCCCGAAAGGCTGGCATATGTGACAAAAATGGCTCCGAGAAGTCCCAGCGGCAGCAGAGGAGCGAAGCGCAATGCTGCTCCGGGCGAGCCCCTTCGGCGCCCACTCCCCACGTCTTCGACTAGGGAATACCCAGCCCTCCCTCGTAGAAAAGAGGTCAACGAGCCAAGCAGAGGTCCAGCAGCGGGGAGCAGTACATCATCGGCAGCAGCAACATCATCGAAGAAGTTTGTCCCGGCCCCAACTCCAAATCCGTGGACAATGAAGAGAGCATCGGAAAAGGAGGTAATAGATATTTTGAGTACCACCCCCATTTCACCCCATAACCCCTTCTTAATTGAAGCCCTCGAAAGACCTCCATCGTCTCCAACTCCATTGGAGTCTGATGCAGGAACTAAATCGACTTTCGACTTCATGACCCTCCTGAAACTCAGGATCGAAGTGGAGAATGCATGGAAATCGTGCAAATCAGATTCAGAAAAACTTCTTGTGTTTTTCAGGATGACATCTCATCTCTTTGAAAATGGCGTCCCATCCCTTTTCTAGATCCAACATCCGATTTCTACAATGGAACTCTCAAAGTATCCATCGCAAACTTCCCGAGCTTCACTCATTTCTTCAACAGCATCAGATCCAAGTGGCTGCCATCAACGAAACTTGGTTAAAGCCGGACAAGAGAGCTCAAATTCCTGGGTACTACACCTATCGCCGTGACCGTGCCACCAGAAATGGGGGCGGGGTTGCCCTATACGTTCGACACGATGTACAACACTCTCTCTTGCCTCCCGAAGACGGTGACATCGAAGCCGTCTCCATTCTAATTTCGGCAAATTGTGGTAATTATAAAGTCACATCTCTATATAATCCCCCCGATAGACTTTTACAGGGAAAAGATATTGACTGCATTTTAAGGACACATGATCGCGCTGTGATCATGGGTGATTTTAATGCTAGCCATATGTCTTGGAACTGTATGTCTAACAATGCTAGCGGGAACGCACTCTATGCGCATTCCCTCAAACGAAACTTCATTGTTGCGTACCCAGAGATACTCAAGAATTGTAACCTCCTGTCGGACCAAGATGTTCACTTGGATTTGCAAAGCGATCATCGCCCAATCACCTTCACCCTAGATGAAATGAGGGGCGCTGCTACCTTGCGGACCCGGTTGAGCTTTGAGAAAGCGGATTGGAAACTTTTCAAACAGTATCTTAACGCCGAAACTTTGATCACTCCGCAGATCAAAATAACCGATCAAATAGATTTGGAGGTTAGTTAGTAAACTGACGAGGAATCTCGTAGCTGCTACCGAAAAACTCGCCCTGCCCTTGGAAACGCATCCTTTGCTGGGTTGTACCCACTACTCAACGCTAGGAGTAGGTTGGACGAGCGTCTGAAACATCGACTTTTCAAGTCATGTATCCGGCCCGTACTCACGTACGCTGCACCAATCTGGTCGAACGCTGCACCTTCGCAGCTTGCGAAAATGCAAAAATTTCAAAATCGTTGTCTTCGGACGATCTTCCCTCTTCAAGTCCCTCTTCGATACCCGACTGAAGCACTCCACAGAGAAACTGGGCACCCCAAAATCAAAACCTTCATCCAAACCATTTCGAAATCCTATTTCCAATCATCCCGCAAAATCCTTTCCCGGAAATCAATGAACTGGGCCAATTTGACCCGCGTACGTTGCTTTTCAGGAAACGATACCGCATGCCACAGGATGTCGATTACAACTGATTCGGTGTAATCTAAATTGTAAATATTTTCTTTAAGGTCTAGTATTAGGGACGGCTTATCCGTCCAACTTAGGTTAATTTTAGATATCAATGGTGTTTTTTTTTATAAGATTTTTCCATTTAAGAAACGATGTAAAATGTTTATAGAATTCGATGTATTTATTTAATAAGATGATATATTATAGGTAAAGCTTAGGCTAGGTACTATAGATTCTAAGAAGTTTTGTATTATAACTTCAAAAAAGGACGATATTAATAAATAATTTTCAAATTCAGTAGCAATTCATTCTGGAGTTGCAAGCAGCAGTGAATGCATCGTCGAAGTTTGGTAACAACTTCGACTCAAGCAATCATACACTAACATGTGTTCAATGATCACAGCAGTCAGCTACTCATACAACACACAAACATAGTGTACAGTGCACATCATTGCATCACACATAAATACAATCATGTTAATGGCGGTTTATTACAATCTTCTTCATGGCTGATCATTTCAATAATATCATTTATTATAGATCGAAAATTACAATTTAATCAATAAATACATATTTTAACACAACAGTGTTAGTCAAAATATTTAAAGCAATTAATTATATATCAAATCAACAAATTCATTGTCAATACATCAACAACTGTAAAATCAAATACAACTTAAATTAGATATTCATCATTCAACAACATTCAACGCAAATACAACTTAAATTAGATATTCATCATTCAAAACAAATACAACTTAAATGGATATTCAACACATCAATAAATCATTATTCAATACAAAGATTTGGAAGGTGCAACATATTCATGTGATTACATTTAATTAAAGTGATAATTTTCTTTATAATTAAAATTTATTTACATATCTTTTTTTATGAATTTAAAATTATACCGTATAATTCTATATACGAATTCCATTTAATATTAATTAATGAGCAATAATCTTGTATATATATTAATTGTTATAATCATCTTTAATAAAATGATCAATCAATGATTTAAGAACTGATTTAATTTATTTCCAGTGATTTTATTAGTAGGCTTTCGGGAAGCTAAAGCAGTATTCCTGCAGTTTATTAAACAGATAGAATACAATTGCAATTTATAAATGATGGAATATAATATAAATCATGGTAGTAGTAGTATGGGGATGACGAAAAAAGTAGAACAGTTGATGATAATTATTAGGACGGTAGAGCCGATCAATGGATAAAGCTAAATAAACAAAACTTGTGTTTTTTTTTTGGACAAGTGATAGCGGCGAAGTAGGACAATCCTGTACGTCTTGAGGCCAATATTGGTTTATGTTTATCATACCAGCGGCAACTTCACCGACTCCAATCAAAATTAATTAAACAAGGTGGTGGGGTGATAAAAAGGATAAATCGTCATCTAATCTGGGAGATGATCGAAGTGCAGGACAAAGGTCGTGTGTAGATTAGTATGATTGTAAATTTAGATTATTAAGATCTAAAAATCTTTTTCAACCGGGAATTTCTGATGTTCCAACGACACATTCGACGAGAATTGTTATATAACCCCCTCAAAGTAAGTGATATTAAATTTTAAACTTTACATAATTTAATTATACCGGGTGTCTTTTTAAAAGCTTCCAAACGTTTAATCGAGAAAAAAAAAACGTACTTCCATATTTTTTGGAGGAAAGTAAATGACCTTGTAAGATGATAAATGAGACACCATATTTATAAATAACAACAAACATCTATTCAGATTTTTGGAGACATGCAATGATTATCCCAGCGCTTGGAAATGCATGGTAAATGGAATGTATAAAAAGTGCAGCTATTGCATAACAAAAACTGTCATTTTAGATGCAAAGACAAACTTTCTCAACAATAGAAATATAGAAAACATGGAAGATAAAAGAAAAGAGAATCGCAACAACACCAAAATAGTCTTCAAGATGGAGAGAGTTTGTCAGCGGTTGTGTCATTTTAGGCCTGGGTGCATTCATAGTTTTTTTCATTTTCAAATACAAATCGTGGAACATCAATCCTTCGCTTCCTATATCAGCACTGTTAGTATTTTCCTTCATTATACCTTATGACAATTTCAAGAACTGGATAGATTCCTCGTAGTAGGGAAATCGGGCTTCTAGCACAAACGAGTGGAGGTAATCTTAACCTAGATTTGGTTGTCAAAACTTTAGATGTCACCTTGACGTAGATTTGGATGACATTGTATTTGACTTTGACTTAGATTGGGATGTCTATACTAAGAGGTCATCTTGATCTAGATTTGAAAGTTATATCCTTGAATTTTCATATACCCTTGGCAGCCATGGCCTTCGGCCGGCGCCGGTTATGACTTTCCCACCACTCCACGTGTTGGTGGATAAAAGAGGATTCTTTTATCTTTTCAAGTTTTTACCCAATGAGAACGTGTCCTAAACAAATCATTGAATGAGTATATATACAACTTCAGTGATACATTTTTTATTATGCTAAAGCATTCCCATTTTGACTAAACAACTGATTTTGATAGTTGGTATAACGAATCGTCAAATGAACTTATTCATAGATTGGAGGATTTTCAACAAAAAATGAGCTTCGAAACAAATAACCTCTATTTGTATAATTTAATACGAACAAGTTTTTAAAATTTTTCTCTAAACGTTTTCAAACTAATTAATTAAAAATAACCAATTATTATTATTAATTATAATAACTAATTATTAATAACTAAAATTTTTGTTTGTTTTTTATTTTAGTGAGATTTGATACAGCCAAAATTTTATTGGCATCAATGTTGGAGACGATGCAAGTGGTATAGTTCCCATGGGACTGTGCCCTGCTTCAGATATACTATTTAATTAACGAAAGTAAGTCTATTGATTTCTTTATATTTTTTTTTTTTTTAGAGCCGCTAAATTACTTTGATACTTTGATTGCACTATCAAGCAATAATTGATGATATCATTATTGACGAGGATAATGTTGAAATAGTGAGTAAATATTTTATTTATTAATCTATAGTGACTAAATTTTAATTGTCAAATTTTTTTTTTTTTTTAGATAGATCATTCATAAATATTATTATATTATTTTATTTTGTATTTTATGTAAAATAAAAGCGATAAAATTTTGTTAAGTGTTTTTATTATAAAAATTCCTAACTACATTTCAGTTCTAGTTAATTTCATCAAATCTAACTATAGAAATTAACTAGTTCTAACAAACTACAGAAATTTTATTAAAAAAAAAAATGCACGTGGCTTTGGATTGTACAACGGATGTTGTGAAATCTTTTGTTTTAAAAAATGCTTACCATTGATATAAATGTTTAATATTTCCTAGAATTTGTCGCATTTTTATAACAAGAAAAAAATCATATTTAACGATAAACTGAATTGTAATTTTGATTAATAGAAAATTTTTATGTAATATGATATATTATTATATTCTCAACAAAACTTACTGCAGAAATAACAAGTTCTGGCATGTGCAATACGATCGCAGCGCCCTTCCAATACCAGCAAAGTTCCGAACCACAACCACCGATCACAGCGCCACCAATCTCTTAGCAAAGTTCCAAACCCCAGATCGCAGCGTCACCACCAATATCATCCTCCAAACTTAGCCGAGATCAGAACTTTTCTGAGCACACACCCCTGCCCCTACACTCACTTAGCAAAGTTCCGAACCACAATCACCGAGCCACCGATATCTTAGCAAAGTTCCGAACCACCGATAGCAGCGCTACCAGTTGCTTAGCAAAGCTCTGAACCAACAACCACCGAGCCACCAATCTCTTAGCAAAGTTCCGAACCATCGATCGCAACGCCTCCAGTTTCGTAGCAAAGTTCTGAACCAATACTCTGACCTCATCTGAGCATGCACTCGCAGCGCCACCAATGCCTCTGGTGAACAAATTTGGAAGCTTGGGTCAAGACCGGCATGACACCTCTACTTATAGTTTTACAATTTGAAACTGAAACGGTAGATCAAGCGAACCAAAATATATTTATGATGCATTATTAACACAAATAACTGAAGAAAATCAACACGAGTACGAGCAGTATACAATTTACCGTCTTCATGAAAGTTTTTAAAATAATAGGTGAAGTAAAAGGTTTTGAGCGTTTTTCGTTAGATGGCTTTAGTGAGCCATATCTCACGATATATACGTTGCATATGGTCATTCTGTACTGCGACTTAAAGGCGATATAATGCTTTTTAAAAAAATCTTTGACAGTTTTGTGTTTAGAGAATCCAGTTGTGTATTAGAGCGTTCCAAAATGGACGTAAAAAAGAGAAAATTCAATACATTCTTCAGTACCACTACGACCAAGGGAATGTTGAAATGATTAGTAGATATAATAAATAATTATTATTTAAATAAATAATAAATAAGTGTTAAAGATATAATTGATCTTTATTAGATTGAATTATGACATATTATATATTTATATGTAAATTATCAAAGTTGTTAACATTCAAGCAACCGTGATAAAAGAGGAAAGTTATAGTTGTTAAGCAACAGATAAAAATGATAAATAAAATTATAATAATAATTTAATGAAAATGCGATACCGCTACATACTTCCCCCCATCAACTAATAAAGAAAAACGACTAGAAAAAGGTTGTAACATAAAACAACCTTGTTCACTCGGAAAAAACTTTAATAGTTGATGTACATCTTAAAATTAAATACAAAGTAAATTAAGAAAAGATTAACATTGAAAAAAGTATGCAGTTTTAGCCTGTCAATCGAAATAGAGGTAGGTTTGTTATTGATATCAATAACAAAAAATTTAGGAAATCTCTTGATAACAGAGAAAGGACCTCTATAATTACAAGATAGTGGAGGTTTGACATGATCCTCGCGTATAAAAACTTTTTTTGATGAATCTAAATCTTTAGGTAAAAATACATTTTTGTTGGTGAACTGTCTGGTAAAGAAAAATTTTGCGTTTATCATTCTATTCTTCAACTCTCGAGTAGATTGTTGAACAGAATGATATGTATCAACGTTTTCTGAAAAGAAATCATATGGTAATCGTAGAGGAATCCCATATAAAATTTCTGCAGAAGAAAGGTTAATATCCTCCTTGACCGAGGAGCGCAAATTTAGAAGAACCCAAGGTAAAATTTTGTACCAGTTATTATTTTTTTGACAGCAATTTAAAGAAATTTTGAGAGACCGGTTAAACCGTTCAATAATACCGTTGCTGTTAGGGTGATAAGCAGTAGTGGAAATATGCTTAATCCCTAGAGAAGACAAAAAATCTTTCCAAATATGTGATTGAAATTGTTTACCTTGATCAGTAGTGATCCTCGTAGGTAAACCAAAACGCGAGAACCAAGAAGCAATCAAATTGTTAATAATTTCTTCTGACGTGATAGTTTTGATTGGAATAGCCTCGACCCAACGCGAAAAACGATCAATGATAGTGAAGATATACCGATATCCTTCACTAGGAGGAAGAGGTCCAACAATATCTAAATGTAAGAAAGAAAATTTGATACTTGGTTCTTCAATTGGCATAAAATCACTTTTAGTGTGACGAGTGATTTTATTTAATTGGCAGATCGGACATGATCGTGCTAAATTTTTGATTCGTGAAATAAGATTAGGGTTAAAAAAAAAATGTGCGTACTTTTTTCAAGGTTTGTCTAATTGATGGATGACCAAGATTGTGGACAGCTTTCCATACATCTTCTATATCAATGTCAGATACGAAGATTCTGGGAATTTTCAAAGAAGTCTCCACATAAACCTTAAAAAGAGAATTCGGAGGAGTACGAATTTCTAAAGAATATTTTGAATTTTTTAACAAATTAATAAGAAGAGGATCACATTTCTGGTGATCAGAAATCTTCTTAATATCAATCAAATCAATACCTGAAGGTAGTGAAATTGTATTAATTCGAGATAAACAATCAGCCGGAATGTTTTCACTACCTTTAATGTATCTAAGATCAGTTGTATATTGACTGACAAAGTTTAAATGACGTATATCACGATTTAATAAATTTTCATTACGAGAATTAATAGCATTTATTAAAGGTTTGTGGTCAGTCTGAATAAAAAAATTTCGATTTGAAATGAAATGACGAAACTTTTTTATGCCAAAAACAATAGCTAATAATTCTCTTGAAAATGTACTATATCGTCTTTCAGTGTCTGTCAGTTTTCTTGATGTGAAAGCGAGTGGCTTCCAGACGTTATGAATTTTTTGTTGCAAAACTGCACCAATGCCAGTACCGGAGGAATCAGTGAGAATGCAAGTTTCAGCGTTCGAAACAGGATGTGCTAATTTAACAACATCAATTAATTTTTGTTTAGCTAAATTAAAAGCTGAAATTGCACGTTCATCAAGAATAACTGACTTCGTTGAAGTTTTACCGTGTTCAACAAGTTTATTCAATGGAGCTAAAATGTCACCACAATTCCGAATAAAGCGATTATAAAAATTAATCATCCCAAGAAAATTTCGGAGTGATTTTTGATCGTTCGGAATAGGAAAATTTGAAATAGATTCAACTTTGGAAGGAATAGGGGTGATTCCTTCAGAATCTACGTGATGTCCTAAAAAATCTAATTTTGTTACACCAAAAATAGATTTCGAAGAATTTATTAAAATTCCAGCTGCATTGAGAATGTTGAAAACAGTTTTGAGATCTTGAGTGTGTTTTTCTTCGTTTTCACTCGCGATTAATAGATCATCAAGATAAGTAAAAACAAAATCTACATTTTTGAATAAATCTGCCATAAATCTAGAAAAGGTTTGAGCTGCATTACGTAAACCAAAAGGCATTCTCAAAAATTCAAATAGACCAAAAGGAGTGATAATGGCAGTTTTCGCGACATCATAATCGTGTACGGGAATTTGATAATAAGCTCTTTTTAAATCAACTTTAGAAAAGATCTTTTTATCATTTAATTTCACATTGAAATCATATAAATGACGAATCAGGTACCGTGATCGAATTCAGTCGACGATAATCACCACATGCACATTAACATGGCCTGACAGGACAAATGCATTACAGGCGGCTCGCCAACATGTCATTGATGGCATCGCAAGCCTGGAACCTGCTGAAGTCGATAGTGATATCCTTAGAATCAAGTACGAGCTTTCCAGCTCTATGATTCAAGTTGCGCTAGATGGTGTATCACGCCTACACGATCAACATACACGCCCACACATTAATAACAGATCAATGGCACCACCATCCACAAAAGCTCAACCTAGGATTCAACCACAATCATCAACTTCAAAGCAAGCTCCAAAACCTAAACCACCTTCTAAGACAGGTGCTACACCTAAGGGTGTTGTAAAGCATACTCCTGAATCTCTAACACAAGAACAGGAAGCAGAAATCAAAATGCTGGTTTCTACCAAAAGAGATTGGCATAGTACTCGCTGCCCACATCGCGGCACACATTGCAAAACTTGCAATAGCGTCTTCAGCGTTTTAAAACCAACAAAATGCGATACCGCTACAGGAAAAAGCGGAGCAGGCGGCCAAACAAATTTGTGCTGTTTATGGACTCAATACAGTATCGAATGCAACAGCAAAACGCTGGTTCCAACAATTCCGTTCTGGTAATATGGACGTCGAAGATAAGAAACGCTCTGTTAGGCCAATCGTCGACCATATTAGGTATGATATGGTAGAAAACAAAAAGTAAAGTAATATGGCAGGATCGTGTAAAATTAGAAAATATTTATAATCCCTTAAAGTTTTTCAAAATAATTATCATTATTCTGGTATAGTTTTGCCTAAAAACTATCGACAATTACAACATCATATAGATTCAGATATACAATTTGAAATTGAAACGGTAGATATCAAGCGAACCAATATATTGATGGTGCATTATTAACACAAGTAACTGACGAAAATCAACACTAGTACGAGCAGTATACAATTTATTCTCTTCATGAAAGGCGGCAAAATAAATCAGGGGCATTATTTTCTACTTTTTAGTTCGGCTAGCTATAAAAGCTTCTTTTTTTTAGTTTTTTTTTTTTTTTAAGATAATTTCATCAGAAATATTTCATTTACGATGAATCATCTTTTCCATTGTATGGTAAACATAATCCATCTGTCATGCGGTATTGGTCTCAGACAAATCAGCATCGATATATCAGAACCCGAAATCAGTTTCCACATGTCTGGACTGGAACATTGGGTGAACATATTATACGACCATTCTTAACTGACGGATCTTTAGATTCTCAAAAATATTGGAGTTTGTTACGAAATAATATATTGCCAACTGTTAGAGCTCTTCGTAATTTAGACCTGTGTTTTCCTATTTATGGTGTTAGACAAGATGAATCTGGAGAATGAAAAATAGGTAATAAATCTTTTGAATTTCAAGATGATCACATGTATCTTAATGGAGAAGCGATAAAGCTCATGAAGGTCTATGTGAATGGTTGTTTACGAAAACCTCTCAAAATTATGAAGAAAGCAATTTACAAATCTATAAAAATATATTCGATGGGGAAAATTTTTTTAAGTATACACAAAAAGTTACAGAAAAAATAGTTAATCACGGTGTTACCAATTGGCAAGATTTGCAATGTATGACGTGTAACGAAAATGGTAGGAATTATGATTCTATTGAACAATATCGTGAAGCAATGCTAAAACCTCATACATATGACTCGTACGGTGAAATACAAGCTGTTGGTATCTTGTATAATTTGAGAATGCAAGTCTACCAATCAATTAACATGAAGTGCATAGTTAATATTAATACCGAAAAGAGTCACATTGCACGACTATTTTGTTCCGGGATTGGTGTTTCTGGACACTTCGATGTATGTATTCCAATAACTACTTCCGAGAGTTCAAATGTAGAAGATTCTGAAAATATTCAACAAAAAGGTGATGGTATTATTGAAAATGTCAAAGAAACAACTAAAATAGGTTCGGAACAACCAAGGAAAAATAGACCCGGGCGGTCAAAGAAAAAGAAACTTGGACGACCAAAAACTTCTGACAAAACTCGCGAGGAACAACTTTGTGATGCGAATAAGCAATACAAAAAAAAATCCGAACTTAAATATGAAAGTAGTGTCAATATTTTGTAAAAAAATCCTGAAATTAGAACCAAATGGGATATGGAATATAGACTACGTAAAAATTTAGAATTTTCGGGAAATATTGAAAATATCACCGCTAGATTAACGCTTGTAATTGGATATCGACAAAAAGCTAAAAAGAATATTAAATAGGTTTTAAGAACCGCAAGAGCTTAATGGTTAATTATTTAAAATAAGTTGAAAATTTCAAAAAAATCAAGGTAACAGGACAGGAAAAATATCCAAGTTTACCAAACGACTGCCATGATATACTAACCAAATTTCAGGAGTTTCTAGGCCAATCTTCATATCGTTCCTACACAAGAACCGTATTTGACTGAAACTTCGTATAAATTATTGGCACATGGTATTGTAGCAGTAGTAAGGAATTGCGGATTCAAAAACATTTTGGACTGATAATCAGTTATTATTTTTTATACCGCAAAAAACTTATATATTTTTTTAAATATATAAGTAAATGAAATACTATAACAGTAAATTATAGTATTGTTAGCCCTCATCAACAGAACGTATTTAATTCAGATATCCAAGCATTAACGAATCATGGTAGTATTCAAAAAGTGTATAATAATTGCTACAATTTTAAGAATAAAACTTTGAAAGACTCTGAATCTTTAAGTATGAGAAAAATAATAGGTTCAGAATGCGATCAAAAGACGATTGCATAACAAAAATTACTCTAGTTTTTGAAATATTTTTCAAAAGTTAAAAACAAACAATGAACGCATCCGACCTAAGACTATTAGAGACTTGTTGTTTGAAGCCAGCAATTAAAATTGGGGATTTACCGATGAAAGTGAAGATCCCCATCAGAAAAATGGAGCGGATCACAACTAAATATGGTGATCAGATAAAAGTGATGGTAGAATTTTTAATGGATGGGGATATAGTTGTGGAATCGGTTTTCTTACCGAGTCGTTTCAATGTACTAACGGACAGAATAATAAATGCACTTACTTCAACACCATCCGTTCATGCGAGTTGAAGAGGCAGTTGGAAGAAGATGGCAGATTTCATTAAAGCACTACGACGAGGAACCGGTGGAAGAATCACAACAATTGTTCTAAATCTACTATATTTTTTTTTTTTTTTAAATACCACTGGATTTAAATACTATGGATAAATACAGTTTACATGGTGTTTATTTTAATTATTTACCTTTATGGGGGTCCATGTCACTGAAAAATCACATTGATCTATTTGAAAATATGGAGAAATATGGTGCATATGCAGAAAATTTTAATGTGAGTATTAACTTTCGTTATGTTTATCGATTTTTTTAAAATAAAATATAAATTTATTTATTATAGATGGAATTTTACCAACTTATGAGTGCGTGTCAAAGGCGTATCCCTAAAAAGTTATTAGACGCTATAAGATATTCCTTTTTGGAAATTGATGATTGTTTTCATATCGCAGCATTTATCGTTAGGAATACTTTGGATCCTGCTTTATTTGTAAATTACGTTAAGAAATTTAAATCACATTCAACTGATTTCGATCAGTTTGAAAAACTACTATATGAATGTTGTGATGATTTTACTTATGGTAGTAACTTGAGAAAGAATTGGGGTACATACGATATACGTCGAAAACAATGGGTCGGCATAAGTGGAAGAATTGACAACCAAATGTTTGTGTGGCATGAAGTTATGAACCCTTATATATTATGTCGAATGCTGTATCAGCAACTTGAAACTATTCCAGAATGGTTTGAACCTTGGATGTACGCTACAAATTGTAATCAAATTGATTCATGTGATTGTGGTAAATTAAGTGACCATGAGTGTACTTGAATATTCATATTTAATAAAGAAAACACTTATAATTAATTAGTCATTGTTTAAATTTAGAATGTATCCCCACTCTTATGTTTTTTTTCAGATTTAAAAATACCTTGTTTATAGGTTAGTAGAATTATACCATTAAGTAATTTCAAGTCGAAAACATGTGTCGAGCAAACATTATTACCATAATAATCATAATCATATCGAGCACTCATTTTCAGGCTGTTATCGAGATTTTCAGGCTGTAAGTAATAATGGTTTATTAAAGAAGACTTATAATAATTTCTATATGAATCAACGTGGATTTCGAGTTCGTAATATGACTTCAAAACCAAATGTAATAGAAGACACGTTGAATTTTTTTTTTTTTTAATCCGTGATGTGGTTTCGATATATTTATTGAGTTGTAGAACACCCGTACTTGACATTGAATATTAACTTCCTGTATTATATGTGGTATACTGTTATACACACACACATACAATTGTAGTCAAACCAAACATCCTTTTTTTAATTACTCATTTTTATATGTCATCACTGACCCATATATGTCGTTGTTGTTGCAATTTTATTTTATATCATTAAAAATGCATAAATAAGATAATCCAGCATCCTTTTTTTTCGATAATTACTATATAATGTTTTATTTATATTAGAAAAAATAATATTGCAGTATTTATTTTTTAAATTACTCAAAATATACCGCATGCTGATGACTAAATAATTCTTCCCTTTTTGATATTATTTTCTTATGAAATAATTAATTTCATAGATAAAAACTTGGTATAAATTCAAAAAATCGATTTATTCAAATTTTTAGTATTAAATCAATCATGGCATTAAGTATAAGCCTATTACTTCTTGCATATTTCTTCATAAATATATGTATGTATTATAATAATCCTACAAACGTTTAAATAAATAAGTTAAAATAAAATGTTTTTTAGTGAATTATGAAGCAGCTTGTAGGGTGCTACAAGAGATAGTGGCAAATGGGGAGTTTAATGAGGAAAACTGCCCAATTTATCCGTTTACTTATTGAAGATTTTTGTTTCTTTAGCCTCAGTAGAAAACTTTAGGGAGCGGGCCCTAACCATTTTGAAGGAGCTAATTACGGAGGCATTGTTAAGTGAGTAATTTAAATGAGATTATCATATATTATTTTGTTTTGTTTTATGTATATATTTAATTCTTTGTTTTTATTTGAATTTGCTTTAAGGGGAATCAGATGATGATGATGGTAATGATGGTAATCATGGGTAATCACGGGATATGCTAGAGTGGTACAACGATTATATCAAGAATTATTTATTAAAAAGATTGGAGGAATTCCAGGAAAGAGACAGTGGTTGGGGGGCTCTTGATATGATCATAAATATGCGAGTCCATATGAATAAGCACACTCCGATCACAGCCGGAACATTTTGTGAAGTACCACCAATAATTAAAAGTAAAAAAGCTGTGATTAATGTCCATAATTTTGATCAGCATTGTTTTTTGTGGTCAATAATGGCAGCATTATTCCCGATCGAGCAACATGCTGAACGCTATAAAAAATACCCACACTTCAAATACCATCTAAAATACGATGGATTAAATTTCCCCATGTCGGTAGATCATATAAACAAATTTGAAAATTTGAATCCTCAGTTATCAATTAACGTGTATGGTTATAATATTAATAAGGGCTTGGAAATTTACCCCGTACACGTTAGCTCGAACCCTACCGGTAGGAAAATTCATCCTTTGGCTATAGAGAATGGGGAAAGTCACCACTTTTGTTGGATAAAGAACTTGGCAAGGTTGAGTCGATCAAGTGTGCGAATTAATCAACACAAAATTTTCATCTGTGATCGATGCCTCAACTATTTTCCATCGGAGATAAAACTCCAACAACATTTAATAAATTGTGGTGAAAAAGTAGCAGTATGGGTACGAATGCCAAAAGCTGACGAGCGGTTCATTGAATTTCAGAATTTTGCGAGAAAGGAACCAGTTCCGTATATTGTATACGCAGATTTTGAGGCGTTGTTAGTACCACAACACCATGAAAACATGGAAATGGATCATGGTTCATATACACAAAATATTCAAAAGCATGTACCATACAGTGTGGGGTACTATGTGAATTGTATTCATGATCCCAACCAGTCATTCTACAAGGCGTATCGTGGTACTGATTGCGTTAAGTGGTTTACTCGTCAAATGCAGGAAGTTGTGTATACGGTGGAAGACAGATTAAAGCATATCGAACCAATGATTCCACTCACAATCGAACAGGAATTGGAGTTTATGTCACCAGAGAAATGTCATATTTGTAATCGAAATTTTACACCTGAGCATATCCGCGTACATGATCATTCACATAGAACAGGATTCTATAGAGGCCCAGCACACCAATTATGTAATTTAAATTATCATGATTCAAAAGTGATACCTGTTGTGATGCATAATTTAAGTGGATATGATTCGCATTTTATTATTGAAACTCTGCTGACGGAATTCGATGGTCATGTTGATGTGTTACCCTCAACAAAGAAAAATACATCAGCTTCACTAAACACGTTTCAAATATACAGTTGCGATTTATTGATTCATTCAGATTTTTAGCTGACAAGTTAGAAAACCTAGCCTCATATTTAAATAATGATAAAAAGTCTATTTTACATAAGGAGGTAAGTTATAATATAAATAAATAAAAACAGAACCGTATTTATACATAAAATTTTTTTTTTCAGATCAATAATGATGAACAATTTCAGTTATTAACACGAAAAGGTGTTTTTCCATATGAATACATGTCTAGTTGGGAACGTCTTCAAGAAACACAATTACCACCTAAGGAGGCGTTTTATAGTATGCTAACAGATGAGTACATAACAGATGAAGATTATAACCACGCTAATCGAGTGTGGAATACATTTAATTTACATACACTAGGTGACTATTCAGACCTATATATGAAAACTGATGTATTGCTACACGCGGATATTTTCGAAAATTTCCGTGAAACTTGTATGCGTAGTTATGTTCTCGATCCAGCTCACTATTACACACTACCTGGCTATACGTGGGATGCCATGTTGAAATACACCAATATCAAACTGGAACTATTCACAAACATTGATGACTTGTTGTTTATCGAAAAAGGAATTAGAGGTGGTGTAAGCCAATGCTCAAATCGATATGCGAAGGCTAACAATAAATACATGAAAGCGGGGTATGATAAAAACCAAGAAGACCATTATCTGATGTACAACGATGTAGTGAATTTATATGGTCACACCATGTGCCAGTATCTACCAACAGGCAATTTCAAGTGGGTGGAAACGCCAAACATTGAAAATATTCCTGATGATTCACCAGTCGGTTACTTTTTAGAAGTGGATTTTGAAATACCACAACATCTTCATGATTATTTTAGTGATTTACTACCATGTCCGGAGACAACTAAACCACCTGGATCAAAACAAAAATTTCTGCTTACAACCTTGTATAATAAGACCAACTATGTCGTACACTACAGAAACTTAAAACTGTATATGCAACTTGGAGTAAAAGTGACACACTACCATCGTGTACTACAGTTCGATCAATCTCCATGGTTGAAGTCGTATATTGATTTCAATACCGAAATGCGTAAGAATGCATCAAATGAGTTTGAAAAGTCATTATTCAAACTCATAATTAACGCCATCTTCGGTAAGACCATGGAAAATATCAGAAAACATCGTCTTGTATACATACGAAAAAATTGGGATGGAAACCATGGGATTAAGAAGCTGATTGCTCAACCCAATTTTCATAGTATGGTAGTACTCGACAACGACGTCAGTATTGTTGAAATGAAAAAGACCCAGATATTTTTCAACAAGCCCATCTATATTGGCTTCACGATTTTGGATGTATCAAAAACGTTTGTGTACGATTTTCATTATAATTACATGTACCAGCGTTACGGTCGTGAAAATGTAACATTAATCTACACAGACACCGATAGTTTAATATATGATGTGGCTTGTATTGACGTTTATGAAGTTATGAAACAGGATATTGATCGTTTCGATACTGCTGACTATGCACCCGACAACATCTATGGTATACCGCTTCACAATAAGAAAGTCAAGGGCTTAATGTCCGATGAAAATAATGGTGAAGTTATGTTGGAGTTTGTTGGATTGCGAAGCAAAATGTATTCTATTCGGGTGCAAAATAAGAAAGAGACCAAAAAATCTAAAGGTCTCAAAAAGTCAACTATTAGAAAACTTACTTTTGATGATTATATGCGATGCCTGCAAGAGAACCGTGAATCATACTACATACAACAAAGTATTAGATCAAAGCGTCATCGGATATCCACCATCAAACAACAGAAAATTGGCTTATCACCCTTTGATAAAAAACGTTATATGACTGTGAATTCTAACAAAACGAGACCGTGGGGTCATTATGATATAAATTGATTTTTTTATTTAATTTATTTTTATTAGGATAAGTTAAAGTAACAACTAACACGGTGGCCCCAAGACAAGATTATAAACGTTGTGTTATTACCAACGCGGGTATTGCACATGTATTTAGTGATCTAAATACATGTGCGCGGGTTGATATGTGGTGTGCGAGGGTCTGTTGAGATGCGCTGACTGGAAATACTGCGCATGTGCAGAAGGGAACAAAAACTGTAAAATGGACCTTAGAATTCCTTATGGGAAATAACATGGGAAAATGACCTTTTTTGTGCTGGTACTCTCATAGCCTATGGTAGGGTGGGGCCTACAATCAAATTTATTCATAATATGATAGTAAGCTTTGATTACAGGTATATTATATTCATCATTTAATGGCGATAATCGAAATAAGAAGTTTTTTGGAGAGAGTGGGGAAAACATTAATATGAATATTAGCGATAGAAAAATTTATTCAGTATTGATTTAGACAACATGGAAGATTTAGGTATACATAACAGTTTAAATCAATCTGTGGTTGTGGCTATTAAACAAAATTATAATTTAAATGCAATTAAAGACATATTAGGTGCGCACACCCGAGAATATTGAGGCTGTGGCCCAAAGTGTGAGACAGAATCCGACGACCTCAACTCCACGCCGATCGCAGCAACTGAGCATTAGTCGCACCAGCCTGAGGAGAATACTGCACAAAGACCTCGGATTATTCGCCTACAAGATCCAGATGACTCAGGAGTTGAAAGCAAATGACCATCCGCTTCGATATCAGTTCGCTGTGTGGGCCATAGACCAGCTCAATAATGACGTCGATTTTGGTCGAAAAATCATCTTTTCGGACGAAGCGCATTTCCATCTCGGCGGATATGTGAACAAGCAAAACTGTCGGATTTGGGGTTCGGAACAGCCACACGCAATCGTAGAGAGACCAATGCATCCTCCAAGAGTCACAGTTTGGTGTGGATTTTGGAGTGGTGGCATAATTGGTCCATTTTTCTTCGAAAATGATGCTGGCAACGCCGTTACCGTCAATGGCGAACGCTACAGAGCCATGTTGACCAACTTTTTATGGCCTAAAATCAACGCTATGAATGTGGACGACCTTTGGTTTCAACAAGATGGCGCCACGTGCCATACAAGCCGACTTACGATCGACCTTCTGTGCACCAAGTTTAACAACCGCATAATCAGCCGTTCAGGAGATGTCAATTGGCCTGCGATTTGACACCGCTGGACTTCTTCCTGTGGGGTGCCGTTAAAGACCGATGTTATGCGGATAATCCAGAGACAATTCCAGCTTTGAAAAACAACATTACGACTGTTTTGAGTGAAATTGGCGCCGAGGTAGTTCAAAATGTCATCACTAATTGGGGTGACCGAATGACATACTGTAAGGCCAGTAGAGGGAGCCACATAAACGAAATCGTTTTTCATTCTTGACGGGGATACTTGTAGCTTTACAACAACAAAATTAATAAAAAATATCAATGCATACTCTTTTGATCGCATTTTTAAAAACGTACCAACAGATGGCCCACCCTGTATATGGGTTTTTTTGAAGATTATCATAGAATTCTGGTAAACATGAAACAAAAACTTATTATTATTCGTGCAAATGATGATATCAATTGTTTTACTTCAGCAATCGCAACAGTTAAACCTAAAATTACTATTTGTAAATTAGAATGGTGCGTTCCATATGTAAAAGTTTCTGATGACATGCGCATAAAACTATATAATGTAGTAAATCGAAATGCTGATGTAAAAATATGGTTTAGATCATTGGAATGCTTAACTATCACGGAAATACAGCAAACGGATAAGCCAGTATGGTGTGTCAAGACTAGTTCAGAGTGTCCTGTGGTAGGCTTCCAAACAGATCGTGAGAAGAATATTTTAAAAGATTCCAGTCAATTTGATGATTGTAATATTACGAACATGAAAGTCTATTTAAATGGTGAAGTTTATCCATATGCAAATTTGAATCTTAATTTTAGGAAAAAACAAACAGCAATCCTATATGATATGTATTGTAGATTCCAGAAATCCTATTATAATCGATCTATAGCTGAACCTTTGTTAGGTAAAAATGAATTTATAGAGAATGCACCTTTATTTGTTATTGATTGTTCAAACCACCCTGAATCACTTAAATCAACAGCAGTGGATATTCGTGTTGAATTTGAGGCTACTGCTAATTTTCCTGCAAAAACACGTGCATATTGTTTAGTTTTTCATGATCGATTTTTTAAATATAACCCACTCACAAATATTGTGAACAAAGTGCTTTAGGATGGCATACATAGTGGACATACAGGGATTTAAAGTTAACAATGAGTTCATTGTTAAGGAACTCAAGTTTTGTGGATACGAATGGAAATCATTTTGGTCATTATATATTTAAACCACCATTTGTATTCAACGCTTTAAGTGATTCCGATAAAAAAGTAGGGTTCTGGTTGACTACAAATTATCATGGTCTACATTGGAATCAGGGATCCACCGATTATGGAGAACTATCAAAGGTTTTATCATACATTGTTCACAACAATACTGTATACTGTAAGGGTGATGAGAAAAAATTATGGATTGAAAAACTAACACCAAAATCAACAAAGGCCGTACATATTGAAACTTTAGAAGGTGGAATTCCATTTCATAAGAACAATGTCAGTTCGAGAGCACTTTGTATCTTACACCATAATCACTGTTCAACATCCAATGTAAATTATTTGTAAAAATTTTTTTTTAATAAAACTATGTTTTAATATTTTATATGATCAATAAAAAAACTAAATATTTAAACTTCAAATTTTTTATTTATTTATTTATTCTAAGCCCTTTTATTAAGATATCTCTATAACATTTATAGTCATTTAGGTTGTGTATTTTGTTGACATAACAACATGATCAAGGCAAAGAAAGAGTTGGTTGAATTGAGTAATGCTATACGTAAAAAGTATAATACACTCAAGGCAGGTGAACAAGTATCCACTTTTACCCTAGAGAAGACATTTAGGCCTATTACTAAGCCGTTGAATAAACTGGTGGAAAAACAACAGGTGAAATTGATATATACATCATTCAATATTCAGGCTTCATCATGGATGGTATAGATAAATTCGGTCGCTCTCTCATCAAAAATTATCATTTAAAAACTAATGATGTATCATCAGGTGATAACTTAGATGCAAAATTCAAGCGAATTATAAATGTACAAAATCCTACAGACATGCACGATGCGGTGAACTTGCAAAGTCTTGAAACAAAGTGTTTATCAACAAATGAATCCGAGTCATATTTTGATGGAAAAAAAAGAGGATATCTAATGTAGCTAGTCCGGAATATTCAACGGATGCCGTGATCTTGCATACAGTAACTACGCATGTGCGTGATAAAATTAATGATCACGCTGAATTGTTTAACAAAAGTTTGAAAAAATTTACTGGATATTTTCATATATCAATACGGAATGTGTTGCCTACACAATTTTATGAAGATACAGCCACTAACCTATCTTGGTATATAATAGATGGAAATAAAACTTTTTTTTAATTCGAATTTCCGATATCAGCGAAAATACATCATTTAAACATTACACCATCGTACTGTGTGTTCCTCATTAATGGTGTCACAGTGAATAGAAATCAATCTATTACAATTAAACCTCAGGATCGTTTACAGTTTGGCCTACCTAAAGATAAAGCGTATACACTAGGAGAATCTCTGTTATTAAATGTTACTATCAGTTTACAATATAAATTACTAAATGAGTAAAAATTAAATTGTTGTGAACGAGTTACATAAATTAGCTCGCCGCAATTTCAAGAGAAGGCGGGTAATCCTAAAAGGAATAAATGATTTGTATCAGGCTGACTTGATAGAGATACCGTACGCTAGACAAAATACCAACATTAAATATATATTGAGTGTAATTGATTGTTTCTCCAAGTACAGTTGGGCTATTTCATTAAAGTCTAAAAACGCTGTGGATGTTGTTACTGCTATGGAGCAGATTATAAAAGATCATACACCGAAAAACCTACAAACAGATAATGGTACTGAATTTTACAATGAAAAATTTAAAGTGTTAATGAAAGAGTACAACAAAAACCATTATTCTGTATATTCTACAAAAAAGGCGAGCATTGTAGAGAGATTTATACGTACACTAAAATCGATGATGTATAAACATTTTAGTCTTTATGGTAATCATAAGTGGATAACAGTTATTACCTGAATTAATTAAGCGCTACAATAATTCATATCATCGCACGATTAAAATGAAACCGGTGCAAGTAAATACACAAAACGAAAAACAGATTTTAAATACTTCATACAATCACATTAAAGATGGTGGGACCAAAACAAAAATTTGATATTGGTGATCATGTGAGAATAAGTAAATTTAGAACAGTTTTTGATCGTGGATTTCACCCATCTTGGACACCAGAAATATTCACAATTCGTGAAGTAAAACTAACCAATCCAAGAACATATTTACTTAAGGATTACAAGAATGAGAATATCATGGGTGGTTTTTATGCTGAAGAATTACAGAAAGTTCATGATCCTAATGTTTATTTAGTGGAAAAAGTTTTAGCTAAACGCGGTTCAAAGGTTAAAGTCAAATGGTTGGGATTTGATTCATCACATAATTCATTTATAGATGCAAATGCTCTACTTACATAAATGTGTAGTTTTTTTTATAAACACACATATGTTGCAGATAATAATATTTTTTTTTTTTTTTAGGATAGGGAAAAAATAAATAAAAATATATGCATTATATACTACTACTGTTATTTATTATAATATTTATGTAAATATTTTGTTATCTTATCTAATACATTAAGTTATTAGGGGCCGTTCATAAAATACGTTCGCACTAAAGGGGGGGGAGGGGTTCTGCTGAGTGTGACAAGATGTGACAAGGGGGGGCAGGGGGTCTAAGACAATGTGACGTTCGCTGTTTATCAAAAAATTTATCGCAGAATTTATTTCAGCTATAATTATGTTTTTCATTTTTTTTCATGATAAAAAGCATTCATTTCGAATAAGTAAATATACAGATAGCTAAATTTACAAATTTTTATTACGACAATAAATTGTATTTTAATATATTTACTTATATTTATTTTTCATTATAAGCGCTAGCTTTGTTGCGCGACTCTAATATACTGTATCGGTTATTTACCTGAGTATATTTATTTATTTATTTTTATTGAAAACAAATCCAACTGCCTTAGCCATTTAATGTTAATAACAGGGTTAATAATTACATAAATATATAAAATATAATATAATATATTGTAATACACATTGTATATCGACCTTTTCATTAAAAGGTATTATTAGGGCTACAGTATAGTCAATACCTGGTATTGTTTTTCTAATTTTGTATATATATTCTTGTTTTCGTAATTTTATTCAGTTCGCAATAAATCTCGATACGAGTCACATCTTAGCTATTACTCTAAACTTTGCGAACCTACTATATTATTAATTCAAATAAAATGTCATCGATAAGAGGTGATCTGTATCAAAAATTATTTAACACTTATAAAAAGTGTTATCCGGAAAAAAAATCAGCGATTGTACAAGAAAATGTCAACAAAATTTGGAATGATCTCAAGCAAGAGTATAGAAGTGATTGCAAGCAATTTGAAGTAACTATTCAAAATAAAATTGAATCTCTTAATCAAAAAATAACTCAAAATAAAGCAAGGAATTTAACGTTTTTTACAAATCTGAAGCCACCAACTATGGTCAAGGATTATCCTCAAGCGTCGACGAGTAAAGAAGATCTTTCAAAACGAAATGTAGTTGCTACCGAAAAAATTTCACCTCATCAGGAACAAATACATAGTTCAAAAACTGCCACACCTGCCCAAGATGAAAGCAGAAAAAAAATTTCAGTCATGGAATCAAGTTTAAATTCACTTCTTCTACAAAGAGATTCTGGATTATCAACACCTGGACTTGATAAAACAATAAAAAAATTGAGAGAAGACATGGAAACTGAAAAAAAATCTCTAAAGCGTAAAGAATCAGCACAACAGAGATCATCAAAATCTCGCGCAATAAAGAAAAGAAAACTTGAGGACATTTGTCTTGAGCATCCGGATGTCGCTGAAAAATTAAAAATAAGAAGTAATCCTGGTCAACCAAGTTTAGAAGAGGATCAACCAGACTTAATGCAAACTATCATGAAAATTGCGATCTTTGGTAGTTCTGCTGATGAACGGCGTAGAACTGAAACGATAAGAAGTTGTAAAAATTTAGATCAGTTACACGAGCAATTAAAAACTTTTGGTTTTCAACTTAGTCGGAGCGCAACATACTTACGGCTTTTACCACGAAATTCATCTTCTCGTGAAGGAAAAAGACATGTATCTACAGTTCCTGTTAAATTAATTCGTGCTCAAAATGATTTAAAGAAAAAACACATTGACACCGAGTTTGCGACAGCTTCAATTAGATATTTAGAGAGTCTTGCTTCTTTTCTTGGACCCAATGAAGTATTTTTTCTTTCTCAGGATGATAAAGCTCGAGTTCCGATTGGACTCACAGCAGCTTCAAAACAAGCTCCACTACTAATGCACATGCAGTACAGAGTTTCTCTTCCAGATCATGACTGGGTAGTAGCTGCTGGGCATAAATTAATACCATCTATATACGCTGGTATTGTTATTGAGCCGAATGGATTTGGGAATCCTTCAAAAGTAACCTATTCAGGACCAACATTTATAGCTATTCGGAGTGGCAAGCATTCCAGTTCTACTGCTAGTACACATGCAAATGATTTCAAAAAACTGTATGAACTGGAATCATTTAAAAGTCTTGCATACACAAACACTGGATCTACAAAACCAATAGTAATTATTTCTGCTGATGGAGGCCCCGACGAAAATCCTCGCTACGGAAAAGTTATATTTTATGCTATCCAGCATTTTCGTAATTTTAATTTGGATGCTTTATTTGTTGTAACAAATGCACCTGGTAGGAGTGCTTACAATCGTGTAGAGAGAAGAATGGCTCCATTAAGTCATGAGCTTGCTGGCTTGATTTTACCTCATGAACACTATGGATCACATTTAGATTCATATGGTAAAACCGTAGATAAAGATTTGGAAAAGAAAAACTTCGAATATGCTGGAACAACTTTAGCTGGTGTTTGGAAATCTCTGAAAGTTGATGGTTATGATGTGGACGCAGAGTATGTAGCACCAAACGAAGATGACAGCATCAATGTGCAAATAGGGATTGATGATTGGTACTGTCAACATGTTCGTGAATCCCAATACCTTTTGCAAATTTTGAAATGCTTAAACAAAGACTGCTGTGGCTCAACTAGAAGTAGTTTAAGAAGTGTGCTTCCAGACGGATTTTTGCCTCCGCCGGTTAAACTACAACAAACTGAACACGGATTAGTGGTATCGAAAGTTGATTCGGATGATGGAACATACATCAATTTATTTGCTCGACTTGCAGTGAAACTTCAGCCTGAAGCTGTAGATTTTCAACAAGTACCTTATGATTGGTTTTGTCCATCAGTTCATGATAAATTGGCAAGCAGAATATGTAAAGAGTGTGGCGTCTATCACACGTCCCATAAAACATTACTGCAACATTTAAAAAACATACATCCAAAGCAGAAAAAAAAAGATGAAGTAGCTCGACGCATACAGCCAATTCGCATCGCAGCTCGGCGAGCTCGAGAGCTATTATGTATATTAGGAGATGAAAATGCTGGTACGGAGGATGCAGAATGGTTAGATGACGATGAGGTGGATGGAAGTTTCGAAGATATCGAAGACGATGTCACAATACCAATAATAGACATATCGGAGCATTTAACAAATCCTTGGACTTCTGAGAAATAGAAACACTATCTATTTTTAATATAAAAGAGTTTGGTTACTTTATTTAAATTTTATTAAAAAAATAAAATAAATATTTTATAATATAAAATTTGTATACTATTAATCGAAATTTGTTACTTTAAGGGGGGGGGGGCTTAGTTTTTGTGACGTAATATTTATAGGGGGGTCACAGAAAGTGTGACACAGTGTGACAACCGGGGGGGAGGGGGTCTCAAAATCCTAATTTTAGCGTGACGTATTTTATGAACGGCCCCTTATATACTACTACTGTTATTTATTATAATATTTATGTAAATTTTTTGTTATCTTATCTAATACATTAAGTTATTATATAATTTATTTATAATTGTTATTTATTATATATATATATATATAATTAAAATATTCCATAAATTAGGTTATTGTGTCATTATTTTCTTTTTCTAGTAAATAATTTTCGATGATTTCTTTGACTTTTACGTAGTCCGAAAATTCGTCTGACGGAAAAACATTATAATAGGATTGTTCAAATAATGATAAACCAACAATTCCATCCGTTTGTCCAGAGTGAATATTTTTTTCAACCCAATTCCAAATTACCATATCTTCATTATCTGACGCTGTAGAAAATATTAAATTTAATTCCATTTGTTCTGCCATCTCAATTAAGTACATTAAAGTTTCTGGTCTACCACATTTAATTGCTGTATTAACCATAATTTTAAAATCTTTTGATAATATGTCTTTAATTGCATTTAAACTATAATTTTGTTTAATAGCCACAACCACAGATTGATTTAAACTGTTATGTATACCAAAATCCTCCATGTTGTCTAAATCAATACTGAATAAATTTTTCTATCGATAATATTCATAAGGTCCCCTTCTGCACATGCGCAGTATTTCCACAGTCAACAGACCATCGCACATATGTATTTATATCACTAAATACATGTGCAATACCCGAATTTATTTTTAACGTCTACAACTTTTGCGGATTTTTTTTTAAATTTCTCGAAGTTTCAATTCGATACTTGATAAATATTGACATGAAGAATTCATTTTGTTTATGTGCTGCATAAATAGTTGAAAATAATCATCTTCTGGTTGCTGTTCACTTAAACCATTCCATGGTATAAATTCACTTGATTGATCAGGTTGCTTTTCGTTTGAACCATTTGATGGAATGAATTCATTAGGTTGATCAGGTTGCGTTTCACTTGAACGATACCAGGGGGTATTTTTTGGTTGGTGCCAGGGGATATTTTCTGGTTGTTGCCCAATAGTAGGTTTTGATGCTTTATTATAATAAAATTTCAATGTGTCTTCTATTACATTTGGTTTTGAAGTCATATTACGAACTCGAAATCCACGTTGATTCATATAGAAATTATTATAAGTCTTCTTTAATAAACCATTATTACTTACAGCCTGAAAATCTGAGTGCTCGATATGATTATGAATAGGATTTATATGATCACGAAATCGCATGTTTGCACTTTCCGTTAATAAACAACAACAATATAAACATATTGTTATTATTTTAATAATGTTTGCTCGACACATGTTTTCGACTTGAAATTACTTAATGGTATAATTCTACTAACATATAAACAAGGTATTTTTAAATCTGAAAAAAACACACAAGAGTGGGGATACATTCTAAATTAAAACAATGACTAATTAATTATAAGTGTTTTCTTTATTAAATATGAATATTCAAGTACACTCATGTTCACTAAATTTACCACAATCACATGAATCAATTTGATTACAATTTGTAGCGTACATCCAAGGTTCAAACCATTCTGGAATAGTTTCAAGTTGCTGATACAGCATTCGACATAATATATAAGGGTTCATAATTTCATGCCACACAAACATTTGGTTGTCAATTCTTCCACTTATGCCGAACCATTGTTTTCGACGTATATCGTATGTACCCCAATTCTTTCTCAAGTTACTACCATAAGTAAAATCATCACAACATTCATATAGTAGTTTTTCAAACTGATCGAAATCAGTTGAATGTGATTTAAATTTCTTAACGTAATTTACAAATAAAGCAGGGTCCAAAGTATTCCTAACGATAAATGCTGCGATATGAAAACAATCATCAATTTCCAAATAGGAATATCTCATAGCGTCTAATAACTTTTTAGGAATGCGCCATTGACACGCACTCATAAGTTGGTAAAATTCCATCTATAATAAATAAATTTATATTTTATTTAAAAAAATCGATAAACATAACGAAAGTTAATACTCACATTAAAATTTTCTGCATATACACCATATTTCTCCATATTTTCAAATAGATCAATGTGATTTTTCAGTGACATGGACCCCCATAAAGGTAAATAATTAAAATAAACACCATGTAAACTGTATTTATCCATAGTATTTAAATCCAGTGGTATTTAAAAAAAAAAAAAAATATTATAGTAGATTTAGAACAATTGTTGTGATTCTTCCACCGGTTCCTCGTAGTGCTTTAATGAAATCTGCCAACTTCTCCCAACTGCCTCTTCAACTTGCATGAACGACGGTGTTGAAGTAAGTGCGTTTAATATTCTGTCCGTTAGAACATTGAAACGACTTGGTAGGGTAAACGACTTGGTAACCGATTCCACAACTATATCCCCATCCATTAAAATTTCTACCATCACTTTTATCTGATCACCATATTTAGTTGTGATCCGCTCCATTTTTCTGATGGGGATCTTCACCTTTGTGGCAACACTGTTCGTAGCCATATATATTTTTATGTTTAGATGAAACTTGGCAACACTGGTCATTATTTCGTTTTATCGATTTCATAGATTATCATTCCCTAAACAATCAGAGAGCAACACTGGTTATGTACAAAACACACACACATCCATCTTCTACACTTTTTTTTTGGGCCATCGTCACAAAAACATTAAAAATTCTAATCCGAAATTTATACAAACATCTTTGCGTTTTCTATTTTAATATTTAATTAATATTTAATTTATACAAACATCTTTGCGTTTTCTATTTTAATATTTAATTAATATTTAATTTATACAAACATCTTTGCGTTTTCTATTTTAATATTTAATTAATATTTAATTTATACAAACATCTTTGCGTTTTCTATTTTAATATTTAATTAATATTTAATTTATACAAACATCTTTGCGTTTTCTATTTTAATATTTAATTAATATTTAAAATAAAGTTATTTTATTTAAGTTAATACGAACATTTTTATTTTATTTGTTGATCGCACCCACAAATTGGCGACCGTGATAATAATAATTAGTGACATTTGTGAATCAAAATGATAGAAAACGACGATAATAACCAACGTGGTCAGGCAATTCAAGGAGCCGCTATCGATCAAGCTGTGGGCCAGTTAAACCCGAACCATCACTATAATAATCAACCAAGGTTAGTACGATTTACTTTACCTGACTTTACGCCTAACGATCCGGAAATTTGGTTCGCCGCCGTAGACCACATTTTTAGAACACATAGCATAACTTCCGAAGAGGAGAAGTTTTCAAGCCTACTGCAGTACATAGACAGTACAGAGTTAGGGCACATTAGGGACATAATCCCGTCTAACAGCCTAACAAAATATTCTCAAGCCAAAGCAAGGCTACAGCAAGTTCACGGGCGAAGTAGGCTAGAGCAAATTAATAAACTGCTCCAAGGCGTTGATATCAACACGCAAACAAAACCAAGCGTGATATTAAATAAAATGAGGAATCTTGTCGGCTCTGCCTGTACGAGTGACGAAATTATTAGAAGTATATGGCTGCAAAAATTGCCATCAAGAACAAAAGAAATTCTAGCTGTCAATAATGAACTAACGCTGGATAAACAGGCTGAAATGGCCGATAGGCTCTTTGAAACGTACGAGATGAATAGTCCACAAAATGTTGCGGCCGTTTCACATAGCAACGAAATATCCCAAAATTCGGTTGAAATGCTGATCAACATGATCCAAAACTTGCAGACCCAAATTTCTGCCATCAATAATAGAGGGCGTAGTTCAACAAGTACCAACATTAGAACTCGATCAAGATCTAGGCAGTACAGGAGTCCCTCTGCAAACAGGACCCCTCAAATGTTCAATGGTGTATGTTGGTACCACCATACGTTCGGCACCAATGCAAAAAAATGTACACCAGGTTGCAATAATTACTCGGAAAACACCATGGGAGGTCTGTAGAAGCGGTTGAACAGCCCCCCAATTTCAAACCCACATCACCGCGCTTATTTATTACTGACCAAAATTCAAAAATTAACTTTTTAATCGACAGTGGCTCCGATGTATCCGTCATTCCTAAACGCTATGGTAAAAAACCAGATATTTGTATACAATATACACTCCATGCAGTAAACAACACTCCCATTAAAACGTATGGAATATTAGAATTAAATTTAAATTTTAAATTACCAAAAAACTACCGATGGAATTTCATCATAGCCGATGTCGAAACACCAATAATAGGCGCCGATTTATTGAAAGCACACCACCTCTTACCCGACCTTCAAAAACAAGTTTTGATTGATGGTTTGACTCACTGCAGCACCAAATGTATGTATCAAAATTGTAAACAAACCACCATTCAATTTATTACAAATACCACCAACATCGATGACAGAGTAGCGGAACTTTTTGGAATTTACACCTCTTTGAGTAAACCACCGCAGTATCACGAAAAACCACTACACAATGTATACCACCATATTGAAACCACTGGCGCACCATGTTACGACAAACCTCGAAGACTTCAACCCAATATTGAAACGGAAGTCCGCCGCGAATTTCAGAAGATGATCAAAAATGGAGTTTGTCAACCGTCAAAAAGCCAGTGGGCTTCACCGTTGGTTGTAATAAATAAAAATAACAAATTAAGAATAGCTGGTGACTATAGAAAATTGAATGCAAGAACTCTACCGGATAGATACCCTCTTCCTAATTTATACGACAGTACACAACAATTGCACGGAAAAACTATTTTTTCATGTGTCGACTTGATTAGGGCTTTTCATAATATTCCAATTTTCCCCGACCACATTGATAAAACTGCTGTTATTTCGCCGGTAGGGTTGTTCGAATATCGAAGAATGCCTTTTGGTCTCCGAAACGCACCCGCAACATTCCAACGTTTCATGAATTCCGTCCTCGATGATCTTCCTTTTACATTCTGTTACATTGACGATATTTTAGTTTTTTCCGATAACTCAGACGAACATTTTACCCATTTAAAAATCTTATTTCAGAGGCTCCAAAAAAATGGTTTGACCATAAATGTAGAAAAGTCAAAATTTTTTACTAATACTGTTCAATTTTTAGGTCACAACATTTCAGAAGATGGTTTTAGTCCGGCTACTGAACGAATTGAATTTATAAAATCAATGCAAAAACCACTAACCATAACGGCTTTAAGAAAAGTTTTAGGAATTTTTAACTTCTACCGCAGATTCAATAAGTTATCATCGCAGAATCTTGCTGTATTTACCGAATTACTCAAGGGGCACCCAAGAAAGAACGATCGAACTCCGATTCAATGGACTCCAGACTTGGAAGAAAATTTCGAAAAGGCGAAACAATCTTTCGCAAACTTTACTTTGTTGCATTTTCCCAAAAATGATGCCCGGCTTGTTTTAACCACGGATGCCTCAAATATTGCCATCGGTGCCGTGTTAGAACAAATTTCGCAAAATAACGAACGTGAACCTTTAGGTTTTTTTTCAGCTAAATTGAACCACCCGCAGACAGACTGGTCAACATATGACAAGGAGTTATATGCTATTTATTGTGCCGTAGAGCACTTCGAAAATTTTATGGAAGGCCGAATTGTTACCATTGTGACCGATCACAAACCCTTAACTCACATGTTCACGATGAAAAAGCGAAATAAACTTCAAAGAAGATCTCGATACATTGAATATATATCGCAATTCACTAATAATATTGTTCACATTGCAGGTTCTTCCAATATAATCGCAGACATGCTTAGTCGACCCGAGGAAATTGAAATATGTGCGATTGAAACAATAATTTCTCCAGCTAATATTGTCCAAGCTCAAGAGAACGATGAAGAAATTTTAAATATGCGAAAAGATGGATACCGCGATCACGAGTTTCGGGAAGTTTTTGTTGATGACAAAAGTAGTATTTTCTGCAGTGTTTTCCAAAACGTGAATCGACCGGTGGTACCGAAACCCTTAAGATATTCCATCTTTAAACAGATGCACAACTTAGCACATCCTGGATCCAAAAGTACACTACGCACCTTAAGATCGAAATATTATTGGCCGAAAATGACTGCGGACATACGGAAGTGGTGTAAAACATGTATGGAATGTCAAAAATCTAAAATTTCTAGGCATACCAAGTCACCACTTAGCCATTTTCCCACGAGTGACAGATTCGAGCATGTCCATGTTGATTTGGTTGGACCGTTGCAGATTTCAGAGGGATATCGATACCTATGCACTTTCATAGATCGCGCTACACGCTGGATTGAAGCTATACCACTAAACGACATTTCTGGTGAATCCGTGGCTCGCACATTTTATGAAAATTGGGTGGCAAGATATGGAGTACCCTTAAAATTAACATCAGATAGAGGGCCTCAATTTCGATCATCACTATTTAACGAACTTTGCAAACTTTTAGGAACTAATCACATAAAAACAACTGCATACCACCCTATATCCAACGGAATGTTGGAAAGGTTTCACCGCACACTGAAAAACGGGTTAAAATGTCACGGAAAATCTTGGACAATTAGTTTACCCAGCGTATTATTGGGACTTCGAGCAGCACCTAAAGATAACACCGGGATTTCTTGCGCTGAAACGACATTTGGACTATCTTTGAGACTACCAGGTGAGTTTTATACGCAAAGCGAAAATACAACAAATTTTCCTTTCACCCACAGATTAATAGAGGCGTTCAAAAAACTTCGACCGTCCCCTGCTGCCCACAAAACAAAACAAAAAATATTTATCCACAAAAGTTTATGGGACTGCAAACGAGTGTTCGTACGTGTAGATAGAGTAAAAGTACCATTAGAACCCCCTTACAACGGACCATTCGATGTTATCCGAAGAAATGCAAAATTTTTCACGCTGAATTTAAATGGGAAAGAAGATAACATCTCAATTGACAGGTTAAAACCTGCCTATGAATTAAATTTTGACGAGCCCAATTGCGAAAATGTCACGGTAGGAAGCGATAGTGAAAACAAACAAAAATCTATCTTAAAAACAACATTGTTTGAAGAACAACAATCTATTTCAAGTGGTAACGTATTGCAACAACAAACCATTACTAACACTAAACTCAATCGAAAACGACCATCACTTTATTCTTATTCAGACAATCCTATGACATTTTCCCACAATTTAAAACCTGTCATCGAAACTGTTGCGAACAAACCAATTAACTCCCGTAAAAAGGTTGTAATCAGAGAACCTTTGCCAAGTACGTCGAAACGTCGAAGAGAGGTAAAAAAACCGGCGAGGTTTCTTAATTAATAATTTTCATTACAGTCTAATTAACATAGCTGTTTATTTCGAAAAGTTTCGATTAAGTTCTTTATATTGTTTAAAAAAATTTTATATTGTTTCAAATGTATGATTCTTTTACTTTTGAATTGTTTCGAATTTATTATTTCAATTTTATAATGTTTTTATATTGTTTCAAATTTATGATTGGAGTTTAGTTTCAACCTTAATAGAGTAAACATCTATTTGTGAAAATAATAAATCAAAGTGACATAACAATCAAATTTATTTAACTATTAAAAAACATATTTTTTATTTACGAATAAAAACAAATAATTAAAATATTAAGTGTTAATTCAACGAACATATTCTGCTCACCAATGGTGAGTAGATATTCACATGTAAGCTTAATATACCTAATATAATTATTGTAAAAAAAATCTATATATATAAATATATATTCCAATCATCCCAATAATCAAACATAATGTCTAACCTAACCCAATCTACAAGTAATAACCAACAAACATCACCACAAAATAAAATATCATACGCCAGGACCGTATCAAGGGATTCTACCCCCTCATTTCCCAAAAAGGATCAGGCAATTGTAATGAATGCAGTTGATAAAACACCACTAGAAGAATATATAAGAGCACTGGGCCAACATATCAACCCTAACAAAATATTATATATATCAAAAATTTCGGGAGGCCGAGTTTGCATATATCTGAAATCTAAACAGGACGCCAACCATATAACCGAAAATATAAAAGCAATTAAAATTAACAACACAATAGTAACAATTAAAAATTATCTTACACCATCTCACCGTCTGATTCTATGGGTCCTACCCACTGTGCCTAATAACATTATTATAAAAAAGCTTGAATTACTGGGAATAAATTGTCTCTCCAACATGTTCCATATGTCTGCAGGATTCAGTAATCCAAATTATTCACATATCCAAACATTTAAACGATTTATATTCATAAGTACAGAACATCCCGAAATTCCAGAAACAATAGAAGTCAATTATGAGAACGAATCATTCAACATTTATACATCCATAGACGAGGTTAGATGCATGAACTGCAATAAATTTGGACATACAAATGAGACTTGTAAAAAATCAAAACCTTCCAGCGGAGACCACCCTATAAATTCAAATACTGAAACTTTAAATGACAATACACAAACAAAAACAACTAATACAACTAATATACATCAAGCAGAATCAAATACACAACAACCCATGATATTAGACAACATTAACTCACAACTACAAAACACCACTTCTACACCTAGCAATACCGGAACTGAACTAAACAAAAAAAGGCTTCATTCTAGTAGCAATAATTCAGAAACCGATAATATACCTTCTACCGAAATCATTCCACAAAAAAAACAATTGACTCATCTAAATAATAATTTAACAATAAATCCTCAACAATGCACATCATCTGAAACGGAATTACATTTACCAACACCATCTCCTCTAGAATCGTTCCAAGCTTCAAAACCAGATATTATCTCATCACCACAAATATCAAACACAGTAGATCCCACTATCATACCTACTAACCACACAAAAACAAACAAAAAACATACTTTATTAGACAATATAGAAATATTTAAACAACCGATGTTAAACGAACCTAATAAATTTATTTTTGATTACGAAACGCTAAAAAAATTTATCATCGACACGAACAGTAAACAAAAAATAAGTTCAATTGTTAAAAAGTATAATACAAACCCAGATCATATAATAAATTTAGTAGACACACTATATACCTTAACACCTAAAAATCGTACTATAAAAATGGCGCTTACCAAACTCAAAAATAGATTACTTAAAATCGAAGACAACTCGACTGATTCTGAAAAAAATACCTTAAGTACAGATGACGACTGCAACATACCACAATTCCCCAATCCCAATAATAACGAATAAAGATAAATGTGGCAAAAAATAATATATTACAATGGAATGTAAATGGCTTTTACAACAAGCTACCAGAAATACAAATTCTAATATCTCAGTACCAACCAAAAATAATATGCCTACAAGAGTCTCATTTAAAAAATACTCAATCAGCTAAAATAAATAATTACGAACAATATAGATATGATTACACAGGGGGTCTACAAGCCTCCGGTGGGGTTATAACATATATACATAAAAACACATTCTCCAAAAAATTAAACATAACTACTCAATTACAAGTAGTTGCTACTGAAACTTATTTAAACAAAAACGAAAAAGTATGTATTTGCAATATTTACATTCCACCAAACAAAAATTTTACCTCTGATGATATTGAAAATATAATATCTCAACTAACTAGGCCATTTATAATATTGGGGGATCTTAACACACACAGCAAAATTTGGGGCTCTACACATACTAACCATAGAGGATACCAAATTGAAAAAATACTGATCGATAATATTGATATAAATATAATAAATTCTGGCAAACCAACACACCTATCATTTTCGACCGGTAGTTATTCTGCCATCGATATAACATTAGCCACAAATAATCTGGCCCCAAAACTCGAATGGAACACTCATGACACAACACTATCGAGTGATCACTTTCCGATTATTATAAAACAACAAAATTGTTCAGAACTTCCAATAGAATTTACATTAGAAAAATACAACTTTAAATCAGCAAATTGGGAGCTGTTTAACTCATTGACTGAAACAAATACACAAGAAGATCTTTCCATAAATCAAGTCTTAGATCATCTCAATAACATAATCTATGACGCAATAGACAAAACTATCCCTAAAAAAATCATAAATAACAAACAAAAACATGTTCCATGGTGGACCAATAAAATATCCGACCTGATAAAACAACAAAGGAAATATTATCGTTCTAAAAATATTGAAGCATTTGTAGAATACAAAAAATTAAGATCCATGACAAGACGAGAAATACTAAAAGAAAAGAGAAATTGCTGGAATAAATTTATACAATCGATAAACATAACAACTCCTGAAAGAGAAGTATGGGCCAATATAAAAAGAATTGCAACACAAACTAAACCATTTGTGTCAATAAATGCAATCGAAACACCCAATGGAATAACTACCGATTGCCAACAAATCGCAAATATATTCGCATCCTATATATCTAATAACCATCATGACAATGATGACGATGAATATACATTATCATTTACTCCTGACAACGCCAATGAATATGACTACAATCTTCCTTTTACGTATAATGAATTTGACACAGCAATTAAAGAATTAAAGAACTCATGTCCCGGATTAGATAATATCACCATTGAAATGATTACAAACCTACACATTTCAGCCAAAAACACACTTTTCTTACTTCTCAACAAAATTTGGACAACACACAATATTCCAACAACTTGGAAACAAGTACTAATAATTCCTATTCACAAACAAGGCAAAGACAAATTAAACCCAACGAACTATAGACCTATTTCAATTACGAACCATTTCTCAAAAATACTAGAACGACTAGTATTTAAAAGATTACAATGGCTGCTCGAGAGTCAAAATTTGCTAAACGATCATCAATATGGATTTAGAAAACATAGATCAACGCAAGATTCTTTGAATATATTTGATACTGATATCAAATATGCCCTGGCAACGAATCAAAACCTACATGCCATCTTTTTTGATATTAATAAAGCATTCGACTCTATATCTAGAAAAAAAATTTTAGAATCCTTATACAATTGGAATCTGAAAGGCAATCTTCCCATGTTTATACAAAATTTCTTATGCGAAAGAACATTCAAAGTAAAAATCCAGAACACACTTTCACCCAGCCATTCAATAATGAGAGGCGTCCCACAAGGATCCGTTCTCGCTGCCTCACTATTTAATATTGCAATGAACAATATTACAGAAACTATATCTCGTCCAATTAAAATACTTCTGTATGCTGACGATATTCTCATATATCTTTCTACGCCTAATCCAGAATACGCTCAGAAATATCTACAAGAAACCATTTATAAAATACAAAAATGGACAGAAACCAATTCACTAGAAATATCTATATCTAAAACAAAATGCCTAACATTTCACAGACGCAAAATTGAATCAATCAACTTAAAAATAAATAATCATCCAATTGAGAATGTCAGCAAACATAAATTTTTAGGTTTGATATTTGATGAGAAACTTACATGGAAATCACACATAGAAGATTTAAAAGATAGATGTATTAATTCTCTAAATCTCCTTAAGGTGTTGGCAAACAAAAACATGGGATCAGATCGAGAAACTCTTCTTAAAGTATACAAGTCAATAATACTTAGCAAACTCGATTACGGCAGTGTAATATACATGGCAGCAAAACAGACTACCACCTCAAAACTAAACATCATACAAAATAGTGCTATACGGATAATAACTGGTGCTCTCAGAACTACACCAATAACAAGCCTTCATGCTGAACTAGGCATTCCACCACTAGAAAACCGACGACATCAATTATTCCTCAAATATTGCGCTAATATTTATGAAAAACAAAATCCTGACCTTCGAAATATACTTAACAACTCCTACTACAACACTTACTTTGACAAACTAAAAAACATCCCAAAACCCTTTTCCATAATATTCAAAGAAATCCTTATTAACACCAACATAGAAAATATAACATTCACACACGTGTTTCCATCTCCCCAAATTCAACAATTCCCTCCCTGGAAAAAATTAAATTTTAAAATTGATTTCTCGCTAAAAACCAATAACAAAAGTGAAACCAGTGAAAGTGAATATAAAAAATTATTTTCGGAAATTTGTGAAACCAAATATCGTAAACATAAAAAAATTTACACGGACGGTTCCAAAAGTGATACCTCAACCTCCTGTGCAATTACATGTGACAAAAATTATAAAATGTTTAAGCTGAATCAAATAGCCTCAATATTTACTGCCGAAGCCATTGCTATTCTCAATGCATTAACCTTAACGGTTAATACACATAAGCCAACAGATTTTGTAATAATTAGTGATTCCCTAAGTGTACTAACAGCAATAAATAATAAAACATCCCAAAGTGCTCTAATTAAACAAATTCAATGTCAGCTCATAAACAACAAAAATAATATATCCTTTTTATGGGTACCCAGTCACGTAGGTATCTATGGAAATGAGATGGTTGATCGTCTTGCCATACAAGCCCATAATAGCACAAACTTAATTCCAAATATTTCCAATCATGATCTTAGAAATCATATTGATTCAAAGATAAAGTCACTATTGATAAATAAATGGCAAACTATTAACAGCAATCAAAATAAACTTCGTGCCATTAAAAATGAAACAATATCATGGGAAACAGCTAATCAAAGTGACCGAAAATTTGAAATCACATTATCACGACTTAGAACTGGCCACACACTACTTACACATTCATTTATCATGAAGAAAGAAGATCCACCTACCTGTGAAAAGTGTCGCACGCACCTAACAGTGAGACATATACTTCTGGAATGCATTAAGTACCGACAAGTCAGAAAAGAAATAAATCTTCCTGATAACTTACCACAAATTCTTGGAGACAACCAACACAACATCAAACTCCTACATAAATATTTAAAAAGGACTAATCTTATTAATAAACTATAATTAATCAGGACTCAATAAATCATAATTTTCAGTTTTTATATTTTACACTGTGTAATGACCATGATGTTAACACAGTATAAAAAAAAAAAAAAAAAAAAAAAAAAAAATTTATGATTCTTTTATTTTTTTGAATAGTTTCGAATTTATTACATATTATAATTTTTTATTGTTTCGAATTTATTATCTTAATTTTATATTGTTTCGAATGTGTTATTTTGATTTCATATTGTTTTCAAAAATTTTAAATATTTTGTTTTCAGATCTGTGAATTCCGGATTAGAATTTTAAAACGTTTTTTTTCTATTACGAGGGGAAGAATTTGTGGCAACACTGTTCGTAGCCATATATATTTTTATGTTTAGATGAAACTTGGCAACACTGGTCATTATTTCGTTTTATCGATTTCATAGATTATCATTCCCTAAACAATCAGAGAGCAACACTGGTTATGTACAAAACACACACACATCCATCTTCTACACTTTTTTTTTGGGCCATCGTCACAAAAACATTAAAAATTCTAATCCGAAATTTATACAAACATCTTTGCGTTTTCTATTTTAATATTTAATTAATATTTAATTTATACAAACATCTTTGCGTTTTCTATTTTAATATTTAATTTATACAAACATCTTTGCGTTTTCTATTTTAATATTTAATTAATATTTAAAATAAAGTTATTTTATTTAAGTTAATACGAACATTTTTATTTTATTTGTTGATCGCACCCACACCTTCATCGGTAAATCCGCAATTTTAATTGCCGGCTTCAAACAACAAGTCTCTAATAGTCTTAGGTCAGATGCGTTCATTGTTTGTTTGGTTTTAACTTTTGAATAATATTTCAAAAACTAGAGTAATTTTTGTTTTGTAATCGCCTTTTGATCGCTCTTTTATACAACTAACCCCACCACCTAATTTTTATAGATTAAAAATTATCAAACATATTCTATATGGACAATATCAATCATCGTGAATACTTGATGATACGTACATCATAAAGACATTGTATATGGATAATATCAATCTTCGCGTATACTTGATGATACACGATATTTATGATTTACGCCCACATTTCATAATTAATACACTAATTACTCTACATTCTTTATAGATTAAAACATATCATTTTACTATAATTATACAGAAAAAAATAACCTTATCTCCAAACGGATAACGGAAATCATATACATTGTACTAACATCAAACTTGCCGACACACGCTGATAATTACCCATAGAATTACGTCATGTCTTCTGAGAATTATCACAATCAAAACATGTGCTATAATTATCAAAATTTAATTATTAACTCCACCCCAAACACTCTCCAATTAAATCACACACTCTCTTATCTGAAATTCAAACCCCACCTCCTGCATATAAATCCTCCACCAATTAACACACTGAAATTCAAACCCCACCTCCTGCATATAAATCCTCCACCAATTACCACCCACAACCAATACGATCACCCCACCCCCATACTCTTATCTCACACCAATACCATCCTACAAACTTACCCGGAATACGAACCTTTCAATTAACAAACCCCCCGCACCTCCCCCACCCACACCCAAACCAATCACTTACCAAAGTTCCGAACCACCAATCGCAGCGCCACCCATACACCTACCTTATCAACCACCATTCCCCTTAGCAAAGTTCACAACCACCACCGATCACAGCGCCACCATTGCCTCTGGTGGACAAAAGTGGCAGCTGTGGCCCAGAAGTGACTTGACTATACTACTAATAGTTCTCTCCATATTTTAAGGAAGAAGGACGCCTTGATGAAGGCTTCCTTGAATCTCAGAGGCGTCCTCGTTTCATAGTCACAACTTGGCTCTCCCTTCCAGAAGGAAGCCGTATTTAGGGATATGTGATAGGGATATGTGTTATGGTGGTAAAACTACTGATCGAAGCGCCACTCGGCTATATTTAAAACTAACTCAAACCGCTTGTCGGCTGATGAGATTGTATAACCTCAAAGTTCAAACATAATAAATAGAGTTACGACGGTTACGACGAATGAAATTATGGATGAAGTGAAAAATGTACATTACTCGGAAAGCGAAAAGCTGGTATTAGCTCAGCTGATATCAGAAGAAAGTGCAATCGGCTGCAAAAAAAACGGGTGCGGTTGATTTGAAACAAAAAGGTGAGGCGTGGGAACGCGGGTAACGAAAAAATTTGTCAGCGAAGGGTGCACACCACGTACCAGTAAACAATTGAAAAAATGCTGGGACAATCTCATACAAAAGTAAGTAATAACTATTTTGTTTCTATCTAATCGAATTATTGCATTATTTGTTTCTCTATTTTAAAATTCACGTCCATTCTTATATTGTCTAAAATTTCAGAAAACGAAAGTCGACAACAACAATCAAGCATCAACGTCTTATGACAGGTGGGGTTCCTGCACCCATAACGTGCCGATCCCGTCATCGATGAAACAAGTGGAAATATCGACGTTGAAATTGATTGTCTATTTGACAGCACAGCAGGATTCGAAAAAGATTGTAAATATTATAAAAAGAAAACATTTATCAGCATTATTTTATTGTACTACAAAAAAAAAATTATTTTCATTTTTTTCAGATGACATGGGGTTCCTGAACGAAAGTTTAACTGTGCAGGATGAGGATAAAGATATTTACAGCGAAACTGTAGTATCCCACCCGGGAAACCAAAGTCACAGGCACGTGTCTCCGTACGTAGCGTCATCGTTGAAGAGAAAAGGGATAACGAGTCATGGAAACCTCAAGGTAACAATATTTAATAAATATTAAAAAATAACATAAAGTAAATAAAGAAATGAATAAATGAAAGATATAATATATACAAAAACAAAATAATAAATCAAAATTTCTCAGGATCAGGATGAAGATATTTACAGCGACACTATCCAATCTCATCCGAGAAACCAAAGTCACAGGTCTTCGTATCTAGCGTCAACGTCGAAGAAAAAAGAGACATCGAGTCATACGAACCTCAAGGTAAGAGAATAATTAACAAATAAAAAAATGTATAAACATAAAATAATAAATAAAAATTTCACAGGATCAGGGTGGAGATATCTACAGCGACACTGTCCTATCTCATCCGGGAAACCAAAGTCACAGAGGCAAGTGCCTTCGCAGCTGGCGTCATCGTCGAAGAAAAAAGGGACATCGAGTCATGAAAACATCAAGGTAAAAATAATTAACAAATATATAATATATAAAACCAAAAAAAATCAATGAAAAATAAGATAAATAATAAGAAAACATTAGAATAATTTATAATAAAATCAGGAACATGAGTCCAAGTACGTGGATATCAATTTCATTGCTGCTACAGTGAAGATTCTATCTTATTAACGTTGTGTGATTAATTTTCTTTATTTTACCCGATTTGTACAAAATTACATATATACTTTACAATTTTATGCAATTGCTTTTCAGAATATTTCCAATGAAAGGGAACTGAGGCTGATACGACTACGAGAAGCGATTGAACAGCAGCGAGAGCTTCATGCAAAAAAAAAATGCAAATCGCCGCAGCAGAAGAGAAGATAGCAATACTCAATATTCTAAGACTCGAAGACCAGCTCAAGTGAAGTTGATTGGCAAACAAATCTAATATAATTTTCTTTATATTATTTTTTGTTATGAAATCAAAGTTTAATGTCAAGTCATGTTCAATTAATAATAATAAATACAAATTTATTTTGAGACAAGTATATTTATTTCATATATTTACATGTATATGTTACAGTAAATGTGTACACTCTTGGGAAATGTACACTTTTATCGTAAAATGTGTACATTTCCCAAAAAGTTAGGTATATGAGAACTGAATATAATGTATATGTACATTTCCCGGCAAATGTGTACTCTTGCCTTCACGTTTTGGTAAATGTATACTCTTACCTTCATGTTTTAAGAAAAGTTGGAAAATTTTGGCACGATTACGATAAAAATATGCAAAATTCCAACAGAGAGAGCTAAAACATGATGAAATTAGATGATAAAATATATACCCAACCCAACCAGACCCAACTCGACCCATATCGATATCTCTATTTCGTATTTTGCGATTTCGTATTTTGTATGCTCACATTTACCAAAACGACATGGTCATTGTGAATTCAATGTACATTTCCCTTCTTTGAAATTGTAAATGTTAGTTGAATGCACATTACCCAAATGAGGAGGCAAATGTGCACATTTACAGGAAAATGTGTACATTTACCGCAATATCTACTTTTACCGTAACATATACAATGATCAGTGATGTATGTAGAATGTGTCAAAATAAAAGCGTTCCTGTGTGCAAACCCTACTCCATTTTACTCAAGATTAACGTCATTTTCAAAAATACTTTGAGCAAAGTATATTCATTCCAGATATTTACATATATAAAATTATGAGTGATTTACGTGAAATGTCTCAATATGAAAGCGTTCCTGTGTGCAAGTCCTACGCCATTTTGCTCAGGATGAATGTCATTTTCAAACGCGATCTCATTGAACTCCCCCTCAAATAATTCGTTCAGATTGTGTCGTATGCATAGGTTATGCAAAACGGCGAGCGCGAATTACACTTTCTGTATTAATTATCTATTTTTAATATATTTAATGTTAAATTTTTATTATATAATTAATATTTCAAAATCAAGTTCAAAGTTCATATAGATTAGAATATTTAAGTTTATTTTAAATATTTTAAAACTATTTCTCATAACGTTAATTTTATACTATCTCTCCTAGACGGTCAAAGGTGACGTAGTTCACAGTTCACTAAGATTGTACAGAAGGGTGGTTTAAATAACACATTTCTTAATTATTATTCAGTAGTTTGATACTATATATAAACCAAACTCTTGTAAGGACAAATCAGACTTGTTATCTCGTTCTTTGACATATGTTCGGATCGAAGGATAATTTTGTTTCAATAAAATATTTATTATTGTTAATATTTTAATTGTTGTTACTTAAAATTTGTACGACTGTAAAGCAAATTGTGCATTAAAATTAAATAAATATATTTTTATTTAAAATATCTGGTCTACGAGATATTAATCGCGCAAATAATTGCCACAGTTGTGCTTAATTTCGTTCTTAAGTCATACTGTAAACATGGAAATCGACGTTTCCACATTCCGAAAAGTTGTTCAACAATAACTCGTGTTTGTCTATGGGCGATATTATACCGCTCTTCGGCATCCGTTTCAGGCCTCAAAACAGGTGTCAATAAATAGCTGCGACATGCATACCCGCTATCACCGAGTAAAATTCCATTCAGTTGTCCTAGCTCGAAACTGCAGCGCAGGCCACTGCGATCAAATATAACTGCATCGTGAGTTGAACCAGGGTGTCGAACCACGATATCAAGAATTTCTCGGTCAGGACTGGATACAACCAAGAAAAAATACTCCATTATCCAGCTTCTATCGAATAACTCAATGAACCATGTATTAAGGGAGGGGAACCTTTTAGATAGCGATCCAATAAAAGCTATTCTAAAAAAGAAAGCAACGACACTAAATGAAATTATCCACAACGTTGGTGCCGACACATTCTACGTCCATTATTGGACCAATCATCAAAACCACGTGTATAAAAATTATATGTCGTAGAAAATGGGTTGCGTATGCATTGACGCTACCGGCGGGGTGTGTAAACGCATTTTAAAAACAAATGGAAAGAAATCCTCGCATATTTTTCTATACATATGTGTAATTAATTCGGAAGCTGGACAGTTTCCTGTGAGTTAGATGCTTTCCGAAACACATAATACGAATGCGATTCAGTATTGGCTAATGGAGTCGGTCCGTTCTGGATGTCCACCTCCAAAAGAAGTTGTGACAGATTCCTCTCGAGCTCTTCTCACGGCAGTCGTCAGGTGCTTCACACATTATAAAACCATCGAAGAGTATGCAGATGCATGCAAAACCTCGATTGTTCCAAATTGCTATGTGCGAATAGATGTAGCACACTTCATGAAGAAATGTTCCACATATTTAAAAGATCTTCGCCGCAGCATCAGAATATTTTATCTAGCGTCCATCGGGGCCTTAGTGCGAAGCACGAAATAAGAAGAAAGTCGAGTTATTTTGCATGATATCTTAACAGTGGCTCTGAACGATAAAGATGGCCAGCAAGTCAATGGGGATCTGTGTCCGTGTGAAAAAGCTCGAAACAGACTGGCAAATCTAATAACAGGTAGATTTTTTTAATTAAATTTTTCACAACAATTTTTAAATTTCAAAAATATTTAACAAATAGTCAACCTGATTATCGAAAAGTATTCTGAAGAACTGAAAAAAGACTACTATATTTTGAGATGGACAAAGAAATTGAACAATAGTAAACATGAACCCTGAAATAATTTTTGATCAAAATCAAAGAATGCTTTGATTTTTCGCGCTCCAGAGGCGTCTACCCCTTAATCGAATGATTCTTTTTGGTAATGTAACGTATAAAATAACTATGATGAATTGTTTTTCTGTAGGTTCAGTCGCAGAAGTCGAAAAAATTATCAACGAAGTTGACGAGATTGACGATCAAGATGTTGATAATTCGGCTGTTGAAAAAAAAAATGGCTAGTTAGAATGGGCTGAGGCTATTAGAACTGAGGTCGAAAACGCTCGGAACTGCGTAGGTAATCGCGAAAATGCTCATTTCCTCCCCTGTTTTGCTGACCGCCTAATGCAAAACATGAGGTTATTTCCGATGTGGTCCTGTGTTTGTCGTGACCAATTCAAGTATGGTCGGATACCTGCGTCCAGTGCTCCTGTCGAGGGGGAATTCAACAAAATTAAAAAAAGAAGTTTAATTTTCTACGTCGACGACGTAGAAAACGTGATAATAATAATAAATCGTCATATTCAAAAAAATATTTAAGACTAAACTCTGAGTTATTAGGCATGTTAAACAAAGAAATAAACAAAATATGCAGCATTAGTTTTATTAAAAATTACAATCGTTTCTTAATCGATTATGTAGATGGTTCTATACGTATGCAAAATGATGTAACAAAACCCAATCAATATACATTAGTTGGTTATATACCAAACATAATTTTGGAGAAAATTCAATATTTAAGATTATTAATTAATAAAGAATTGGATATTTTAGAAGAATTTCAGATTGTGAAATAAAAAAAAAAACATTGTAAATATGTGTGAAAATATATTATTATTATTTTTATAAATATATATACATAATCCTGTTAAATAAATTCTGCAGTTTAATTTTAATCATATTCATATTAATCAAATTCATTATATCATTATCATATATCGATGGCTAAAAGCACAATCATTGTATGTCCATTTTTGTCCATTTTGAGATATTAGTATCAATTTAAAGGTGGAGTTTAGCTCTTTCCTCGTGCATAAACATAGTATGTCTTTTCTTAATAATAACTTTTCGGTGAGGTTAAAAAGAAAAATATCGATTTCGACCAAGACAATTTTTATTTGTGCACACTTATTGTATGTCCTTGGTTTTTGTAGCTATCACTTGTCTAAAGACTCTAAGGTTTAATGATTGTGTGCACACTTATTGTATATCCGAGATTGGCACTGCTTGCTGTTCAAATTTTATGATTATCTAAAATTTTATGTTATCTTAATATTTCTTTATGTTTAATTACATAGATTGCTTACTTGATTACTTTATTATTTTTATACTTTATTAATTATTTTTACTTTATTTTTTGTATTGATTATAATATATTTTTGTAAAAATTTTTTACCAGCCGTAATGACTATTAAGTAAATGTTTGTAAAATTGTATTTTTTAAGATAATTAAGATTTGACTGTGTTTTTAAATTTTTTTTGGTATTTCCATATTTTATAGTATTGTTATTTATTCATAAATATGAAACTGATCATTAAATATTTCTTTACCTTTTTTTACAATCTTTTCAAAAATTCACTGAGCAGCAAAATCGTTTATTTAACGAATACTGGCAAATTGCTGACTCATGTCGCCAGAAAGTATATCTTTTCATGAGGAACAGAGAAAGAAAAGAAAATTCTAGTAGGAATAGAAATGAATCTCGTGCATATTATTTGCCAAATTGCAACAGGGAAAAGTATAGTTTGTTTAAAATTTTTTTGCACAGTTTTCCAAATTAGTTTCCAAATAATTGACTTGGTCCTAAGAAAATCATGTTTAGGAGGAGTTTACATTGGAATAGATGGAAGAAAAGGAAGACCTACTCCAAATAAAACTAATTCAGAAGTAATTGGTCATGTACGGAAGCACATAAATAGTTTCCCAAGGATGAAATCTCACTACTGCAGGAAACATTTGAAAAAAATGTATCTATCACCATAATTAAATGTTGCAGAACTTTTCAGATTATATGTAAAGGAGTATTGCATTAAAGAAAACATATTAACTCCAGTTAAAGAGAAAATTTATAGAACTATTTTCAAGTCGTACAATCCTCCACTTGCTACTTATATTCCCAAAAAAGATCAATGTACAAAATGTAACCAGTACCGGTGATGGCCAATACCATGACCGTCGTAAAAAAGAAGCTAGGGAAATGAAGAAACAGAACATGGAACACTTTTGCAGGTGACTGCCAAATATATTATAAGCGCAAGTTGTCTGAATATAACTTCACAATTTTTGACTCAAATGCAAATGGCTTCTGCTATTTATGGGATAAATGTAACGGCATGAAAGGGTCTAGTGAAATAGGAACAGGGCTTACCTCTTACATAAACAATCTTCCTCAGACTGTTACCCACATCATCACACAGACACATGCGGCGGACAGAACAGGAATCAATATATTTCTGCCTCTATGCTGTACAATGTTAACAAAACCCACATTGAGACAATAGATATGAAATTTATGGAGCCTGGCCACACATACCTTGAAGCTGATTCAATGCATGCTACGATTGAGCAAGCACGTAAACACAAGAAAGTGTACACTACCAGGGAATGGAGCGTGCTTATAGAAATGGCGAGAAAAAAGCCAAAACCCTATGAGGTAAAAATTTTTGGAGTTTTCAGACATCTTGGACCTGACTGAATTGAGAAAAAAGGTTATGCTGAATAGAACCACAGATACTGAAGGAGCTACTGTAAACTGGCTCAAAATTAAATGGTTGCGGTTCGAAAAAACACAGCCTTTCACTATACAATATAAGTATGAATTGCAAACCGAGTTACCATTCAAAAAGCTGAATGTAAGCCTCAGTCATGAAGCTCCACATTTCCGGGACGCAATCAAAGTAACATCTAAGTACAATGAAATTATTCCTATCTCTAAAGCAAAAAAGAATTATCTGCTATCTCTCTTGAAGACAGGTGTCATTCCAAACTGCTATGCTAGTTTTATCACTGGTATTCCTTCATCTGGAAAAGCTAAGGATATTGTGCCGTATGTCGTTGAAAATGAGGATGATGAACCCATCCCTGGAAAAATTGATCACCCTGATACTCGTAGGAGAGTGAGTGATAGAAAGAACAACTGAAGAGAAATCTAAAACACGGAAATCTAAAAAGTTTAAATAATTAACAAAAATAATTAATAATTAAATAATATTGTAGTAAAATAACAATAAAATAATATTGCAAAACTTGTGTTCTTAACTTAATTCTATTCTGTTAAGATCATAACCAGGGCGATTTTATTATATGCACACCTGTAGTATGTCCACAAATCCCTTAAACGACTTGTGCACAAATATAGTATGTCCGTTATAGTTAATAATTTCATTAAATTAGGCATATTTAATGAAAATTAGCTTAAAAGTGTTAATGTCAAATAGTAAAATATTATCTGATGCATAAATTAATCAGCTTTTTGAGAATTTTGGTGTATTTGGAAAGTTTTCCCCCAAGTTCAAAATCTTTTTATGCGTTTTCTGAAAGTTTACAAAAATGGACATACAATGATTGTGCTTTTAGCCATCGATATATTCAATTTTTTTCTATTTGGGAAGGAAAGAAGTGGATATTATTCTAAATAATTAAACATAATATAATATTTTCAAAATGTATATATTTTTTAATGATTATAAACAACAAAATATATTTATTTAAATATTTTTAATACAATTTAAAGTTTTCTTATCTCATTTGTAAGTAAATTATACTGAACTATACGATCATGCAAAATTAGACACAAAGCTGAAGTATTTGATGGAATATTTTTGATTTACACTTGAATTCAAGTTTTAGATCTACAGGCCCAGTTTTTATGTTATCAACTTGGTGAGAACAATCTAATACATAAATCGGAGCATTATTTAAAATATTAATAATTCATCCAATTCTAGCACCCATTTATTACCAAATTTTGTTTGAAACGATTGAATACTATGCACTAAATACGGCTTATTCAATTCTAAATCATCGAATTTGCCCCAATTTTTGAATGTATCACACTGATTTAATATGTGAGACATTGTTTAACTTTTTTGTAGTATTTATATCAAATTTTAAGAAAAAACACAACGATTAATTTTATAAATTAACAATAAAATAAAATTCTAATAAACTGCCCATTTATACAGATAAACTTCCCCCACACCAAAACACAAAATCTCCAATCATCCACATCATACACAAATTCCCTACGCCAACCACCCTATTTCCCGCATTCATTCCCCTACTCGCTCTCCCCCTTTCACCTCTTCCTTGGAATTTTTACTATAAGACGTTACATTTGTTTTCTTTGTTTCTTCATCACCTCTTTTTTTCAGAGCGCCGCTTTTTTTCTCCCCATTATTCATCACACATTTTTTTCCCGCTCATCCTTATCACAGCACGCGCTTATTACTTCCTGTCTAAAATTAAAATTTTTTTCCCCCATAACATTCTATTTTTTCTTTATCGCTAATTTTTTTAGTTTTAATTAACCACAAATATTTTTTTTTCCTCAATAATATTTCTTTATTTCTTATCTATACTTACAACAAATTCTTTTTTTAATTATTCGAATTTTTTTAACTGACCTCCGTGCTCAAATTTCTACATGGGTTAGCTCTATTTTACCCACCACCCAAACCTACCTTTTTTTAACGCCTTTTTGTACACTCATTTAATGTGCTTATTTATAAATTTGAATCAAACTGAACTACTGCGCATGTGCAGAAGGGAACAAAAAGTTTAAAATGGACCTTAGAATTCCTTATGGGAAATAACATGGGAAAACTACCTTTTTTGCTCTCGTACTCTCATAGCCTAACGCCCTTTTGTACACTCATTTAATGTGCTAACTTATTTATAAATTTTTTATATTTTTTTATTAAATTCAGTTTTTTCAACATTTACTATGTTATTTTCCCTATGTGGGCCAGAACTCTCATAGCTTTACTACTATCGTAACTACGTACGGAATACGACCATACCCCAAAAAGATACATGCAATTAAAAACTTCTCTATCCCAAGAACAGTAACAGAAATAAAATCATTTCTTTCATTAATAGGATACTACCATAAATTCATACCTAACTTCGCGAAAACAACAAGACCCAGGACAGAATGTCTAAATAAAGAGACCACAATCAATATGAAAGATCCCAAGTAGAATCCTTTGAAGTAGAAGAGTCTTTTTTTTTTAAATGTTCTGCAAACAGTAAGAAGTGATTATTTCAAAATGGTAAGTTTAATCAAAAAAATATTATTGATTTTTTTCTAAAAATAGAAAATGGATACCTATGATAGTGTTAAAACATTACATGGATTTAACATTTTTTAAATAACCCATTGTTGTTCACATGGGTTTAACCAACTTCGAAAAAGTGGAGGCAGCCATAAAAGCGGCAGCTCGTAGAACTGTCCGTTTCACATTTGGGCCAAAGACTATCAGTGTCCATTGCGAAACGGACAGCGATTACACTAAAACGAAAGAGAAACTGGAAGAAATCCAATTTCCATTCCATTCATATGGAACAAAAGAGGACCACGAGCCAAAGTACGTGGTCCATGGAACGATGCGCCACCATAATGATGACATGGTGGTCGAAGATTTAAAACGGCAGGGCCTTAAGCCAAATAAGGTCCAGCTATTGTCAAAGGCGGGAGACGAGAGTATACGAGTCTCTCGTCTAATAAAATTCGAAAAGGGGACGCAAGCTAAAAGCGTCCTAAACATACGGTGGTTATGTGGCGTGCCTGTAACCACCCAACGTTTCGAAAATAAAAGAGGGGCAATCCAATGTTACAGATGTCAGTCCTACGGGCACGGATCACGGTTCTGTCGTGGGGTTCAACGCTGCGTGAAGTGTGGCGAAAACCATGCTTCACAGGCTTGTGGGCTCCAGAGGTCGGAACCGGCGAAGTGTTGTAATTGCAGCGCTTCCCATCCAGCCAGTGCCATGAACTGTCCCGAAAGGCTGGCATATGTGACAAAAATGGCTCCGAGAAGACCTAGCGGCAGCAGAGGAGCGAAGCGCAATGCTGCTCCGGGCGAGCCCCTTCGGCGCCCACTCCCCACGTCTTCGGCTAGGGAATACCCAGCCCTCCCTCGTAGAAAAGAGGTCAACGAGCCAAGCAGAGGTCCAGCAGCGGGGAGCAGTACATCATCGGCAGCAGCAACATCATCGAAGAAGTTTGTCCCGGCCCCAACTCCAAATCCGTGGACAATGAAGAGAGCATCGGAAAAGGAGGTAATAGATATTTTGAGTACCACCCCCATTTCACCCCATAACCCCTTCTTAATTGAAGCCCTCGAAAGACCTCCATCGTCTCCAACTCCATTGGAGTCTGATGCAGGAACTAAATCGACTTTCGACTTCATGACCCTCCTGAAACTCAGGATCGAAGTGGAGAATGCATGGAAATCGTGCAAATCAGATTCAGAAAAACTTCTTGTGTTTTTCAGGATGACATCTCATCTCTTTGAAAATGGCGTCCCATCCCTTTTCTAGATCCAACATCCGATTTCTACAATGGAACTCTCAAAGTATCCATCGCAAACTTCCCGAGCTTCACTCATTTCTTCAACAGCATCAGATCCAAGTGGCTGCCATCAACGAAACTTGGTTAAAGCCGGACAAGAGAGCTCAAATTCCTGGGTACTACACCTATCGCCGTGACCGTGCCACCAGAAATGGGGGCGGGGTTGCCCTATACGTTCGACACGATGTACAACACTCTCTCTTGCCTCCCGAAGACGGTGACATCGAAGCCGTCTCCATTCTAATTTCGGCAAATTGTGGTAATTATAAAGTCACATCTCTATATAATCCCCCCGATAGACTTTTACAGGGAAAAGATATTGACTGCATTTTAAGGACACATGATCGCGCTGTGATCATGGGTGATTTTAATGCTAGCCATATGTCTTGGAACTGTATGTCTAACAATGCTAGCGGGAACGCACTCTATGCGCATTCCCTCAAACGAAACTTCATTGTTGCGTACCCAGAGGACCCCACTTACTATCCTGATGCTGCCCACCGCCCTCCTCAGACCATTGACTTAACGATACTCAAGAATTGTAACCTCCTGTCGGACCAAGATGTTCACTTGGATTTGCAAAGCGATCATCGCCCAATCACCTTCACCCTAGGTGAAATGAGGGGCGCTGCTACCTTGCGGACCCGGTTGAGCTTTGAGAAAGCGGATTGGAAACTTTTCAAACAGTATCTTAACGCCGAAACTTTGATCACTCCGCAGATCAAAATAACCGATCAAATAGATTTGGAGGTTAGTAAACTGACGAGGAATCTCGTAGCTGCTACCGAAAAACTCGCCCTGCCTTTGGAAACGCATCCTTTGCTGGGTTGTACCCACTACTCAACGCTAGGAGTAGGTTGGACGAGCGTCTGAAACATCGACTTTTCAAGTCATGTATCCGGCCCGTACTCACGTACGCTGCACCAATCTGGTCGAACGCTGCACCTTCGCAGCTTGCGAAAATGCAAAAATTTCAAAATCGTTGTCTTCGGACGATCTTCCCTCTTCAAGTCCCTCTTCGATACCCGACTGAAGCACTCCACAGAGAAACTGGGCACCCCAAAATCAAAACCTTCATCCAAACCATTTCGAAATCCTATTTCCAATCATCCCGCAAAATCCTTTCCCGGAAATCAATGAACTGGGCCAATTTGACCCGCGTACGTTGCTTTTCAGGAAACGATACCGCATGCCACAGGATGTCGATTACAACTGATTCGGTGTAATCTAAATTGTAAATATTTTCTTTAGGGTCTAGTATTAGGGACGGCTTATCCGTCCAACTTAGGTTAATTTTAGATATCAATGGTGTTTTTTTTTATAAGATTTTTCCATTTAAGAAACGATGTAAAATGTTTATAGAATTCGATGTATTTATTTAATAAGATGATATATTATAGGTAAAGCTTAGGCAAGGTACTATAGATTCTAAGAAGTTTTGTATTATAACTTCAAAAAAGGACGATATTAATAAATAATTTTCAAATTCAGTAGCAATTCATTCTGGAGTTGCAAGCAGCAGTGAATGCATCGTCGAAGTTTGGTAACAACTTCGACTCAAGCAATCATACACTAACATGTGTTCAATGATCACAGCAGTCAGCTACTCATACAACACACAAACATAGTGTACAGTGCACATCATTGCATCACACATAAATACAATCATGTTAATGGCGGTTTATTACAATCTTCTTCATGGCTGATCATTTCAATAATATCATTTATTATAGATCGAAAATTACAATTTAATCAATAAATACATATTTTAACACAACAGTGTTAGTCAAAATATTTAAAGCAATTAATTATATACCAAATCAACAAATTCATTGTCAATACATCAACAACTGTAAAATCAAATACAACTTAAATTAGATATTCATCATTCAACAACATTCAACGCAAATACAACTTAAATTAGATATTCATCATTCAAAACAAATACAACTTAAATGGATATTCAACACATCAATAAATCATTATTCAATACAAAGATTTGGAAGGTGCAACATATTCATGTGATTACATTTAATTAAAGTGATAATTTTCTTTATAATTAAAATTTATTTACATATCTTTTTTTATGAATTTAAAATTATACCGTATAATTCTATATACGAATTCCATTTAATATTAATTAATGAGCAATAATCTTGTATATATATTAATTGTTATAATCATCTTTAATAAAATGATCAATCAATGATTTAAGAACTGATTTAATTTATTTCCAGTGATTTTATTAGTAGGCTTTCGGGAAGCTAAAGCAGTATTCCTGCAGTTTATTAAACAGATAGAATACAATTGCAATTTATAAATGATGGAATATAATATAAATCATGGTAGTAGTAGTATGGGGATGACGAAAAAAGTAGAACAGGTGATGAAAATTATTAGGACGGTAGAGCCGATCAATGGATAAAGCTAAATAAACAAAACTTGTGTTTTTTTTTTGGACAAGTGATAGCGGCGAAGTAGGACAATCCTGTACGTCTTGAGGCCAATATTGGTTTATGTTTATCATACCAGCGGCAACTTCACCGACTCCAATCAAAATTAATTAAACAAGGTGGTGGGGTGATAAAAAGGATAAATCGTCATCTAATCTGGGAGATGATCGAAGTGCAGGACAAAGGTCGTGTGTAGATTAGTATGATTGTAAATTTAGATTATTAAGATCTAAAAATCTTTTTCAACCGGGAATTTCTGATGTTCCAACGACACATTCGACGAGAATTGTTATATAACCCCCTCAAAGTAAGTGATATTAAATTTTAAACTTTACATAATTTAATTATACCGGGTGTCTTTTTAAAAGCTTCCAAACGTTTAATCGAGAAAAAAAAACGTACTTCCATATTTTTTGGAGGAAAGTAAATGACCTTGTAAGATGATAAATGAGACACCATATTTATAAATAACAACAAACATCTATTCAGATTTTTGGAGACATGCAATGATTATCCCAGCGCTTGGAAATGCATGGTAAATGGAATGTATAAAAAGTGCAGCTATTGCATAACAAAAACTGTCATTTTAGATGCAAAGACAAACTTTCTCAACAATAGAAATATAGAAAACATGGAAGATAAAAGAAAAGAGAATCGCAACAACACCAAAATAGTCTTCAAGATGGAGAGAGTTTGTCAGCGGTTGTGTCATTTTAGGCCTGGGTGCATTCATAGTTTTTTTCATTTTCAAATACAAATCGTGGAACATCAATCCTTCGCTTCCTATATCAGCACTGTTAGTATTTTCCTTCATTATACCTTATGACAATTTCAAGAACTGGATAGATTCCTCGTAGTAGGGAAATCGGGCTTCTAGCACAAACGAGTGGAGGTAATCTTAACCTAGATTTGGTTGTCAAAACTTTAGATGTCACCTTGACGTAGATTTGGATGACATTGTATTTGACTTTGACCTAGATTGGGATGTCTATACTAAGAGGTCATCTTGATCTAGATTTGAAAGTTATATCCTTGAATTTTCATATACCCTTGGCAGCCATGGCCTTCGGCCGGCGCCGGTTATGACTTTCCCACCACTCCACGTGTTGGTGGATAAGAGGATTCTTTTATCTTTTCAAGTTTTTACCCAATGAGAACGTGTCCTAAACAAATCATTGAATGAGTATATATACAACGTCAGTGATACATTTTTTATTATGCTAAAGCATTCCCATTTTGACTAAACAACTGATTTTGATAGTTGGTATAACGAATCGTCAAATGAACTTATTCATAGATTGGAGGATTTTCAACAAAAAATGAGCTTCGAAACAAATAACCTCTATTTGTATAATTTAATACGAACAAGTTTTTAAAATTTTTCTCTAAACGTTTTCAAACTAATTAATTAAAAATAACCAATTATTATTATTAATTATAATAACTAATTATTAATAACTAAAATTTTTGTTTGTTTTTTATTTTAGTGAGATTTGATACAGCCAAAATTTTATTGGCATCAATGTTGGAGACGATGCAAGTGGTATAGTTCCCATGGGACTGTGCCCTGCTTCAGATATACTATTTAATTAACGAAAGTAAGTCTATTGATTTCTTTATATTTTTTTTTTTTTTTAGAGCCGCTAAATTACTTTGATACTTTGATTGCACTATCAAGCAATAATTGATGATATCATTATTGACGAGGATAATGTTGAAATAGTGAGTAAATATTTTATTTATTAATCTATAGTGACTAAATTTTAATTGTCAAATTTTTTTTTTTTTTTAGATAGATCATTCATAAATATTATTATATTATTTTATTTTGTATTTTATGTAAAATAAAAGCGATAAAATTTTGTTAAGTGTTTTTATTATAAAAATTCCTAACTACATTTCAGTTCTAGTTAATTTCATCAAATCTAACTATAGAAATTAACTAGTTCTAACAAACTACAGAAATTTTATTAAAAAAAAAAATGCACGTGGCTTTGGATTGTACAACGGATGTTGTGAAATCTTTTGTTTTAAAAAATGCTTACCATTGATATAAATGTTTAATATTTCCTAGAATTTGTCGCATTTTTATAACAAGAAAAAAATCATATTTAACGATAAACTGAATTGTAATTTTGATTAATAGAAAATTTTTATGTAATATGATATATTATTATATTCTCAACAAAATTTACTGCAGAAATAACAAGTTCTGGCATGTTCAATACGATCGCAGCGCCCTTCCAATACCAGCAAAATTCCGAACCACAACCACCGATCACAGCGCCACCAATCTCTTAGCAAAGTTCCGAACCCCAGATCGCAGCGTCACCACCAATATCATCCTCCAAACTTAGCCGAGATCAGAACTTTTCTGAGCACACACCCCTGCCCCTACACTCACTTAGCAAAGTTCCGAACCACAATCACCGATCACAGCGCCACCGATATCTTAGCAAAGTTCCGAACCACCGATAGCAGCGCTACCAGTTGCTTAGCAAAGCTCTGAACCAACAACCACCGAGCCACCAATCTCTTAGCAAAGTTCCGAACCATCGATCGCAACGCATCCAGTTTCGTAGCAAAGTTCTGAACCAATACTCTGACCTCATCTGAGCATGCGCTCGCAGCGCCACCAATGCCTCTGGTGAACAAATTTGGAAGCTTGGGTCAAGACCGGCATGACACCTCTACTTATAGTTTTACAATTTGAAACTGAAACGGTAGATCAAGCGAACCAAAATATATTTATGATGCATTATTAACACAAATAACTGAAGAAAATCAACACGAGTACGAGCAGTATACAATTTACCGTCTTCATGAAAGTTTTTAAAATAATAGGTGAAGTAAAAGGTTTTGAGCGTTTTTCGTTAGATGGCTTTAGTGAGCCATATCTCACGATATATACGTTGCACATGGTCATTCTGTACTGCGACTTAAAGGCGATATAATGCTTTTTAAAAAAATCTTTGACAGTTTTGTGTTTAGAGAATCCAGTTGTGTATTAGAGCGTTCCAAAATGGACGTAAAAAAGAGAAAATTCAATACATTCTTCAGTACCACTACGACCAAGGGAAAAAGCGGAGCAGGCGGCCAAACAAATTTGTGCTGTTTATGGACCCAATACAGTATCGAATGCAACAGCAAAACGCTGGTTCCAACAATTCCGTTCTGGTAATATGGACGTCGAAGATAAGAAACGCTCTGTTAGGCCAATCGTCGACCATATTAGGTATGATATGGTAGAAAACAAAAAGTAAAGTAATATGGCAGGATCGTGTAAAATTAGAAAATATTTATAATCCCTTAAAGTTTTTCAAAATAATTATCATTATTCTGGTATAGTTTTGCCTAAAAACTATCGACAATTACAACATCATATAGATTCAGATATACAATTTGAAATTGAAACGGTAGATATCAAGCGAACCAATATATTGATGGTGCATTATTAACACAAGTAACTGACGAAAATCAACACTAGTACGAGCAGTATACAATTTATTCTCTTCATGAAAGGCGGCAAAATAAATCAGGGGCATTATTTTCTACTTTTTAGTTCGGCTAGCTATAAAAGCTTCTTTTTTTTAGTTTTTTTTTTTTTTTAAGATAATTTCATCAGAAATATTTCATTTACGATGAATCATCTTTTCCATTGTATGGTAAACATAATCCATCTGTCATGCGGTATTGGTCTCAGACAAATCAGCATCGATATATCAGAACCCGAAATCAGTTTCCACATGTCTGGACTGGAACATTGGGTGAACATATTATACGACCATTCTTAACTGACGGATCTTTAGATTCTCAAAAATATTGGAGTTTGTTACGAAATAATATATTGCCAACTGTTAGAGCTCTTCGTAATTTAGACCTGTGTTTTCCTATTTATGGTGTTAGACAAGATGAATCTGGAGAATGAAAAATAGGTAATAAATCTTTTGAATTTCAAGATGATCACATGTATCTTAATGGAGAAGCGATAAAGCTCATGAAGGTCTATGTGAATGGTTGTTTACGAAAACCCCTCAAAATTATGAAGAAAGCAATTTACAAATCTATAAAAATATATTCGATGGTGAAAATTTTTTTAAGTATACACAAAAAGTTACAGAAAAAATAGTTAATCACGTTGTTACCAATTGGCAAGATTTGCAATGTATGACGTGTAACGAAAATGGTAGCAATTATGATTCTATTGAACAATATCGTGAAGCAATGCTAAAACCTCATACATATGACTCGTACGGTGAAATACAAGCTGTTGGTATCTTGTATAATTTGAGAATGCAAGTCTACCAATCAATTAACATGAAGTGCATAGTTAATATTAATACCGAAAAGAGTCACATTGCACGACTATTTTGTTCCGGGATTGGTGTTTCTGGACACTACGATGTATGCATTCCAATAACTACTTCAGAGAGTTCAAATGTAGAAGATTCTGAAAATATTCAACAAAAAGGTGATGGTATTATTGAAAATGTCAAAGAAACAACTAAAATAGGTTCGGAACAACCAAGGAAAAATAGACCCGGGCGGTCAAAGAAAAAGAAACTTGGACGACCAAAAACTTCTGACAAAACTCGCGAGGAACAACTTTGTGATGCGAATAAGCAATACAAAAAAAAATCCGAACTTAAATATGAAAGTAGTGTCAATATTTTGTAAAAAAATCCTGAAATTAGAACCAAATGGGATATGGAATATAGACTACGTAAAAATTTAGAATTTTCGGGAAATATTGAAAATATCACCGCAAGATTAACGCTTGTAATTGGAGATCGACAAAAAGCTAAAAAGAATATTAAATAGGTTTTAAGAACCGCAAGAGCTTAATGGGTAATTATTTAAAATAGTTTGAAAATTTCAAAAAAATCATGGTAACAGGACTTGAAAAATATCCAAGTTTACCAAACGACTGCCATGATATACTAACCAAATTTCAGGAGTTTCTAGGCCAATCTTTATATCGTTCCTACACAAGAACCGTATTTGACTGAAACTTCGTATAAATTATTGGCACATGGTATTGTAGCAGTAGTAAGGAATTGCGGATTCAAAAACATTTTGGACTTTGGACTGATAATCAGTTATTATTTTTTATACCGCAAAAAAACTTATATATTTTTTTAAATTTAATAGCGAGATCCTCCATGATGAATTCGCAGTCCTGTTGGGGATGGGAGAAGAAATTCTCCGGAGTATGGATTTTCTCCCATATTCCATACTAAACAGACTAGAAAATAAAAGTAGCGCACATTTCAATGTTTGAAAAAAAAAAAGATGAAGGAGGAGAAAGAAGAAATATTTCATTCTTTTTTTAATATGAAAAAAAAAACAACAGGTAACAAATTTATCATTTTAGTTACCTTGAAATGAATAGCTCTATTCTAGGTAATTCCTGTCACCTCTCTCGTCTATTTTTTTTTTATACAATTTATTATTCAATTAATGAATTTTTTTAATCCAATTTAATATTCAATTAATGAATGTTTTACCCAATTTATGAATTTATTATCCAATTTATTATTCAATTAATGAATTTTTTTATCCAATTTATTATTCAATTAATGAATTTTTTACCCAATTTATGAATTTATTATTCAATTAATGAATTTTTTAATCCAATTTATTATTCAATTAATGAATTTTTTATCCAATTTATGAATTTCTTATACAATTTATGAATTTATTATACAATTTATTATTCAATTAATGAATTTTTGTAAATCATTGTTATAATTTTTAATAAAAGAAAAAATATCATCTTAATAAGGATGTTTTATTTAAAAAAAAAAAATGCTTTTTTTTCAGATTAATCTGAATTTTTATTATATTCGGGCCCGATAATACTTACAAATATTTTAACACCTAGACACTTTAATCATTTCATGGCTTTAAGTGTTGCTGTGAGAATTTTATGTGATCCTGAAAAATATCTTGTATCTAATGACTATGCTGATCAACTATTAAGATGGTTTGTTCAGGAATATAAAAAATTATATGGATCAAATTCAATCTCATATAATGTTCACAATTTGATTCATATCGCGAAGGATTGTAAGAAGTTTGGACCACTAGATAATTTCAGCACATTTAAATTTGAAAACTACATGTTTAATATAAGAAGTAAAGTTAAAAATGCTCCTAAACCATTGGAACAAGTAGTGAATCGTGTACATGAAGAAAATTTATTACCAGTAGTTAAAAATCTTCTTCCGGCATACCCTGTAGTTAAAACGTTAGATAATGGTAAAATTGCATCTCTGCAGTTTAATGGTTTTACTCTAAGTGCCAAAAAAAATGAGAATTGCTGCTTACTAAAGGACAAAAATATTTTGTTTATAAAAAATATCGAACTCATAGAAAATAATCAAATACAATTAAAAGGTACGTGTTTTTCTGAATTTGATTCTCTGTTTTCACTACCATGCGACTCTAAAATTTTTAACATTTATTCCATAAAAAAAGCCTCTTCGAATAATTGTATAACTGTTACACCAGAATTTATAAAATCCAAATGTTTATGTTTTTTTAAACCAAATTGTAATGATTTTGTAACTGTGCCTTTATTACAATATAATAATTAACTCAAAAATTTCTTTATACTCTTTTCTTTTGGTATCAGGCGTTTTGATCCCCCGACAAAATATCCCCGACAGAATATCCCCGACAAAATATCCCCGGACAAAATATCCCCATGACAAAAAATCCCCGGACAAAATATCCCCATGACAAAAAATCCCCGACAAATTATCCCTTGAATTCGTGATTGTTTACTTATTTGAAATATGTTCAAATGATACACAGCACAAATTCATGATAAATCCGCAGAACCACAATTTTTATTAAAAAAATTATTTAAATAAATTTCATTTATTTATTTATTTGAAATATGTTCAAATGATACACAGCACAAATTCATGATAAATCCGCAGAACCACAATTTTTATTAAAAAAATTATTTAAATAAATTTTATTTATTTATTTATTTGAAATATGTTCAAATGATACACACCACAAATTTATGATAAATAAATAATTGACTTTTATTTATCTATTTATTTTTTCAAACTGGCCGCTAATTCAGATTGTGTGACATCTGGTGGTTGAATATTGATTATAGATCTAATTATTTGGCTCGGTGTTTTTAAATTATCAATGTCGTGACATCTATCGGTTAATTATTATACTCTGTTTATCTATTGTCATGGTGATATTCGTTTATGAGTTATTGTAGTAATAACCACCTGTTTATCTAGTTGACTTTTTGTTGCTATTTGTGTATACTTGAGTTTTTTAAAATGCCGTTAACATTTATTAATTCACAAAAGGGTAATAAATTATTGGTATTTGATGGTATTCGTTTATGAGTTATTGTAGTAATAACTACCTGTTTATCTAGTTGACTTTTTGTTGCTATTTGTGTATACTTGAATTTTTAGCGAATTTCCTGAAAGGAAATAGAGCTATTGGTCCCGTACCGAAGTCAAAATTTCGGAAAAATTTCTTCAAATGTCCATCGATCCTACCAAATAGATGTCAAAAATCATCGTCTGTAAAATTTATATATATATATCTATGGACATATATATATATATATATATATATATACATATATATATATATATATACATATATATATATGTGTCTGTAATCACTCTAGCGGTCACAGTTTTCATTTTATCGGAATGAAATTTGGTATTTGAGGCGCTTTTGGTAATCAAATGGTCAAGTTCGTTAATGGGTAAAATCGAACAAGGGGAAAGGGGGGTTTAGAGGGAGGGGGAAACACAAAATTTGACATATCTCCCTTAATATTCGAAAAATCTAAAAATTTATTAGAAGTAAAGTTGTAGGTATTAAGTTTTACTGTAATTTTGTTTCTTATCATTTTTTCTGTTACCCTAATATTTACAGAAACATTGACGATTTAAGATTGAAAATTAAATTCCTCACTATCTCTGTACACATTAGAGTTTGAGCAAAAATGATAAGGTGATGAATTGTAGCAAACTTGATTTTCTACAACTTTACTCCTTATATATTTTTCGATTATTCTAATATTAAGAGAGATATTTAATATTTAGTGTTTATTTGACACGAATACTCGAAATATATTTTATTGTAAAAAATTTTGATTGTCGTTTTCATAGTAACCATAAACTACTAAAGCAAATACTAAAGTCATATCAGATATTATATTTCATTTTGATTACACTTAAATTATGACCGCTAGAGAGTGATTTATGTATTCTAAGGAAATTCGCTAAGTTGACGCAGCTCCTGCGTAACGAATTTTTTTAAAATGCCGTTAACATTTATTAATTCACAAAAGGGTAATAAATTATTGGTATTTGATGGTATTGTATACGCAAAGAAGCGGGTAAACAAAAATAATATTTCTTGGCGTTGTGCAAGTAATTCAAAATGTAACCTATTAATTCACACTGATAGTGAACTTCGCACCGGTAAGTGTGAGATGATATTTATGTATAAATGTTATTGTAAATGTTTTATTTATTCAATTTTATTTTGTCATTCAGGCAATATTGTAGGCGTCGTTCCTGTTCATGATCATCCTGGTGATGCTGCTGCAGTAAAAGCGAAGGTTGTAAAGAATAAAATCTTGAAACGAGCTAGCAAGACTGACGATAAACCTGCTAAAGTTATATCACGTTCTTTACGTGGTGTTTTGTCTCCTGTTGCTGCGTTGTTACCTAAGCCTGAATCACTTTCACGTTCAATAAATCGTGTACGAGCTGTAGATAATCCACAATTGCTTAATCCTGCGTCACGTGGTGACTTGGAGTTAACTGATGAACTAAAAAATACTCATGGTGGTGAATTGTTTTTACTGCACGACAGTGGTGGTGATAAAAAAAGATTTTTAATTTTTACAACATTGCGTAATTTAAATTATCTGTCTACTTGTGATCAGTGGTTGGGAGACGGTACTTTTCGGAGTGTTCCTGGTATTTTTTTACAGCTGTACTGTATCCATGGTTTTAAAAATGGCAAATCGTTGCCTTTAATTTATATTTTGGCACCCAATAAGACACAGCGTTTGTATGAGAATGCACTGTCAATAATTCGTAATGCTCTGCCAAATTATAAGCCCGCTCGAATGATGACTGATTTTGAGGATGCATTTGTTATGGCTTTCAAGATTAAATATTCAGGAGTGTTATTATCTGGTTGTTATTTTCATTTCAACCAATGTATATGGCGACATATTCAAGCTTGTGGTTTGCAAAAATTATATGATACAGATATCATTTTCGCAATGAATCTGCGATTATTGTCAGCTTTAGCTTTCGTACCAACAGCGGATGTTATTAAATGTTATGAGCTAATTGTTGCAACTGATTTTTATGATGCTCACGCTGAAGAGCTTGATGATTTGTTGAAATATTTTGAGCTAACTTGGATTGGTAAACCTTGTCATAATAAAAAGAAAAGGGAGAAACCCCGGTTTGATTTATCGATGTGGAATTGTCATAATGCTGTGATGAATGATTTTCTTCGTACAAACAATCCCACTGAGGGTTGGCACAATCGTCTGAATCGTGGTGTTGGTGTTCATCATGCTACTGTCGGTGTCTTTTTAAAAGCTTTAAAAGATGAGCAAGTGAACACAGAGCTTTGTATGACTCAAATCAATACCGGTATTAACATTGTAAATCGACGCAAAGAATATCGTGACTATGATGAGCGTTTAAAACGCGTCGTTAGTTGTTATGATTCTTCCTCGATGTTAAGTTTTGTCAGAAATGTTGCCAAAGTTATTTCTTTTAATAAGTAAAACATTTAATTGATACAGTATTTTTGATTTTTTAATGCTGTTGACATCATTATTAATTAACATTGTAAATCGACGCAAAGAATATCGTTGACATCATTGTTAAATATCAATTTGCAATATTAGTTGCTTACCTTAACTATTCACTAAGAATAGTATTTATATATTAATTATTAATGATCTATTCATTTAACCTATCAGTTGTTTATTATTAATTATTTTTTCATTCGTTACTATTCATTACTATTCATTCGTTTGTGATATTGTGTTGTACTAATCATTAAGTGTTTTGACTAAATAAATTATTTCTTTTGTATTATTTTGATGTTCATTGTTTTATTAAAACAAAAACTCCTGATATTTAGGTTTAATTGTCGGGGATTTTTTGTCATGGGGATATTTTGTCCGGGGATTTTTTGTCATGGGGATATTTTGTCGGGGATATTTTGTCCGGGGATATTTTGTCGGGGATATTTTGTCGGGGGATCAAAAATCATGGAACCTTTCTTTTTATCCAGTATGTAATGCCAGAATCCTTTTCTTATTTATTTTACGAGAATAAAATATAATTATTTACATTTTTCAAAAATTTACGGTAAGTTTTATGACCATTTAAATACTCCATATAAGTCTGAGCATTAATAATTTGCATACAAAACCTTCATTTATCTAGCTGCTAGACATTCAACATTTAAATGCCCTCTATTCAGATTTTGAATCTAGGTTTGAGGATATTTTGACTATGGTAATACCACCGTGGATAATTAATCCATATGGTGACATAGAAGAAACGAATGTCATAATACAAGAGGAACTGACTGAACTAAGTACAAACGAAGAACTTCAGTTTAAAAACGGATATCAGCAATTCTGGCTGCAAAACAACATACCCGTTACTTATCCCGTATTATGGAATATAGCGAGGAAATTTTTAATTTCCTTTCCATCGTCATACCTAATGGAAAGGGGGTTCAGCGCTGTTACCAATCTCCTAACGAAAAAAAGAAACAGACTGGACATCATTAGCCGAGGAGATTTAAGATTAACCCTTACAAAATTGACGCCAAATGTTGATAATTTATTATTAAAGCATCAGGTTCATCCTTCTCACTAAAAATATTGACTTATTGCTTATGTTATTTTATTTATAGTTTATTTTATGTTACGTATATATTACATAACAGATACAAAATTTTATTTTGAGTAGTTTTAATTTAAATTCAATTAATAAATGTATAAATTAACATGTGTTTTTACTTTAAGTTTTTAACACTAAACTTCACTACAGTTAGAAATTTACAGGAAATCAATATCAGGTAAGTAGGGGGTCTACCCAACACGGAAAAACATGGCAAGGGGTCTACGACACAAAAAAGTTTGGGGAACTCTGATCTAGCACATGTATGATCCATACACAAAAAATAATTGTTTTCATATATGATCACGATTTATAACTCCAATATTATAACTGTACGTAAACAAATGACTTATAACTGACGTAACGATATGATGTTCTTGTTACATCAGTTTTACGTAAAAGTGGGGACTTTTGTCCAACATACTACTAATATGACGGCATTATTATATCATTTTTACGTTAGGAACCTGACCTGTACCTTATGTAATCATATGACTTACTAATTACATAAATAATACATAAAATTATGACTCCAATGTGACGTCACAGCATGATGAAAATATGATATAATATGTACGTAACAGTTAAGTCATACAAATGACATCATATCAAAGTCAAGTTTGATGTCAATATGAGGTCATAGTGACGTAATACAACATGACCTCAAATAAAAGTCATCAAACATAGTCACTATTATGTCATACTTACGTGAAATTTTTTGGACCTCTGTGTGACCTATATATGATGTCATTTTAAAGTCATGTGTTCACTGGGATATCATTTTCCATATATTGAAAATATATATCTACCTGCTTCTGAGCCATTGTTGAAGTATTAAATTTTTTTTGCAATATTTTTTTAACTAATTATGTTTCAAATTAAAAAGATTTGAATATATAGTTGTTGAATGATTCTCCCACCCTCTCTATTACTCAAATTCATTAACATGTAAATGATCACCACCTTATTGATTATAAATATTTGAAAATATGTAACTATCTCCACCATCTGAAGAAATAGTATATTACGTCCTTAGGCCAGAAAGTTGGATTGTTTTTATTTTATAGTCGGCTTCGCCTCGGCCATCACATCACATACGTCAGGGCATCCAACTTTTTGGCCGTAGGTCGTATACTATTTTTCTTGCTCCACCCGCCGAATGTACGCGCTTTCTGGCCGCATTTTACGTGTGTTATTGTAAACAAATGAATAATTGCTATGTTATAAAAACAATTGCTATGGTAGCGGCCAGAAAGTCTCGAGCCTGTAAAAGCGCACTGCAGCTCGAGAAGGCCATGAAAATCGTTCATTCTGGCGTAAAATGCGGCCAGAAAGCGCGTACATTCGGCGGGTGGAGCAAGAAATATATAACTTAACATACACACACATACATCTAATACAAATGGATGATGTATCAAGTTTAAAATTGTAAGTTGATTTGTAATGTAATTTTATAGTTTATAGATTTAAAAAATAATTTGTTTCTAGAATTGAAGAAAATGATAGCAAATTTAAAGAATATGAAGTGGAATTTGTCAAATTATTGGAAAAAATCAGAAGTTTTGATACAATATATGATTATATTTTAAGTTATCATCCTTATTTAGTTTCAATATTACGAAAGAATCGATCGCTTAAATATTATGTAAATTTAATTAAAAAATATAACCCAATATTGAAAACTATAAAACAAGCAGATTTGGATGATTTAATGATGTTATATGCAGATTCTTATCCTGAAAATAACGATAAAGAAGAAATGTTGCTTCTACAATCTATACAAAGACGATCACCTCTATTTTTTTTAAAATATCGTTTCGAGAAATTATTTTCAAAGTGTAAACGGAAGACTGAAAGAAAACGTAAGCTGTTTACATCTATATGACGCATAAATCTGGAATATATATAGCAGTTCACCTGATAGTGGGATTGAAGATGAATAGGATTTTATTCAAAAAAAAAAAAATATGTAAAAAAATACTTTATTGATTTAAAAAATGTATAAAAGTATTTATGTAAATTATGTATGCAACAAAATATTAACAAATAAAAAATATTAACAGCTAAACATGAATTATTATGGAATAACTTTTAATTTGTTTAGGAATATACTGGACATAATATCTTCATGTAACTTTTTATTTCTCTCTACAAATTCTTTAGCAGCAACTGTTTGAAGATTATAAAGATTTTTAATTGATGTATCTAAATCAATACACTTTTTTTGTAAAATAACTATTGTTTCAAAGATATTATTCTTCATTTTTCAATTCACTCAATGTTATTAAGATGTTATCACGTTCTGTATTCAATTGATGCTTTATATCTTTGATATTTTTCCTCTCTTCCTCCAATTGAAACATCACATTCTCGTTTAGTTCTTTGATATTTGCTTTATAACTTTCAATTTCCTTTTTTAATTCATTCATTCGAGTACTTAATCATAAAAATTTTTTTATCTGTTTTTTCATCTAGCTTGCGATAACCAAACTTGTGCATGCTCATTGTTAAAATAATGATTTGTATCTGTATTACATACTATTTATATTATTCTCTTAATATCTCCTGTCTGCATTTTAAATTCGAAAAGTGAATCAGAAATTAATAGCACATAAGCAGTTGTTTTATCAGGTATTGGTTTTTTACATTCAAAATCAATGCGAATATCCACAGAGTTTGTTGTAAAAATTTCATTTTGTCGCGAACAATCAAAGCACACAATAATGTGGTGTATAACCCATAAAATCTTTGATATCAAATAAAGGTTTTTCATAAGTAGTTTCTTGGTTATTGTAAGATGATTTAAATCTGAGATACATATCATAAAGTGTTGCAATTTCCCCAGTAGTATTTTGAAAAAAAAAACATCTTGTTGAGGAAACTGACGTTCATTAAGGAATAGACGAATAGAAGATAGATCGTTAAAATCAAATATTTGATTATTTTTCTTAAAATCATCTTTTCTATCAGTCTGCATAGCGAAAATAACATAACGTGGTACATTAAGATTATTTGTTGATTTCACCATCCATGAATGCTTCTGTGTGGATGGAAGCGTAGCCCAGTGAACACATGACCTTAAAATGATGTCATACATAGATCATACAGAGATCATCAAATTTTATGCAGACATGACGTAATGGTGACTTTATTTATGACCTCAATATGAAGTCATATTGGATTACATCATTGTGACATGGTACTGACATTTAATTTGACTTTAATATGACTCCAATGTTACGTACATGATATATCATATACCGTCATGCTGTGACGTCAAATCGAAGTCATATGTTCTAACGTAAAAGTTACATAAGAATTAAATGAAGACAGCGATGATAGGACAACTAAAAAAGGTAAGAAAAAATTATATTCAGTGTGCCTTTATTTAACGAAAAGATTGTGCAATATCACATCCCGGTCTCGCTTTACAGTTTCTCAAATGCCTACGATCCCTGCAATTGAAAATCAGATAAAGACTCCGTTGGTTGCAAAAATATCGTCGTCTGTGCGTAAAATGAATGAAACTGATGATGATCAATCCGTAATACAAGAACATTTTGAAGACGAGTCAAGAACCACTGGTTCTGGATGAAATAGAAATAATGAAAATTATGTTCCATCCGACTTGGAAAATTATGATGATGATGACGACAATCGCTTCAGTGTACTTAATGGTATTATTATTTCCTCAAAATGTTTTGACCTTTTGCTTATTACTTAAAAATTAGTATTAATTTATGAATTTCATTGGTTTTACTAAAGTTGAGTAAGTGCTTAAGACTTCTGGGCGCATTAACGGTAGATGTGAAAGATGTAAAGCAACGAACGGCAGTTAATAATTGTGGGAATGCTTGTGATGTTAATAGTGAAACTGCCTTACAAATAAAAAAAGATCTGCCACTGAAATCAAGGGCAGAGGTGAATGCTTTCGAAGAAAAACTGTCAAACTCACAGGATTATCGACAACAATTTGTAAGTTCATGAATGTAATTTAATTATTTAATATATTGCAGTTGGAATTAATAAATATAATATTAGTGGTTAATTTAAATTTATTAATATTCGAGAAGCTAAAAACATGAAAGAAAACTTCAATAAGTAAACGGATTAAAAAAATAAAAATAAAAAATAAAAAAAAATAAAAAAAACATACCTACTCTGATGAGGAAATATAGATAATACATTGGGCAGTTCTCCTCGTTAAACTCCCCATTTGCTAAAACAATATTTTCTTTTTATGAATTGAGAATACCAAAACTTTATACATGTATATAGCTGAAAATAACTTCAAAACCTTGCATTTGTAAAAACCGATCGATATTAGAATTCAAATCCAGAATTAACTTTTCTATGCAGTTTTATGCATGGTAAATGTTAATAAGTGGCACTGTATGTATTATCACAAGATTTATTTTTTACTCTCTATTTTAAATATAAAAAAATTCTGATGCTAATTTGTATAAAATGAAACCAAAATGAGATTTCTAAATTGATTTTTAGCTGACGAATTTTTGTATTCAATATTAACAATAAAGAAATATTTATGCAGGTAAAAACTATTTATCAGATTGAAGGAGCGAATGGTAAAGATTACACAGAGAGAGTACTTAATGCAATATTCTCGTAATCATTTGCTACCGATAATACTTGGGAAGGCAAGAAGACTAAGTATAGTCAATAAGTTGAACTTAATTAAAATTCAATCGTATTCAATCGTTTCAAACAAAATTTGGTAATAAATGGGTGCTAGAATTGGATGAATTATTAATATTTTTGCCGAATAGATATCAAAGGTAAAAAGCCAAAGATATTGACAAAATAAGAGCTACTGCAGAAGAGTTATATCTGATTGGGAAGGGGAAGAAACAATACAAATCTTGGGATTTAGAATTTGTTTAACATAAATCGAACAATAACAGCTTAAACAACAACAACAGCAATAACAACAATTATAATATAAAAAGATAGAGCACAATATGATTATGGAAAGAAAATATAATTTAAATCCATTAAGATCCATTTCTGTTGGATTTGAAGTCAAAACGTTAGAAGCGAAGATTAAATTTGGTTAAAAAAATTATGAAATATTTATGGATTTAAATCAATGGTACCAATTCATGGAACTTAAACCATATATACTGACATATATATTTATTAATCAAGTAGCAGATGATGATAGCATAGAATTAAATATCCAAGAAATATTGATAACACTTTGTAAAATTAATCAAAAAAAGGTTATGCTAATAAATCGCAAAATAGTTAACAAAAGTGAAACAATAATAGAACTATTCAGAACCAGTGAAGTTATATCAACTACAGGTGATCTATATAACAAATTGGACATAAAAGGAGTCATTCATAAAATTAATGTGTTATCATATCGAATGAATAACGAACTTCCAACTACTTTTGAGGAAATAAAATATGTGATTGATACTGTAGGACACTCATTTGGCGAATTAGTATTTTTATTATTGAACGAAATTTTTTATTTCTATCCAGATTTATTATTATTATAAAACAACAATAATAATAATATTATAAAAACTTGTGGTAAAAAGTATTTTTAAAACAGTTGTATAAAATTAACGATAGCGAGTGTTATAGCAATATCAAAAATCTACAATGTTGTTGGCAGTATTGGGAATGTTATTTGATATTCATCATACAAGAACAGAAGTGGATTTTATACAAGATATGATTCTAGAAAAAACATATAATTTAAATATAGCAAAAACTGAAAAGCTAACTGTTGGAATCGACATAAAAACATTTGAAGTAAAAATAAAAATTTCATCATTAACAAATTCTGTAACCATATCAAAAAATCAATGGAATATGCTAAATAAAAAAATATCGTTGCTAGATTTCTTCACGGATACGGATGAAAAAGTGTTGGATTTGGAAATTGAGGAAATGGAATGCATAATAAAGAAACATGAAAATGTTAAAGTTTTAAGTTTTAATAAAGAGATTATGTTGAACAGCGGTGCAGTAAAACAAATGGTTCATCTTTCCAATCTAATAGATAATATAATCGCTGATTATGTTAAATTAAATCTAGATCAAGAAATCGCGAATTTAAAAAAGGCATGTAAAAGATTACATGCAAACCACGTAAATATGCATGTAGTTACTGAAGTTGCACAACAAATCGATTGGAATTTTAATCCATCAAGTATTATTGTATTCAACGAATTACTACATTTTGTACCAGAATCCATTTTATAATAAATTAATAAAATTAAGTTTATGATGTTTTTGCACTAATCCAGAATTTATTGTTAAAAAACTAAAATCTTTGTTGCTCTATTTTTAATATACTTAATTTTTGTTATTGTATTTGCTTTATTTTATAAAATAAAAATTTTATGAAAGAAATAAATTTATGAATTGTTTTTGTTTTTAACCAATTTTATATACCTGAGTTTTTATGATTAATTTGCATAAAATGCAAATCAATTTCTTAATATATTTAAAAGACTAAATAATTTGTCAATTTAGCAAAAATATATTTAAGACATGTGCATGGCGTGCGATAAAATGTAAGTTAATTCAGCAATAATAGTAAAAAAGACGTAAGTAAAGGTTGAATTGATATCAATTTTCCATACTATTTAAACACTGAAAACTAAAATTTATTCAGTAAGTAAAAAACTTTTTGTAATAATAATGGCAAATATCACATTAATTAACAATTACTTAAAATTAAATGTACCATTAATGTATATGTTTTTAAAAAATGATACTATAACAGTAAATTATAGTATTGTTGGATAATGTTACCCCTCAACAGAACGTATTTAATTCAGATATTCAAGCATTAACGAATCATGGTAGTATTCAAAAAGTATATAATAATTGCTACAATTTTAAGAATAAAACTTTGAAAGACTCTGAATCTTTAAGTATGAGAAAAATAATAGGTTCAGAATGCGATCAAAAGACGATTGCATAACAAAAATTACTCTAGTTTTTGAAATATTATTCAAAAGTTAAAAACAAACAAACAATGAACGCATCCGACCTAAGACTATTAGAGACTTGTTGTTTGAAGCCAGCAATTAAAATTGGGGATTTACCGATGAAGGTGAAGATCCCCTTCAGAAAAATGGAGCGGATCACAACTAAATATGGTGATCAGATAAAAGTGATGGTAGAATTTATAATGGATGGGGATATAGTTGTGGAATCGGTTTTCTTACCGAGTCGTTTCAATGTACGTACTAACGGATAGAATAATAAATGCACTTACTTCAACACCATCGTTCATGCGAGTTGAAGAGGCAGTTGGAAGAAGATGGCAGATTTCATTAAAGCACTACGAGGAACCGGTGGAAGAATCACAACAATTGTTCTAAATCTACTATATTTTTTTTTTTTTAAATACCACTGGATTTAAATACTATGGATAAATACAGTTTACATGGTGTTTATTTTAATTATTTACCTTTATGGGGGTCCATGTCACTGAAAAATCACATTGATCTATTTGAAAATATGGAGAAATATGGTGTATATGCAGAAAATTTTAATGTGAGTATTAACTTTCGTTATGTTTATCGATTTTTTTTAAATAAAATATAAATTTATTTATTATAGATTATTAACTAAATATATATTAACTAAAAAGTTATTAGACGCTATAAGATATTCCTATTTGGAAATTGATGATTGTTTTCATATCGCAGCATTTATCGTTAGGAATACTTTGGATCCTGCTTTATTTGTAAATTACGTTAAGAAATTTAAATCACATTCAACTGATTTCGATCAGTTTGAAAAACTACTATATGAATGTTGTGATGATTTTACTTATGGTAGTAACTTGAGAAAGAATTGGGGTACATACGATATACGTCGAAAACAATGGGTCGGCATAAGTGGAAGAATTGACAACCAAATGTTTGTGTGGCATGAAGTTATGAACCCTTATATATTATGTCGTATGCTGTATCAGCAACTTGAAACTATTCCAGAATAGTTTGAACCTTGGATGTACGCTACAAATTGTAATCAAATTGATTCTTGTGATTGTGGTAAATTAAGTGACCATGAGTGTACTTGAATATTCATATTTAATAAAGAAAACACTTATAATTAATTAGTCATTGTTTAACTTTAGAATGTATCCCCACTCTTATGTTTTTTTTCAGATTTAAAAATACCTTGTTTATAGGTTAGTAGAATTATACCATTAAGTAATTTCAAGTCGAAAACATGTGTCGAGCAAACATTATTAGCATAATAACAATATGTTTATATTGTTGTTGTTTATTAGCGGAAAGTGCAAACATGCGATTTCGTGATCATATAAATCCTATTCATAATCATATCGAGCACTCAGATTTTCAGGCTGTAAGTAATAATGGTTTATTAAAGAAGACTTATATTAATTTCTATAGGAATCAACGTGGATTTCGAGTTCGTAATATGACTTCAAAACCAAATGTAATAGAAGACGCATTGAAATTTTTTTTTTTAATCCGTGATGTGGTTTCGATATATTTATTGAGTTGTAGAACACCCGTACTTGACATTGAATATTAACTTCCTGTATTATATGTGGTATACTGTTATACACACACACATACAATTGTAGTCAAACCAAACATCCTTTTTTTAATTACTCATTTTTATATGTCATCACTGACCCATATGTCGTTGTTGTTGCAATTTTTTCTTATATCATTAAAAATGCATAAATAAGATAATCCAGCATCCTTTTTTTTTCGATAATTACTATATAATGTTTTATTTATATTAGAAAAAATAATATTGCAGTATTTATTTTTTAAATCACTCAAAAGATACCGCATGCTGATGACTAAATAATTCTTCCCTTTTTGATATTATTTTCTTATGAAATAATTAGTTTCATAGATAAAAACTTGGTATAAATTCAAAAAATCGATTTATTCAAATTTTTAGTATTAAATCAATCATGGCATTAAGTATAAGCCTATTACTTATTGCATATTTCTTCATAAATATATGTATGTATTATAATAATCTTACAAAGATTTAAATAAATAAGTTAAAATAAAATGTTTTTAGTGAATTTTGAAGCGGCTTGTAGGGTGCTACAGGAGATAGTAGCAAATGGGGAGTTTAACGAGGAGAACTGCCCAATTTATTATCTATATTTCCTCATCAGAGTAGGTATGTTTTTTTTATTTTTTTATTTTTTTATATTTTTATTTTTTATTTTTATTTTTTTAATCCGTTTACTTATTGAAGTTTTTTGTTTCTTTAACCTCAGTAGAAAACTTTAGAGAGCGGGCCCTAACCATTTTACAGGAGCTGATTACTGATACACTGTTAAGTGAGTAATTTAAATGAGATTATCATATATTATTTTGTTCTATGTATATATTTAATTCTTTGTTGATGGTACGATAAAAAGGGTAAATCGTCATCTGATCTGGGAGATAATCAACGTGCAACACAAAAGTCGTGTGAAGACTGGTATGATTACAAATTTGGACTATAAAGATCCAAAAATCTTTTTCAATCGGGCATTTCCGATGTTCCAACGACACGTTCGTCGAGAACTGATAAATCACCCCCTCAAAGTAAGTGATATTTAATTTTAAAATTTACATAATTTAATTATATATATTTTTGTTTTAGGTATATATTTTGGTATTTTCAAGTAATTTTATCAAGCCTAGTACTAAGGAGGAGGATGTGAAAACGTTTATAACGCATGCAAAGGAAATGTATATGACCACGGATATGCTAGAGTGGTACAACGATTATATCAAGAATTATTTATTAAAAAGATTGGAGGAATTCCAGGAAAGAGACAGTGGTTGGGCTCTTGATATGATCATAAATATGCGAGTCCATATGAATAAGCACACTCCGATCACAGCCGGAACATTCTGTGAAGTACCACCAATAATTAAAAGTAAAAAAGCTGTGATTAATGTCCTTAATTTTGATCAGCATTGTTTTTTGTGGTCAATAATGGCAGCATTATTCCCGGTCAAGCAACATGCTGAACGCTATAAAAAATACCCACACTTCAAACACCATCTAAAATACAATGGATTAAATTTCCCCATGTCGGTAGATCATATAAACAAATTTGAAAAGATGAATCCTCAGTTATCAATTAACGTGTATGGTTATAATATTAATAAGGGCTTGGAAATTTACCCCGTACACGTTAGCTCGAACCCTACCGGTAGGAAAATTCATCTTTTGGCAATAGAGAATGGGGAAAGTCACCACTTTTGTTGGATAAAGAACTTGGCAAGGTTGAGTCGATCAAGTGTGCGAATTAATCAACACAAAATTCAACTCCAACAACATTTAATAAATTGTGGTGAAAAAGTAGCAGTACGGGTACGCATGCCAAAAGCTGACGAGCGGTTCATTGAATTTCAGAATTTTGCGAGAAAGGAACCAGTTCCGTATATTGTATACGCAGATTTTGAGGCGTTGTTAGTACCACAACACCATGAAAACATGGAAATGGATCATGGTTCGTATACACAATATATTCAAAAGCATGTACCATACAGTGTGGGGTACTATGTGAATTGTATTCATGATCCCAACCAGTCATTCTACAAGGCGTATCGTGGTACTGATTGCGTTAAGTGGTTTACTCGTCAAATGCAGCAAGTTGTGTATACGGTGGAAGACAGATTAAAGCATATCGAACCAATGATTCCACTCACAATCGAACAGGAATTGGAGTTTATGTCAGCAGAGAAATGTCATATTTGTAATCGAAATTTTACACCTGAGCATATCCGCGTACATGATCATTCACATAGAACAGGATTCTACAGAGGCCCAGCACACCAATCATGTAATTTAAATTATCATGATACAAAAGTGATACCTGTTGTGATGCATAATTTAAGTGGATATGATTCGCATTTTATTATTGAAACTCTGCTGACGGAATTCGATGGTCATGTTGATGTGTTACCCATCAACAAAGAAAAATACATCAGCTTCACTAAACACGTTTCAAATATACAGTTGCGATTTATTGATTCATTCAGATTTTTAGCTGACAAGTTAGAAAACCTAGCCTCATATTTAAATAATGATAAAAAGTCTATTTTACATAAGGAGGTAAGTTATAATAAAAATAAATAAAAACAGAACCGTATTTATATATAAAAATTTTTTTTTCAGATCAATAATGATGAACAATTTCAGTTATTAACACGAAAAGGTGTTTTTCCATATGAATACATGTCTAGTTGGGAACGTCTTCAAGAAACACAATTACCACCTAAGGAGGCGTTTTATAGTATGCTAACAGATGAGTACATAACAGATGAAGATTATAACCACGCTAATCGAGTGTGGAATACATTTAATTTACATACACTAGGTGACTATTGAGACCTATATATGAAAACTGATGTATTGCTACTCGCGGATATTTTCGAAAATTTCCGTGAAACTTGTATGCGTAGTTATGGTCTTGATCCAGCTCACTATTACACACTACCTGCCTATACATGGGATGCCATGTTGAAATACACCAATATCAAACTGGAACTATTCACAAACATTGATGACTTGTTGTTTATCGAAAAAGGAATCAGAGGTGGCGTAAGCCAATGCTCAAATCGCTATGCGAAGGCTAACAATAAATACATGATAGCGGGGTATGATAAAAACCAAGAAGACCATTATCTGATGTACAACGATGTAGTGAATTTATATGGTCACACCATGTGCCAGTATCTACCAACAGGCAATTTCAAGTGGGTGGAAACACCAAACATTGGAAATATTCCTGATGATTCACCAGTCGGGTACTTTTTAGAAGTGGATCTTGAAATACCACAACATCTTCATGATTATTTTAGTGATTTACTACCATGTCCGGAGACAACTAAACCACCTGGATCAAAACAAAAATTTCTGCTTACAACCTTGTATAATAAGACCAACTATGTCGTACACTACAGAAACTTAAAACTGTATATGCAACTTGGAGTAAAAGTGACACACTACCATCGTGTACTACAGTTCGATCAATCTCCATGGTTGAAGTCGTATATTGATTTCAATACCGAAATGCGTAAGAATGCATCAAATGAGTTTGAAAAGTCATTATTCAAACTCATAATTAACGCCATTTTCGGTAAGACCATGGAAAATATCAGAAAACATCGTCTTGTATACATACGAAAAAAATGGGATGGAAAGCATGGGATTAAGAAGCTGATTGCTCAACCCAATTTGCATAGTATGGTAGTACTCGACAACGACGTCAGTATTGTTGAAATGAAAAAGACCCAGGTATTTTTCAACAAGCCCATCTATATTGGCTTCACGATTTTGGATGTATCAAAAACGTTTGTGTACGATTTTCATAATAATTACATGTACCAGCGTTACGGTCGTGAAAATTTAGCATTACTCTACACAGACACCGATAGTTTAATATATGATGTGGCTTGTATTGACGTTTATGAAGTTATGAAACAGGATATTGATCGTTTCGATACTGCTGACTATGCACCCGACAACATCTATGGTATACCGCTTCGCAATAAGAAAGTCAAGGGCTTAATGTCCGACGAAAATAATGGTGAAGTTATGTTGGAGTTTGTTGGATTGCGAAGCAAAATGTATTCTATTCGGGTGCAAAATAAGAAAGAGACCAAAAAATCTAAAGGTCTCAAAAAGTCAACTATTAGAAAACTTACTTTTGATGATTATATGCGATGCCTGCAAGAGAACCGTGAATCATACTACATACAACAAAGTATTAGATCAAAGCGTCATCGGATATCCACCATCAAACAACAGAAAATTGGCTTATCACCCTTTGATAAAAAACGTTATATGACTGTGAATTCTAACAAAACGAGACCGTGGGGTCATTATGATATAAATTGATTTTTTTATTTAATTTATTTTTATTAGGATAAGTTAAAGTAACAACTAACACGGTGGCCCCAAGACAAGATTATAAACGTTGTGTTATTACCAACGCGGGTATTGCACATGTATTTAGTGATCTAAATACATGTGCGCGGGTTGATATGTGGTGTGCGAGGGTCTGTTGAGATGCGCTGACTGGAAATACTGCGCATGTGCAGAAGGGAACAAAAACTGTAAAATGGACCTTAGAATTCCTTATGGGAAATAACATGGGAAAATGACCTTTTTTGTGCTGGTACTCTCATAGCCTATGGTAGGGTGGGGCCTACAATCAAATTTATTCATAATATGATAGTAAGCTTTGATTACAGGTATATTATATTCATCATTTAATGGCGATAATCGAAATAAGAAGTTTTTTGGAGAGAGTGGGGAAAACATTAATATGAATATTAGCGATAGAAAAATTTATTCAGTATTGATTTAGACAACATGGAAGATTTAGGTATACATAACAGTTTAAATCAATCTGTGGTTGTGGCTATTAAACAAAATTATAATTTAAATGCAATTAAAGACATATTAGGTGCGCACACCCGAGAATATTGAGGCTGTGGCCCAAAGTGTGAGACAGAATCCGACGACCTCAACTCGACGCCGATCGCAGCAACTGAGCATTAGTCGCACCAGCCTGAGGAGAATACTGCACAAAGACCTCGGATTATTCGCCTACAAGATCCAGATGACTCAGGAGTTGAAAGCAAATGACCATCCGCTTCGATATCAGTTCGCTGTGTGGGCCATAGACCAGCTCAATAATGACGTCGATTTTGGTCGAAAAATCATCTTTTCGGACGAAGCGCATTTCCATCTCGGCGGATATGTGAACAAGCAAAACTGTCGGATTTGGGGTTTGGAACAGCCACACGCAATCGTAGAGAGACCAATGCATCCTCCAAGAGTCACAGTTTGGTGTGGATTTTGGAGTGGTGGCATAATTGGCCCATTTTTCTTCGAAAATGATGCTGGCAACGCCGTTACCGTCAATGGCGAACGCTACAGAGCCATGTTGACCAACTTTTTATGGCCTAAAATCAACGCTATGAATGTGGACGACCTTTGGTTTCAACAAGATGGCGCCACGTGCCATACAAGCCGACTTACGATCGACCTTCTGTGCACCAAGTTTAACAACCGCATAATCAGCCGTTCAGGAGATGTCAATTGGCCTGCGATTTGACACCGCTGGACTTCTTCCTGTGGGGTGCCGTTAAAGACCGATGTTATGCGGATAATCCAGAGACAATTCCAGCTTTGAAAAACAACATTACGACTGTTTTGAGTGAAATTGGCGCCGAGGTAGTTCAAAATGTCATCACTAATTGGGGTGACCGAATGACATACTGTAAGGCCAGTAGAGGGAGCCACATAAACGAAATCGTTTTTCATTCTTGACGGGGATACTTGTAGCTTTACAACAACAAAATTAATAAAAAATATCAATGCATACTCTTTTGATCGCATTTTTAAAAACGTACCAACAGATGGCCCACCCTGTATATGGGTTTTTTTGAAGATTATCATAGAATTCTGGTAAACATGAAACAAAAACTTATTATTATTCGTGCAAATGATGATATCAATTGTTTTACTTCAGCAATCGCAACAGTTAAACCTAAAATTACTATTTGTAAATTAGAATGGTGCGTTCCATATGTAAAAGTTTCTGATGACATGCGCATAAAACTATATAATGTAGTAAATCGAAATGCTGATGTAAAAATATGGTTTAGATCATTGGAATGCTTAACTATCACGGAAATACAGCAAACGGATAAGCCAGTATGGTGTGTCAAGACTAGTTCAGAGTGTCCTGTGGTAGGCTTCCAAACAGATCGTGAGAAGAATATTTTAAAAGATTCCAGTCAATTTGATGATTGTAATATTACGAACATGAAAGTCTATTTAAATGGTGAAGTTTATCCATACGCAAATTCAAATCTTAATTTTCAGAAAAAACAAACAGCAATCCTATATGATATGTATTGTAGATTCCAGAAATCCTACTATAATCGATCTATAGCTGAACCTTTGTTAGGTAAAAATGAATTTATAGAGAATGCACCTTTATTTGTTATTGATTGTTCAAACCACCCTGAATAACTTAAATCAACAGCAGTGGATATTCGTGTTGAATTTGAGGCTACTGCTAATTTTCCTGCAAAAACACGTGCATATTGTTTAGTTTTTCATGATCGATTTTTTAAATATAACCCACTCACAAATATTGTGAACAAAGTGCTTTAGGATGGCATACATAGTGGACATACAGGGATTTAAAGTTAACAATGAGTTCATTGTTAAGGAACTCAGTTTTGTGGATACGAATGGAAATCATTTTGGTCATTATATATTTAAACCACCATTTGTATTCAACGCTTTAAGTGATTCCGATAAAAAAGTAGGGTTCTGGTTGACTACAAATTATCATGGTCTACATTGGAATCAGGGATCCACCGATTATGGAGAACTATCAAAGGTTTTATCATACATTGTTCACAACAATACTGTATACTGTAAGGGTGATGAGAAAAAATTATGGATTGAAAAACTAACACCAAAATCAACAAAGGCCGTACATATTGAAACTTTAGAAGGTGGAATTCCATTTCATAAGAACAATGTCAGTTCGAGAGCACTTTGTATCTTACACCATAATCACTGTTCAACATCCAATGTAAATTATTTGTAAAAATTTTTTTTTAATAAAACTATGTTTTAATATTTTATATGATCAATAAAAAAACTAAATATTTAAACTTCAAATTTTTTATTTATTTATTTATTCTAAGCCCTTTTATTAAGATATCTCTATAACATTTATAGTCATTTAGGTTGTGTATTTTGTTGACATAACAACATGATCAAGGCAAAGAAAGAGTTGGTTGAATTGAGTAATGCTATACGTAAAAAGTATAATACACTCAAGGCAGGTGAACAAGTATCCACTTTTACCCTAGAGAAGACATTTAGGCCTATTACTGAGCCGTTGAATAAACTGGTGGAAAAACAACAGGTGAAATTGATATATACATCATTCAATATTCAGGCTTCATCATGGATGGTATAGATAAATTCGGTCGCTCTCTCATCAAAAATTATCATTTAAAAACTAATGATGTATCATCAGGTGATAACTTAGATGCAAAATTCAAGCGAATTATAAATGTACAAAATCCTACAGACATGCACGATGCGGTGAACTTGCAAAGTCTTGAAACAAAGTGTTTATCAACAAATGAATCCGAGTCATATTTTGATGGAAAAAAAAAGAGGATATCTAATGTAGCTAGTCCGGAATATTCAACGGATTCCGTGATCTTGCATACAGTAACTACGCATGTGCGTGATAAAATTAATGATCACGCTGAATTGTTTAACAAAAGTTTGAAAAAATTAACTGGATATTTTCATATATCAATACGGAATGTGTTGCCTACACAATTTTATGAAGATACAGCCACTAACCTATCTTGGTATATAATAGATGGAAATAAAACTTTTTTTTAATTCGAATTTCCGATATCAGCGAAAATACATCATTTAAACATTACACCATCGTACTGTGTGTTCCTCATTAATGGTGTCACAGTGAATAGAAATCAATCTATTACAATTAAACCTCAGGATCGTTTACAGTTTGGCCTACCTAAAGATAAAGCGTATACACTAGGAGAATCTCTGTTATTAAATGTTACTATCAGTTTACAATATAAATTACTAAATGAGTAAAAATTAAATTGTTGTGAACGAGTTACATAAATTAGCTCGCCGCAATTTCAAGAGAAGGCGGGTAATCCTAAAAGGAATAAATGATTTGTATCAGGCTGACTTGATAGAGATACCGTACGCTAGACAAAATACCAACATTAAATATATATTGAGTGTAATTGATTGTTTCTCCAAGTACAGTTGGGCTATTTCATTAAAGTCTAAAAACGCTGTGGATGTTGTTACTGCTATGGAGCAGATTATAAAAAATCATACACCGAAAAACCTACAAACAGATAATGGTACTGAATTTTACAATGAAAAATTTAAAGTGTTAATGAAAGAGTACAACATAAACCATTATTCTGTATATTCTACAAAAAAGGCGAGCATTGTAGAGAGATTTATACGTACACTAAAATCGATGATGTATAAACATTTTAGTCTTTATGGTAATCATAAGTGGATAACAGTTATTACCTGAATTAATTAAGCGCTACAATAATTCATATCATCGCACGATTAAAATGAAACCGGTGCAAGTAAATACACAAAACGAAAAACAGATTTTAAATACTTCATACAATCACATTAAAGATGGTGAGACCAAAACAAAAATTTGATATTGGTGATCATGTGAGAATAAGTAAATTTAGAACAGTTTTTGATCGTGGATTTCACCCATCTTGGACACCAGAAATATTCACAATTCGTGAAGTAAAACTAACCAATCCAAGAACATATTTACTTAAGGATTACAAGAATGAGAATATCATGGGTGGTTTTTATGCTGAAGAATTACAGAAAGTTCATGATCCTAATGTTTATTTAGTGGAAAAAGTTTTAGCTAAACGCGGTTCAAAGGTTAAAGTCAAATGGTTGGGATTTGATTCATCACATAATTCATTTATAGATGCAAATGCTCTACTTACATAAATGTGTAGTTTTTTTTATAAACACACATATGTTGCAGATAATAATATTTTTTTTTTTTTTTAGGATAGGGAAAAAATAAATAAAAATATATGCATTATATACTACTACTGTTATTTATTATAATATTTATGTAAATATTTTGTTATCTTATCTAATACATTAAGTTATTATATAATTTATTTATAATTGTTATTTATTATATATATAATTAAAATATTCCATAAATTAGGTTATTATGTCATTATTTTCTTTTTCTAGTAAATAATTTTCGATGATTTCTTTGACTTTTACGCAATAAGTCCGAAAATTCGTCTGACGGAAAAACATTATAATAGGATTGTTCAAATAATGATAAACCAACAATTCCATCCATTTGTCCAGAGTGAATATTTTTTTCAACCCAATTCCAAATTACCATATCTTCATTATCAGACGCTGGAGAAAATATTCAATTTAATTCCATTTGTTTTACCATCTCAATTAAGTACATTAAAGTTTCTGGTCTACCACATTTAATTGCTGTATTAACCATAATTTTAAAATCTTTTGATAATATGTCTTTAATTGCATTTAAATTATAATTTTGTTTAATAGCCACAACCACAGATTGATTTAAACTGTTATGTGTACCTAAATCTTCCATGTTGTCTAAATCAATACTGAATAAATTTTTCTATCGCTAATATTCATATTAATGTTTTCCCCACTCTCTCCAAAAAACTTCTTATTTCGATTATCGCCATTAAATGATGAACTCACCAAAATGTTCACGTGCACTTTTATAATTTGTTACAGCTTTAGCAATACCTGACGCCCCACCAGCTAAAGCTCCAAGAACCGAGAGTCCAGCAAATATGGGGATTAATGGAAGCACACCTCCAGATTTTGGAACTGGTATTACACGTGTTAGTGCTTTAATACGTTGACCGCGTACTGCAGCTTTTGCAATCTTTACTGCGGCCTTTAAATCCACTGGTTTAGATTCTTTTAATGCATTTCTAGCTTTCCTGACTGACGCTGTAAAGTTTATAGCTTTCTTTGTCTTCTTCTTCTTTCTGATTTTCAATCCCATACCAAAAGCAGTTTTTGTTTTCATAGCGCCTGTGACGAATAGAGCCGCTGCCCTTTCACCAACTGTTGAATCGGATGCCTTTGTACGTTCCCAAGCGGCTTCACCTAATTGTTTATCTGCCAGATGACGCTCCTTTAAATCTTTACTTTTTGAGTAAGCGATATCATGCACCATACAAGCCTGATCCAATGCGTTTTTTGGCTTATCACCACGTGCTAATTGTTCCTTTAGCTTAGTGCCCGGTCCACAATATTTATAAGTTGGTATGTATAACTCAATCGGTAATTTATTTATAAGTGTATTAACAATACCTTTTCCTTGATGTGTCCTCGAACGAGGCATACATCTAAATGTTTCAAGCAATCATGGTCACATCTATTTAAATGAGTTGTTTTTATATTTTAGCTTTAGTTGTCTGAAAAATGCGCTTTCATAAACAACAGCATTCACTCATTGTTAAAGATTTAATACCCAATAATACAGATAATCACTCCTATCATGGCCCCCTATTTTCAGATTCACTACGAGCAATAATATGTGGTCCTAGTGGTTGTGGTAAAACAAATATTATGCTAAACTTAATTTATCATGAAAATGGTTTACGATTTAAAAACATCTATGTCTACAGTAAATCTCTTTATCAGCAAAAATATCAATTACTTGAAGGAACTATAAAACTAGTGGATGGAGTTGAATATTTTCCATTTAGTGATACTAGTCTTGTTCTTAAAATGATAGTGAGAGCACTATATTTGTATTTTTTAATTCGACAATGTAAGTTTTTAAAATTTTTCTCAATTCATTTTTTCAAAATTAATTAATAAATAATAAATAATTAACTAAATTTTTTTTTTTTTTTAGTAAAATTTGAAGATGCAAAAGGTTTGCTAGCAGCAATGCTAGCAAGCATTGAAGATATAGTGCCTCTACGTTGCGCATTAATTGATTTATATTACCTGATGTGTGAACGTACGTCTATTGATTTTTTATTTTTTTACTAAAGTTTTTTTTGATTTTAGAACCACAAGATTTTTTCAACCGTACAATTGACCTATCGGAGGGAGTAGTTTACGAACTACTCGAGGATGAGGATGTGTTCGATGGATTGTGAGTAAATATTTTTATTTAATCTCTAGTGACTAAAATTTTTAATGTTCTAAAAAAAATTTTTATTTTTTTTTTAGATAAATCTTTTTTCATTTTTTTTTATTGACCTATCCGAGGATATGGTCAATGAAATGTGAGTAAATATTTTTATTTAATCTAAAGTGACTAAATTTTAATGATGAAAAATTTTTTTTTAGATTCATCTTTTTTTTATATGTTTTTATTGTATATATATATATATTGTTATTAAATTAAATAAAGTAAAAAAAAATTAAAAATGTTTTTATTATAAAAATAACTAATACATATATAAGTGATTTCATTATCGTTTTTACAATATTTTGAGAATTTTTTTATTATGTGTAAAATAAACATGATAAGATTTTTTATTATAAAAAAATGTCTAATTACATTTAACAGTGATTTAATTAACGTTTTTACACTACTTTGAGAATTTTGTATTATATATTATGTGTAAAATAAGAACGTGATAAGATTTTTTCAATGTGTTTATTATAAAAATACATATAATAGTAATTTTTTCATTATCGTTTACAATATTTCAGAATTCTTTTAAAAATTTTTCGAAGTTTTAATCGAACATCTAATAAATACTGACATGAAGAAGAATCCATTTTTATATGTTGCATAAATAAGTCATAATAATTTTCCTCGGGTAAAATACCAAAATTATCCCATGGAATAAATTCATTTGCTTGATCTGGTTGCCATGGAATTCTTTAAAAAAGAGACTGATGAAAAACCAGAAGTTCATAATTTTTTTAAACGAACAATCGACGCTGTAGGTTTATCGAAACCGACTGTTTGTCGTGTTATCCATGAAATGAAGAAAACTGGTCATGTATCTTCACCCAAGAGGAAAATAACACATAACGAACCAAAACCAATGTCGACGGTTTTTCCCACGAGGTAGTGCGGCGTACCATCCATAATTTTAATATTACAGAGGGTTGTCGGCCAACAATAAAAACCGTCTTCGAAAAATTGAAAGAAGACATTGAGTTTAAGAGAAAACTAAGCTCGTTTAGATCAGTTATTAAAAGATTGGGGTTTAAATAGCACCAAACATCTGATAACAGATGTCTTATTCTTGAATAAGAAGATATAAGAAGAAAGCGGGTACAATTTTTAAGGAAGATTACTTAAGACAGCTCAAATTTGGGATCAAAGGGACGCCGATTAATAATAGTATATGGCAGTGGTGAAATGGGCTTCATACCAAATGGTCTATTAATTTTCCAGTCAGGGAAAAAAACTGGGGATTACCACGACGACATGAATTATGATAATTTTTCTAAATGGCTTCGGGAGCAATTGATTCCGAATTGCCAAAAAATTCTGTCGTGGTAATCGACAATGCCTCTTATCACAATAAAAGTGATGAAAGGCCCCCGAATTTTGGTTCGAAAAAGGAAGAAATGCAACGGTGGTTATCTGACAGAAATATTTTCTTCGACAGCAAAATGTTGAAGATCGAGCTATACGGCTTGATCAAGTTACATAAACCGAGCTGTATAAAGTATAACATTGATACTTTGTTAGGGGCATATGGTCATACCGCCTTGAGGCTACCACCTTACCACCCGGAGTTAAATCCAATTGAAAAAATTTGGGCTCTAGTCAAAAATTAGGTAGCGACACATAATGTAACCTTTAAACTTGACGATGTTGAGAAACTGGCTAGAACCAAACTTGAAAATGTCAGTCAAGAAGACTGGATACGCATTTGTAATCATTGCAAGCAAACAGAAGAAGATTTCATCACAAAAGAACATATTGTGGATGATGTGAGTGAAAAAATTGTGATATCGCTAGAAAGTGACGAATCAAGTGATGTGTCAATCCAAAAATTATAAAATGGGGGATCCAATTTTAGTTATAATTTTAAAATAATCGTGCTGCACTCTGGGCGGATGAAGTTTGCGTGAATTAGTATAAAACAGTCTTAACTAAAAATTTTTTTGTTTTTATTTTAGTGAGATTTGATACAGCAAAACTGTTAGTGGCATCGATGCTAGATTCGATACAAGTAGTACAGTTCCCATGGGACTGTGTCCTCTTACAAATTTATTATTTGATAAGCGAAAGTAAGTTTATTGATTTTTTATTTTTTTACTGAAGTTTTTCTTTTTTTTTAGAGCCAGTAAATTACTATGATAGAGCGATTGGTTTATCCCAAGCTTCCATAGAAGATATAGTTGTTGGTGATGATAATATTAATGAAATTGTGAGAAAATATTTTATTTAATCTATAGTGTTTTTTAGATATCGTATGTGCATCGCATCATAGAAGTACATTTTTTTGTTTTATAAAAAAATAAAGTATGAATAAAAAAATGAAAAAGGGTATTTTTTTTTATTTTTACTACACATATTTTCCTTATATCATCAATCTGTGTATGCAACACGTTCATACTTTCAAAAATTTAGTATAAAAGGGTAAATATAAATTTAAAAGCAGTACAGAATATAAAATGGAAAATATAAATAATAATAGTGATTGTGAAACAATGAAACCACCAACAAAAAAACAAAAAACAATTCATGAACCATCAGAAGAAATGACAGAAAATTTAATGGAAGAAGAAGAACTCGATGGTATATCAAATTTTAATGTGTTTATAAGTTGGTTCCTAACATCATGTTTTGGAATTGTCTTTGAATCACCTGACGAATTTCAGCACTTTTGGCCGAAATATGTGAGAAATTTAATGAAAGTTCAACCAGACAAAGAGACGAAACGGATAATATTGCGGGTAATTCAGATATTCAAAAAAATTTGGAGCAACACACAAGAAACGCACAATGCCAGTGGATGGAATAATTTAGAAGTGAAGAGTCTCACAGACCGTATATACTGCACAGAATACTACGATGCGGAAATCAGCGAGAAATTAACGAAATACTTAAAGAATTGGAAAAAAGAATCGATAGATACATGGGATCAGTGTTCTGGATCTCGGTGCACAACACAAGTGGATGGGAACACATCCATATTGTCCACGATTGCACATACTTAAAAAACCAATGTAGATGTGGAATTCTCACTGGATTCGATGTTGTCAAACCTAACAACAACGCCAACATCCGATCTTATAATGTTACGAACGAACGACTGCACTCTCTATTCAACTATCTCCATAAGGAACCAAGAGTATTTAGATACGTACACAGCTCCAAAAAAATAGGGGGCCCATTATTTTGTCCACCTGCGTGCAATTCCGATGAATGTGATTTTGGACACAAAGATAGACAAATCGCAGTATTGGATGCATGCCAGACAGGAACTCAAATTCTACGTAGACAAGTATCCAACGACGGAAATCAGCAAGAAATTCCTACAGCTTTCGGAACTAGTAACGAAACATATAACGAAAGATCCGAACAACAGTCACGACCAACGCAAGTTCAAAAACTGGTAACTTTTATTTTAACTATTCCAACATGTCAAATTAGTAATACATGTGCAACAATTAAGTACATTGACTCAAAATGGTCAAATATAAATAGAGAACATAAACTATATCAAACAGCTATTAACAGAATTAATCGAGAACTGCAGCACAAGACAATAGAATGGTTCTATCAATTTTATTAAAATTCGGAACCAAATTTTAATTGCTACGACGGCAGAAAATATATGTACTACTATGACGAAAATGAATCAACACAAAAACTAAAAAAGTTATTATTATTTCAAACTGACGACAATTATGATGCGTATACTGAATTTTTAATCAACTTATATAAAACTATTAACAGAATAAATGGTAAAAAGAATACGATTTTTATTAAAGGACCAAGTAACGCAATGAAATCGTATTTTATACATGTAGTTACTTCGTACTTATAAATAATAATAATAATAATAAATAATAATAATAATAATAATAAAAGGACAAATTCACAATATGAATAAAAATAATAGTTTTCCATTAGATGACTGTACAGACAGACGAATTTTGACATGGGACGAACCAAACTACAGTAGAGAATTTTTAGAAGATATTAAATTACTATTTTCTGGAGATCCATGCGGTTCTAATGTTAAATATCAACATCAAACACAAATACAAAAATTTGCATAAAATGCAAATCAATTTCTTAATATATTTAAAAGACTAAATAATTTGTCAATTTAGCAAAAATATATTTAAGACATGTGCATGGCATGCGATAAAATTTAAGTTAATTCAGCAATAATAGTAAAAAAGACGTAAGTAAAGGTTGAATTGATAACAATTTTCCATACTATTTAAACACTGAAAACTAAAATTTATTCAGTAAGTAAAAAACTTTTTGTAATAATAATGGCAAATATCACATTAATTAACAATTACTTAAAATTAAGTGTACCATTAATGTATATGTTTTTAAAAAATGATACTATAACAGTAAATTATAGTATTGTTGGATAATGTTAGCCCTCATCAACAGAACGTATTTAATTCAGATATTCAAGCATTAACGAATCATGGTCGTATTCAAAAAGTGTATAATAATTGCTACAATTTTAAGAATAAAACTTTGAAAGACTCTGAATCTTAAAGTATGAGAAAAATAATAGGTTCAGAATGCGATCAAAAGACGATTGCATAACAAAAATTACTCTAGTTTTTGAAATATTATTCAAAAGTTAAAAACAAACAATGAACGCATCCGACCTAAGACTATTAGAGACTTGTTGTTTGAAGCCAGCAATTAAAATTGGGGATTTACCGATGAAAGTGAAGATCCCCATCAGAAAAATGGAGCGGATCACAACTAAATATGGTGATCAGATAAAAGTGATGGTAGAATTTTTAATGGATGGGGATATAGTTGTGGAATCGGTTTTCTTACCGAGTCGTTTCAATGTACTAACGGACAGAATAATAAATGCACTTACCTCAACACCATCGTTCATGCGAGTTGAAGAGGCAGTTGGAAGAAGTTGGCAGATTTCATTAAAGCACTACGAGGAACCGGTGGAAGAATCACAACAATTGTTCTAAATCTACTATATATTTTTTTTTTTTTTAAATACCACTGGATTTAAATACTATGGATAAATACAGTTTACATGGTGTTTATTTTAATTATTTACCTTTATGGGGGTCCATGTCACTGAAAAATCACATTGATCTATTTGAAAATATGGAGAAATATGGTGTATATGCAGAAAATTTTAATGTGAGTATTAACTTTCGTTATGTTTATCGATTTTTTTTAAATAAAATATAAATTTATTTATTATAGATGGAATTTTACCAACTTATGAGTGCGTGTCAATGGCGTATCCCTAAAAAGTTATTAGACGCTATAAGATATTTCTATTTGGAAATTGATGATTGTTTTCATATCGCAGCATTTATCGTTAGGAATACTTTGGATCCTGCTTTATTTGTAAATTACGTTAAGAAATTAAAATCACATTCAACTGATTTCGATCAGTTTGAAAAACTACTATATGAATGTTGTGATGATTTTACTTATGGTAGTAACTTGAGAAAGAATTGGGGTACATACGATATACGTCGAAAACAATGGGTCGGCATAAGTGGAAGAATTGACAACCAAATGTTTGTGTGGCATGAAGTTATGAACCCTTATATATTATGTCGTATGCTGTATCAGCAACTTGAAACTATTCCAGAATAGTTTGAACCTTGGATGTACGCTACAAATTGTAATCAAATTGATTCTTGTGATTGTGGTAAATTAAGTGATCATGAGTGTACTTGAATATTCATATTTAATAAAGAAAACACTTATAATTAATTAGTCATTGTTTAAATTTAGAATGTATCCCCACTCTTATATTTTTTTTCAGATTTAAGATTACCTTGTTTATAGGTTAGTAGAATTATACCATTAAGTAATTTCAAGTCGAAAACATGTGTCGAGCAAACATTATTACCATAATAACAATATGTTTATATTGTTGTTGTTTATTAGCGGAAAGTGCAAACATGCGATTTCGTGATCATATAAATCCTATTCATAATCATATCGAGCACTCAGATTTTCAGGCTGTAAGTAATAATGGTTTATTAAAGAAGACTTATAATATTTTCTATATGAATCAACGTGGATTTCGAGTTCGTAATATGACTTCAAAACCAAATGTAATAGAAGACACATTGAAATTTTTTTTTTTTTTAATCCGTGATGTGGTTTCGATATATTTATTGAGTTGTAGAACACCCGTACTTGACATTGAATATTAACTTCCTGTATTATATGTGGTATACTGTTATACACACACACATACAATTGTAGTCAAACCAAACATCCTTTTTTTAATTACTCATTTTTATATGTCATCACTGACCCATATGTCGTTGTTGTTGCAATTTTTTCTTATATCATTAAAAATGCATAAATAAGATAATCCAGCATCCTTTTTTTTCGATAATTACTATATAATGTTTTATTTATATTAGAAAAAATAATATTGCAGTATTTATTTTTTAAATCACTCAAAAGATACCGCATGCTGATGACTAAATAATTCTTCCCTTTTTGATATTATTTTCTTATGAAATAATTAGTTTCATAGATAAAAACTTGGTATAAATTCAAAAAATCGATTTATTCAAATTTTTAGTATTAAATCAATCATGGCATTAAGTATAAGCCTATTACTTATTGCATATTTCTTCATAAATATATGTATGTATTATAATAATCCTACAAACGTTTAAATAAATAAGTTAAAATAAAATGTTTTTTAGTGAATTTTAAAGCAGCTTGTAGGGTGCTACAAGAGATAGTGGCAAATGGGGAGTTTAATGAGGAAAACTGCCCAATTTATCCGTTTACTTATTGAAGTTTTTTGTTTCTTTAGCCCCAGTAGAAAACTTTAGGGAGCGGGCCCTAACCATTTTACAGGAGCTGATTACTGATGCACTGTTAAGTGAGTAATTTAAATGAGTTTATCATATATTATTTTGTTCTATGTATATATTTAATTCTTTGTTAGTGGTACGGTAAAAAGGGTAAATCGTCATCTAATCTGGGAGATAATCAACGTGCAACACAAAAGTCGTGTGAAGACTGGTATGATTACAAATTTGGACTATAAAGATCCAAAAATCTTTTTCAATAGGGCATTTCCGATGTTCCAACGACACGTTCGCCGAGAACTGATAAATCACCCCCTCAAAGTAAGTGATATTTAATTTTAAAATTTACATAATTATATATATTTTTGTTTTAGGTATATATTGTATTTTCAAGTAATTTTATCAAGTCTAGTACTAAGGAGGAGGATGTGAAAACGTTTATAACGCATGCAAAGGAAATGTATATGACCACGGATATGCTAGAGTGGTACAACGATTATATCAAGAATTATTTATTAAAAAGATTGGAGGAATTCCAGGAAAGAGACAGTGGTTGGGCTCTTGATATGATCATAAATATGCGAGTCCATATGAATAAGCACACTCCGATCACAGCCGGAACATTTTGTGAAGTACCACCAATAATTAAAAGTAAAAAAACTGTGATTAATGTCCATAATTTTGATCAGCATTGTTTTTTGTGGTCAATAATGGCAGCATTATTCCCGGTGGTTCAGCAACATGCTGAACGCTATAAAAAATACCCACACTTTAAACACAATCTAAAATACGATGGATTAAATTTCCCCATGTCGGTAGATCAGATAAACAAATTTGAAAAGATGAATCCTCAGTTATCAATTAACGTGTATGGTTATAATATTAATAAGGGCTTGGAAATTTACCCCGTACACGTTAGCTCGAACCCTACCGGTAGGAAAATTCATCTTTTGGCTATAGAGAATGGGGAAAGTCACCACTTTTGTTGGATAAAGAACTTGGCAAGGTTGAGTCGATCAAGTGTGCGAATTAATCAACACAAAATTTTCATCTGTGATCGATGCCTCAACTATTTTCCATCGGAGATAAAACTCCAACAACATTTAATAAAAGTAGTATAGTCAAGTCACTCCTGGCGCAGAGCTTCCAGATTTGTCCACCAGAGTGTCAAGTGGCGCTGCGATCGCATGCTGCGATGACGTCAGAGTGGTTCTGAACTTTGCTAAGGTGGCGTATGATCTTATCTCAGTGGACAGGAAATGAGTTTCCGGTGTTGACAGGATGTTCGTTTCCGTTGTCTGTAAGTTTTGTTGAAATAAACTAATTAAAAATATGTGTGGGCGTTTCGTTTCCCAGTTCGTGAGTCGTAACCTTGGACATGTTAGAACCTGTTAGTTTTTGTTTGCTGTTATCACAGGAAATCATGTGTTCGTTATCTGATGAGCGTGGGTTTTTTCCTGTGTGTGTATCATCGTAAGTGGTAACCTTGAACATATCATAACCAGTTAGTTTTTTGAAATTAACTAGAACTAATATCACAGACCGCGGTGGGGCCTCTTATCAACGGGGGGATACAGTTTCCGGTAATGTGGGCGAAAAGAATAGTATAAATGAATTGTTCACAATCGTTGAAGTATCATTGTTTTTTAAATTCATTGATTTTGAGTTAATTTTTGTTTACCTCATATATTTAACTGAATTTATATATTTATATCATTTATAATTTGATATTAGTCGCGAACGCTTGGTAAAGTATATTTTTATAAAATTTTTTTGATAAAACGGTAAGTGTTTAATTTTTAAAATATCATAGTGTATTAAATAGAAATATAATTGAGTTTGTTAGTAAAGATGGACGCCTACGATCAATCTATTTTGCAAATGGTAAATGATGGACCTAGAGGTAGCAGCTTAGAGATGGTGAAGATAGTGGAGAAGGCAATGAAAATTATCAAGACGGCAGAGGAAGCTGAGCGATTTATGGTATTAAATAAGGAAAATTTACGGTTACTTAGAAAAATGTTGATACTGAAAAAAGAAAATCCTTTACGTCTTGAAGCAAATATTGGATTGTGTAAATCATATCAGCGGCAACTTCACCAACTAAAACTGAGCCTTATTAAACAAGGTGGTGGTGTTGTAAGAAATCAAAATCGTCATCTAATCTGGGAGTTGATTGAAACGCATCACCAGGGTAGAGTGAAGACTGGTATGATTACCAATTTGGATTATAAAGATCCATTAGTATTTTTCAACCGGGCATTTCCTATGTTACAACGACACGTTCGGCGTGAGTTAGTGAAACATCCACTCAAAGTAAGTAAAATTTAATAATTATAATTTAAAATATTTTACCAGATTGATCCACCAAAGAGAGCGTAATGTTGTTAACGGCTTGACAATTGATGGGTAAATAGATAACATTAGTGGGGTGCACCACAATTTTATAACCTGGAGGTAAATTTAACGAGAAATGAAAAATTGTGTGATTGATTTGATTGTTATGATATGAACCACTTATAATATTACAAATAACATATATTGTCTCTACAGAGAGAATGTTAACACTAGATTCACTGATATGTCTACTATCCGCACTGAGTTTTTTATTTTTGAAACCCAACATCGGACCAATTGAGTCCAATGGTTCAAAATTTATCATTTTTGTGCACTTTATTTCACATTTAAGGGTGTTTGTATTGGCATGCAAAAGAATAGTTGCTTTTCCATCTAGAGAACGACTTAAATAGCGTGAAATGTCATCGATTTCATACGATCCAACAGGTATTTCAATTACCTTATCATCATCATCATCATTAAATTTATTGTTTGTTATATCAACATTTGGAATTGCGTGATATGTTTGCAAATCCACGAGCCCCATCACATAATTTGAATTTTTATCTAACTCTATGGGTGGAAAATAATCTGTAGATAAAACAGAGCTATTACCTGTGAACGTAAGCATGAACGACATATTGATAAATGATAAGTTTTTAACATGTGTCGGTTTATTTATCCAACAAAAATTCTAAACATAAATGACCACATACAATTGTATTGAATTTTTGTTTTTGATTAAAATTATACTGGATATCACATCCTTTAAAGTATTTAATTAACTCTTGCGGCGGCTGAAGGTTTCCAAAGCTATCGAAATAGATAACATTCTTATTTAATTTTTTATATACTGTCCAATGAGTTCCACTATTTTTAGCTATATCATGATTTATAATTCCACACTCATATTTGTTTGGTGATTTAGGTAGGGTGTCACGCATAAAAACACTACGAAAATACGGAATATTTAATTTTTATCATACGCACGCAGTTCCGTATCATAAAGTGCTCTGCGTGGTAGCGTCGCTATTAGTTTTTTGTTAGGTATAGCCCCATACCCCTGTTGTAAGGTTTTAAATACAAGCCTTTACCCATTGCTATAGCCTCCATTGTTTTATTGTGACGTTGACTCTCACCAAAATGTTCACGTGCACTTTTATAATTTGTTACAGCTTTAGCAATACCTGACGCCCCACCAGCTAAAGCTCCAAGAGCCGAGAGTCCAGCAAATATGGGGATTAATGGAAGCACACCTCCAGATTTTGGAACTGGTATTACACGTGTTGGTGCTTTAATACGTTGACCGCGTACTGCAGCTTTTGCAATCTTTACTGCGGCCTTTAAATCCACTGGTTTAGATTCTTTTAATGCATTTCTAGCTTTCCTGACTGACGCTGTAAAGTTTATAGCTTTCTTTGTCTTCTTCTTCTTTCTGATTTTCAATCCCATACCAAAAGCAGTTTTTGTTTTCATAGCGCCTGTGACGAATAGAGCCGCTGCCCTTTCACCAACTGTTGAATCGGATGCCTTTGTACGTTCCCAAGCGGCTTCACCTAATTGTTTATCTGCCAGATGACGCTCCTTTAAATCTTTACTTTTTGAGTAAGCGATATCATGCACCATACAAGCCTGATCCAATGCGTTTTTTGGCTTATCACCACGTGCTAATTGTTCCTTTAGCTTAGTGCCCGGTCCACAATATTTATAAGTTGGTATGTATAACTCAATCGGTAATTTATTTATAAGTGTATTAACAATACCTTTTCCTTGATGTGTCCTCGAACGAGGCATACATCTAAATGTTTCAAGCAATCATGGTCACATCTATTTAAATGAGTTGTTTTTATATTTTAGCTTTAGTTGTCTGAAAAATGCGCTTTCATAAACAACAGCATTCACTCATTGTTAAAGATTTAATACCCAATAATACAGATAATCACTCCTATCATGGCCCCCTATTTTCAGATTCACTACGAGCAATAATATGTGGTCCTAGTGGTTGTGGTAAAACAAATATTATGCTAAACTTAATTTATCATGAAAATGGTTTACGATTTAAAAACATCTATGTCTACAGTAAATCTCTTTATCAGCAAAAATATCAATTACTTGAAGGAACTATAAAACTAGTGGATGGAGTTGAATATTTTCCATTTAGTGATACTAGTGAAATTCTTGATCCGAATGAAGCACGTGAACAAAGTCTATTCATTTTCGATGATGTGAGCTGTCATTCCCAAGAACGAATCAGAGAATTCTTTAGTATGGGACGTCATCGAAAAATTGATTGTTTTTACCTTTGTCAGAGCTATGCACGTGTTCCAAAGCATAACATAAGGGATAATACAAATTGTTTGGTGATATTCAAATCGGATGATTTGAATTTAAAACACATCTTCGATGATCATGTAGGAGGCTCTGATATGAATTTTCAAAAATTTCGTGATTTATGTACTTATTGTTGGTCTTCTCCAAATGATTCGTTGTAATAATGAAAAATTTCCCCCTTAATGATGGTCGCTATCGAAATGGTTTCGATGAATACATTGAAATTAAAGAATAATCGAAATGGTTTTGATGAATACATTGAAATTAAAGAATGATAACTTGTACTTCTAATTAAAAAAAAAAAAATTAGTTTGTCATATCCTTTTGCTCTATTAAAAAATATTTTTTTATCATATTATTTTGTCTATAACCGCCCCAATTATAATTTTTTTATTAAAAGCAACGCAAATTTTTTGTAATAAAATTTTAGTCTTGTTATTAAAATGATAGTGAGAGCACTATATTTGTATTTTTTAATTCGACAATGTAAGTTTTTAAAATTTTTCTCAATACATTTTTTCAAAATTAATTAATAAATAATTAACTAAATTTTTTTTTTTTTTTTTAGTAAAATTTGAAGATGCAAAAGGTTTGCTAGCAGTAATGCTAGCAAGCATTGAAGATATAGTGCCTCTACGTTGCGCATTAATTGATTTATATTGCCTGATGTGTGAACGTACGTCTATTGATTTTTTATTTTTTTACTAAAGTTTTTTTTGATTTCAGAACCACAAGATTTTTTCAACCGTGCAATTGACCTATCGGAGGGAGTAGTTTACGAACTACTCGAGGATGAGGATGTGTTCGATGGATTGTGAGTAAATATTTTTATTTAATCTCTAGTGACTAAAATTTTTAATGTTCTAAAAAAAATTTTTTTTTTTTTAGATAAATCTTTTTTAATTTTTTTTTATTGACCTATCCGAGGATATGGTCAATGAAATGTGAGTAAATATTTTTATTTAATCTAAAGTGACTAAATTTTAATGAAGACAAATTTTTTTTTAGATTCATCTTTTTTTAATATGTTTTTATTGTATATATATATATATATATATATATATATATATATATATATATATATATATGTTATTAAATTAAATAAAGTAAAAAAAAATTTTTTTAATGTTTTTATTATAAAAATACCTAATTACATATATACGTGATTTCATTATCGTTTTTACAATATTTTGAGAATTTTGTATTATATATTATGTGTAAAATAAGAACGTGATAAGATTTTTTCAATGTTTTTATTATAAAAATACATATAATAGTAATTTTTTCATTATCGTTTACAATATTTCAGAATTCTTTTAACAATTTTTCGAAGTTTTAATCGAACATCTAATAAATACTGACATGAAGAAGAATCCATTTTTATATGTTGCATAAATAAGTCATAATAATTTTCCTCGGGTAAAATACCAGAATTATCCCATGGAATAAATTCATTTGCTTGATCTGGTTGCCATGGAATTCTTAAAAAAAGAGACTGATGAAAAACCAGAACTTCATAATTTTTTTAAACGAACAATCGACGCTGTAGGTTTATCGAAACCGACTGTTTGTCGTGTTATCCATGAAATGAAGAAACCTGGTCATGTATCTTCACCCAAGAGGAAAATAACACATGACGAACCAAAACCAATGTCGACGGTTTTTCCCACGAGGTAGTGCGGCGTACCATCCATAATTTTAATATTACAGAGGGTTGTCGGCCAACAATAAAAACCGTCTTCGAAAAATTGAAAGAAGACATTGGGTTAAGAGAAAACTAAGCTCGTTTAGATCAGTTATTAAAAGATTGGGGATTAAATAGCGCCAAACATCTGATAACAGATGTCTTCTTCTTGAATAAGAAGATATAAGAAGAAAGCGGGTACAATTTTTAAGGAAGATTACTTCCTATCGACAACAAGGACGCCTAATTGTGTATATTGATGAAACCTATATATATTCATCTCACACCACCCCATATGAGTGGACAGACAGCTCAAATTTGGGATCAAAGGGACGCCGATCAATAATAGTATATGCCAGTGGTGAAATGGGCTTCATACCAAATGGTCTATTAATTTTCCAGTCAGGGAAAAAAACTGGGGATTACCACGACGACATTAATTATGATAATTTTTCTAAATGGCTTCGGGAGCAATTGATTCCGAATTGCCAAAAAATTCTGTCGTGGTAATCGACAATGCCTCTTATCACAATAAAAGTGATGAAAGGAATTTTGGTTCGAAAAAGGAAGAAATGCAACGGTGGTTATCTGACAGAAATATTTTCTTCGACAGCAAAATGTTGAAGATCGAGCTATACGGCTTGATCAAGTTACATAAACCGAGCTATATAAAGTATAACATTGATACTTTGTTAGGGGCATATGGTCATACCGCCTTGAGGCTACCACCTTACCACCCGGAGTTAAATCCAATTGAAAAAATTTGGGCTCTAGTCAAAAATTAGGTAGCGACACATAATGTAACCTTTAAACTTTACGATGTTGAGAAACTGGCTAGAACCAAACTTGAAAATGTCAGTCAAGAAGAATGGATACGCATTTGTAATCATTGCAAGCAAACAGAAGAAGATTTCATCACAAAAGAACATATTGTGGATGATGTGAGTGAAAAAATTGTGATATCGCTAGAAAGTGACGAATCGAGTGATGTGTCAATCCAAAAATTATAGAATGGGGGATCCAATTTTAGTTATAATTTTAAAATAATCGTGCTGCACTCTGGGCGGATGAAGTTTGCGTGAATTAGTATAAAACAGTCTTAACTAAAAATTTTTTTGTTTTTATTTTAGTGAGATTTGATACAGCAAAACTGTTAGTGGCATCGATGCTAGATTCGATACAAGTAGTACAGTTCCCATGGGACTGTGTCCTCTTACAAATTTATTATTTGATAAGCGAAAGTAAGTTTATTGATTTTTTATTTTTTTACTGAAGTTTTTCTTTTTTTTTAGAGCCAGTAAATTACTATGATAGAGCGATTGGTTTATCCCAAGCTTCCATAGAAGATATAGTTGTTGGTGATGATAATATTAATGAAATTGTGAGAAAATATTTTATTTAATCTATAGTGTTTTTTAGATATCGTATGTGCATCGCATCATAGAAGTACATTTTTTTGTTTTATAAAAAAATAAAGTGTGAATAAAAAAATGAAAAATGAAAAGAATTTTTTTAATTTTTACTACACATATTTTCCTTATATCATCAATCTGTGTATGCAACACGTTCATACTTTCAAAAATTTAGTATAAAAGGGTAAATATAAATTTAAAAGCAGTACAGAATATAAAATGGAAAATATAAATAATAATAGTGATTGTGAAACAATGAAACCACCAACAAAAAAAACAGAAAACAATTCATGAACCATCAGAAGAAATGACAGAAAATTTTATGGAATTGGCAATTGATAATGCAGAAACAGAAAAAGAACTCGATGGTATATCAAATTTTAATGTGTTTATAAGTTGGTTCCTAACATCATGTTTTGGAATTGTTTTTGAATCACCTGACGAATTCCAGCACTTTTGGCCGAAATATGTGAGAAATTTAATGAAAGTTCAACCAGACAAAGAGACGAAACGGATAATATTGCGGGTAATTCAGATATTTGGAGCAACACACAAGAAACGCACAATGCCAGTGGATGGAAGAATTTAGAAGTGAAGTATCTCACAGACCGTATATACTGCACAGAATACTACGATGCGGAAATCAGCGAGAAATTAACGAAATACTTAAAGAATTGGAAAAAAGAATCGATAGATACATGGAATCAGTGTTCTGGATCTCGGTGCACAACACAAGTGGATGGGAACACATCCATATTGTCCACAATTGCACATACTTAAAAAACCAATGTAGATGTGGAATTCTCACTGGATTCGATGTTGTCAAACCTAACAACAACGCCAACATCCGATCTTATAATGTTACGAACGAACGACTGCACTCTCTATTCAACTATCTCCATAAGGAACCAAGAGTATTTAGATACGTACACAGCTCCAAAAAAAGAGGGGGCCCATTATTTTGTCCACCTGCTTGCAATTCTGATGAATGTGATTTTGGACACAAAGATAGACAAATCGCAGTATTGGATGCATGCCAGACAAGAACTCAAATTCTACGTAGACAAGTATCCAACGACGGAAATCAGCAAGAAATTCCTACAGCTTTCGGAACTAGTAACGAAACATATAACGAAAGATCCGAACAACAGTCACGACCAACGCAAGTTCAAAAACTGGTAACTTTTATTTTAACTATTCCAACATGTCAAATTAGTAATACATGTGCAACAATTAAGTACATTGACTCAAAATGGTCAAATATAAATAGAGAACATAAACTATATCAAACAGCTATTAACAGAATTAATCGAGAACTGCAGCACAAGACAATAGAATGGTTCTATCAATTTTATAAAAATTCGGAAACAAATTTTAATTGCTACGACGGCAGAAAATATATGTACTACTATGACGAAAATGAATCAACACAAAAACTAAAAAAGTTATTATTATTTCAAACTGACGACAATTATGATGCGTATACTGAATTTTTAATCAACTTATATAAAACTATTAACAGAATAAATGGTAAAAAGAATACGATTTTTATTAAAGGACCAAGTAACGCAATGAAATCGTATTTTATACATGTAGTTACTTCGTACTTATAAATAATAATAATAATAATAAATAATAATAATAATAATAATAAAAGGACAAATTCACAATATGAATAAAAATAATAGTTTTCCATTAGATGACTGTACAGACAGACGAATTTTGACATGGGACGAACCAAACTACAGTAGAGAATTTTTAGAAGATATTAAATTACTATTTTCTGGAGATCCATGCGGTTCTAATGTTAAATATCAACATCAAACACAAATACAAAAAACTCCTATACTAGTAACATGTAACAGTGATCCATTTCCGTCAAATGAAGAATTTGGAAATCGTATGTTAAGGTATACGTGGAAAGTTCCGGATTATGGAAAATCTTACACAAAACAGATTTGGCCTATCGCATTTTACAATTTATTGGAAGAAGCTGGAATTATAAACAACTACTTTGAATTTTAATTTTATACATTTTATTTTTAATCAATATAATAATATTTTCAATAAATATAATAAATTTAAATATAAAAACTTAGAGATTATTGTTATTTTTCCTATTCCATGTAAAAAGTTAAATTATATTCAGAAATATATACAGAATGAGGTAATCCACGGTGATGTCCAACAAGAACAGCATAACGTCCATCCTTTGATAATGGTTAATAGAAGTGAATAAAAGAACGGTGTAAATTAATTAATCTTTTCTATTGTTTATTTTACCTACTTAGACTTAGCATGTATAATGCTAGAGCAGATCTCTCGAGTAGTAAATGGGCATAATTGCTCCATTTATTACACTTACTTCCTCATTAAAACTGTTTTTGCAAAGCTGAGTGAAAAAGTTGATTCCATGAGTGATCGTGAAAAATATTGCATGCTAATGTGAACGTGAACGTCATCTTAATCCAAATAATTTTGAAAAAATGAATGTTAAATTAGCAGTTCAATTAGTCATTCGAATTATGCTAGTTTAACTCATTAACGCCCGCTGTACACATGCGTATACACATCTTTAAATGTGATTTCTAAACGCAAATACAACTAACAAATCGAATTGTTTTTTAAAACTATAACTAGATGTCACTGCAGTTAAGAAAAAGAAAAAAAGGGTGGGTCGCGCCAAAATAAATGTCATTTTGTTAATTTTATTTTACGTGATTCTCAAAGTAGCTTACACCGCTTAGTGAATAAATCTGATTTCATAAATTAGTACAGTATTTGATTGAATTTTGCATTATAAGGTAAGTTTATAATGTTATTTATAATAAGCTAAAACAATGTAAAATATTATCATATTACATTGCTAAATGTTGTTGATACTGTTGGTGTACACGCTTGTGTACAATGGGCGAATGTATACTAAGAAAATTTAAATTTGTAGGTCCTGGTTTATCATTCAGAATGTCGCGTAATTATCGATTATCTTGCAAGTACGACTTTCGGAGGCTAGAAGAAGCAGTAGAATCTATTATGGCTGCAGAAATGACGACACGGAGGTCGATTTGATCGTGATTCCACCTGATCCTGCTGTTGTTAGTGACGAAGAAGAAGGTGCAGAAGATGATTTGACTTCTTCATTACTTCCACGCGACATACCAGGTACTATCGAGCTATTAGGCCGTCAACCTCCAGACGAAGAGTCGGAGTGGAACAGGAGCGACGATGAACCGCTTTCCAGCCATATTCCTCCCCGAAAACGTACTCGAAACGAAGATGCTCTAAACCCTATTTGGAGAAAAACATTACCAATTTATTCTACTGCTCATGAAATAACACAAGCAGTCCAAGAACGACAGCAATATATAACAGATTTACTTGAAAGTTCTAACCCAACAATGTTATTTTAAATACTAAATACTATTAAAAGACTAAATAATTTGTCAATTTAGCAAAAATATATTTAAGACATGTGCATGGCATGCGATAAAATTTAAGTTAATTCAGCAATAATAGTAAAAAAGACGTAAGTAAAGGTTGAATTGATAACAATTTTCCATACTATTTAAACACTGAAAACTAAAAAACTTTTTGTAATAATAATGGCAAATATCACATTAATTAACAATTACTTAAAATTAAGTGTACCATTAATGTATATGTTTTTAAAAAATGATACTATAACAGTAAATTATAGTATTGTTGGATAATGTTAGCCCTCATCAACAGAACGTATTTAATTCAGATATTCAAGCATTAACGAATCATGGTAGTATTCAAAAAGTGTATAATAATTGCTACAATTTTAAGAATAAAACTTTGAAAGACTCTGAATCTTTAAGTATGAGAAAAATAATAGGTTCAGAATGCGATCAAAAGACGATTGCATAACAAAAATTACTCTAGTTTTTGAAATATTTTTCAAAAGTTAAAAACAAACAAACAATGAACGCATCCGACCTAAGACTATTAGAGACTTGTTGTTTGAAGCCAGCAATTAAAATTGGGGATTTACCGATGAAAGTGAAGATCCCCATCAGAAAAATGGAGCGGATCACAACTAAATATGGTGATCAGATAAAAGTGATGGTAGAATTTTTAATGGATGGGGATATAGTTGTGGAATCGGTTTTCTTACCGAGTCGTTTCAATGTACTAACGGACAGAATAATAAATGCACTTACTTCAACACCATCGTTCATGCGAGTTGAAGAGGCAGTTGGAAGGAGTTGGCAGATTTCATTAAAGCACTACGAGGAACCGGTGGAAGAATCACAACAATTGTTCTAAATCTACTATATATTTTTTTTTTTTTTTAAATACCACTGGATTTAAATACTATGGATAAATACAGTTTACATGGTGTTTATTTTAATTATTTACCTTTATGGGGGTCCATGTCACTGAAAAATCACATTGATCTATTTGAAAATATGGAGAAATATGGTGTATATGCAGAAAATTTTAATGTGAGTATTAACTTTCGTTATGTTTATCGATTTTTTTAAAATAAAATATAAATTTATTTATTATAGATGGAATTTTACCAACTTATGAGTGCGTGTCAAAGGCGTATCCCTAAAAAGTTATTAGACGCTATAAGATATTCCTTTTTGGAAATTGATGATTGTTTTCATATCGCAGCATTTATCGTTAGGAATACTTTGGATCCTGCTTTATTTGTAAATTACGTTAAGAAATTTAAATCACATTCAACTGATTTCGATCAGTTTGAAAAACTACTATATGAATGTTGTGATGATTTTACTTATGGTAGTAACTTGAGAAAGAATTGGGGTACATACGATATACGTCGAAAACAATGGGTCGGCATAAGTGGAAGAATTGACAACCAAATGTTTGTGTGGCATGAAGTTATGAACCCTTATATATTATGTCGTATGCTGTATCAGCAACTTGAAACTATTCCAGAATAGTTTGAACCTTAGATGTACGCTACAAATTGTAATCAAATTGATTCATGTGATTGTGGTAAATTAAGTGACCATGAGTGTACTTGAATATTCATATTTAATAAAGAAAACACTTATAATTAATTAGTCATTGTTTAAATTTAGAATGTATCCCCACTCTTATGTTTTTTTTTCAGATTAAAAAATACCTTGTTTATAGGTTAGTAGAATTATACCATTAAGTAATTTCAAGTCGAAAACATGTTTCGAGCAAACATTATTACCATAATAACAATATGTTTATATTGTTGTTGTTTATTAGCGGAAAGTGCAAACATGCGATTTCGTGATCATATAAATCCTATTCATAATCATATCGAGCACTCAGATTTTCAGACTGTAAGTAATAATGGTTTATTAAAGAAGACTTATAATAATTTCTATATGAATCAACGTGGATTTCGAGTTCGTAATATGACTTCAAAACCAAATGTAATAGAAGACACATTGAAATTTTTTTTTTTTTAATCCGTGACGTGGTTTCGATATATTTATTGAGTTGTAGAACACCCGTACTTGACATTGAATATTAACTTCCTGTATTATATATGGTATACTGTTATACACACACACATACAATTGTAGTCAAACCAAACATCCTTTTTTTAATTACTCATTTTTATATGTCATCACTGACCCATATATGTCGTTGTTGTTGCAATTTTTTCTTATATCATTAAAAATGCATAAATAAGATAATCCAGCATCCTTTTTTTTTCGATAATTACTATATAATGTTTTATTTATATTAGAAAAAATAATATTGCAGTATTTATTTTTTAAATCACTCAAAAGATACCGCATGCTGATGACTAAATAATTCTTCCCTTTTTGATATTATTTTCTTATGAAATAATTAGTTTCATAGATAAAAACTTGGTATAAATTCAAAAAATCGATTTATTCAAATTTTTAGTATTAAATCAATCATGGCATTAAGTATAAGCCTATTACTTATTGCATATTTCTTCATAAATATATGTATGTATTATAATAATCTTACAAAGATTTAAATAAATAAGTTAAAATAAAATGTTTTTAGTGAATTTTGAAGCGGCTTGTAGGGTGCTACAGGAGATAGTAGCAAATGGAGAGTTTAACGAGGAGAACTGCCCAATTTATTATCTATATTTCCTCATCAGAGTAGGTATGTTTTTTTTATTTTTTTTTAATCCGTTTACTTATTGAAGTTTTTTGTTTCTTTAGCCCCAGTAGAAAACTTTAGGGAGCGGGCCCTAACCATTTTGAAGGAGCTAATTACGGAGGCATTGTTAAGTGAGTAATTTAAATGAGATTATCATATTTGTAGGGTGCTACAGGAGATAGTAGCAAATGGGGAGTTTAACGAGGAGAACTGCCCAATTTATTATCTATATTTCCTCATCAGAGTAGGTATGTTTTTTTTATTTTTTTATATTTTTTTAATCCGTTTACTTATTGAAGTTTTTTGTTTCTTTAGCCCCAGTAGAAAACTTTAGGGAGCGGGCCCTAACCATTTTGAAGGAGCTAATTACGGAGGCATTGTTAAGTGAGTAATTTAAATGAGATTATCATATTTGTAGGGTGCTACAGGAGATAGTAGCAAATGGGGAGTTTAACGAGGAGAACTGCCCAATTTATTATCTATATTTCCTCATCAGAGTAGGTATGTTTTTTTTATTTTTTTATTTTTTTAATCCGTTTACTTATTGAAGTTTTTTGTTTCTTTAGCCCCAGTAGAAAACTTTAGGGAGCGGGCCCTAACCATTTTGAAGGAGCTAATTACGGAGGCATTGTTAAGTGAGTAATTTAAATGAGATTATCATATTTGTAGGGTGCTACAGGAGATAGTAGCAAATGGGGAGTTTAACGAGGAGAACTGCCCAATTTATTATCTATATTTCCTCATCAGAGTAGGTATGTTTCTTTTATTTTTTTAATCCGTTTACTTATTGAAGTTTTTTGTTTCTTTAGCCCCAGTAGAAAACTTTAGGGAGCGGGCCCTAACCATTTTGAAGGAGCTAATTACGGAGGCATTGTTAAGTGAGTAATTTAAATGAGATTATCATATATTATTTTGTTTTGTTTTATGTATATATTTAATTCTTTGTTTTTATTTGAATTTGCTTTAAGGGGAATCAGATGATGATGATGGTAATGATGGTAATCATGGGTCCGATGAGGGTTTTAATGATGATGATGAATATTTGAATGTTGTAGATTAAGCGTAAGTTATTTAAGTTAATAATTTTTATTTTGTGTATTGATTTTTTATTCATTTTTATATATTTTTTTTTTATTTTGTTTCAGATCTATACATCATTTGTAAAATACTATATTATTATCATTATACTATTAAGATATTAATTAATAAAACTTTTTTATTTTTTTAAATGACCTTGTTTTTTATTTCATAATATACAAATAAAATATAAATGTGTTACTTTTTTTTATTTTTTATCGAAGCTAATTCCGATACTTGAGACAATTTATTTTTAACGTCTACAACTTTTGCGGATTTTTTTTTAAAATTTCTCGAAGTTTCAATTCGATACTTGATAAATATTGACATGAAGAATTCATTTTGTTTATGTGCTGCATAAATAGTTGAAAATAATCATCTTCTGGTTGCTGTTCACTTAAACCATTCCATGGTATAAATTCACTTGATTGATCAGGTTGCTTTTCGTTTGAACCATTTGATGGAATGAATTCATTAGGTTGATCAGGTTGCGTTTCACTTGAACCATACCAGGGGGTATTTTTTGGTTGGTGCCAGGGGATATTTTCTGGTTGTTGTCCAATAGTAGGTTTTGATGCTTTATTATAATAAAATTTCCACATGAACGAAATTGTTTTTCATTTTTGACGGGGATACTTGTAGCTTTACAACAACAAAATTAATAAAAAATATCAATGCATAATCTTTTGATCGCATTTTTAAAAACGTACCAACAGATGGCCCACCCTGTATTATTACATGCTTCAATTAAAATTTCACTAGGTTTAAAATGTGATTTGATAATCAAAAAAGGTGATGTAGAAGTTATTGATGCTTTCCACTTTGTGTTAAAACTTGCTCATTACGATCATGCATCTGATTTTAACACATGGTATAATGATTCATTAACTAATCTTGACACTCGCTTGAAAGAGTTTCAACAAAGAGGGTCGGGTGATGCTTTAGATAAAATATTATGCTTAGAATTAAATCCCAGTGAACACAATTATGTCAAACTGATGTAAAAATGACGTCATGTCAGGTCATGATTTACGTAAGATGTGAGTCATATATGACTCATAATTTCCCACTTCCTGACGTAAGATCCTTACGTAAGATATATTACGTAAATATGACTTCTAATTGACATCATTATGACCTATCTGTCACAAGAATGACATAACTCTGATGTCAGAAGTAAGTCATGATGCTACTAAATTCTTACGAAAATATGACGTCCAGCTGACTTACTTGTCATTTAGCTGACGTCTATATGACATAAATTTGAGGCAATTTATTGCTGTACATTGGGTCCGAATGCTTACATAATATTGATGTCTTGCTGATATGATTATAAAATACCTGACGTTTTGATTTAACTTTGATTACATACTGATGAAAAGAATCATTATAAATGGTTACAATAATGTGATATTTAATTGTCATAAGAAATATTAAGCATATTAGTAAAATTACTTATAATTCAAATAGTTGTAAAATTATAAATTAAAAATTTAAACCATCTGTTAAACTCAAAATAATGTAATTTATTATCTTTATGTTTGGTATTATACTGCACTTTTTTCGCAATTCTAATTTAATTAATAACAAATAAAAATAATCAGTCTCTTTTTACCATTAAACAAAAATAATAGAAATTATTTAGTAACTATCGAATTTTACTTATAGTGGTAGACAAGCAGATAAATCTTAAACTATTAAATAGTATTGCGCAACTTATAGATATCATAATAAAATTAAATAATTATTAATCTTTGAAATTTTTACGAACACACAAAATAAAATTAAAACAATGAATATGAGAATTACAAGTTTCGTACAGTCAATTCACGTTAGAATTGTTTATCAATTAGTAAGTAACTTTATACTCACTTTTACTAGTATACTTAAATATAGCAGATAAATATTTAAACTATTAAATAGTATTGCGCAACTTATAAAATATCATAATAAAATTAAATAATTATTAATCTTTGAAATTTTTACGATCACACAAAATAAAATTAAAACAATGAATATGAGAATTACAAGTTTCGTACAGTCAATTCACGTTAGAATTGTTTATCAATTAGTAAGTAACTTTATACTCACTTTTACTAGTATACTTAAATATAGCAGATAAATATTTAAACTATTAAATAGTATTGCGCAACTTATAAAATATCATAATAAAATTAAATAATTATTAATCTTTGAAATTTTTACGATCACACAAAATAAAATTAAAACAATGAATATGAGAATTACAAGTTTCGTACAGCCAATTCACGTTAGAATTGTTTATCAATTAGTAAGTAACTTTATACTCATTTTTACTAGTATACTCAAATATAGCAGATAAATATTTAAACTATTAATTAGTATTGCGCAACTTATAACGTCTAATAATAAAATTGAATAAATAGTTATCTCTCTTAATTCATTTCTTCTAACCGCTGATTATTTTTATTAAGCTCACTTTTTCTGGTGACCTGTTTAGGTTGTTCTCCTGCTCTCTGATTTCCGAGCCTAAACCAGTTGGTACCAGCTTTGTTGAATTCAGCTTTGTCCCATGACGGAAATTTATCCAGAATAGCCTCTGAAAGATTATTGTTATAGGAATATATTGCCGCTTTGTTGTTAAAATTTATTGAAAAAAATTATTTCTTACTTTCACAGATTTCTATCACTTTGAGAGAGTTAACCTTGTACTTTGTTAATTTACCTTCCCATGTGTTCTCCTTCGCAAATTTATTTGAAAAAATCTGCGTTAACACTCTTTCAGTGTAATCTTTTCCATTAGCTCCTCCAACTTGCTTGACTTTTCGAATCTAAATAGACATTTATTGGACTATAATGTAATTAATCGAAAAATGAAAAATAATTACAAAAATAAGTTTACATTCCAACAGAAATTTGCCGATTTCCCGTATGTATTAATATATCTCTAAATAAGTATTTTCAAACATTTGCTTCTATATTTTTTCATTGATTTGAATAGAACGTTTCTAATAATTAATTTTTTCTATCAAACTTAGGAAATTAGTGCATATGTGCTACAAAACAATTTGTAATTAGAAATGAATTCTTTTTTCTTATCAAAATATAAATAAAGTCGCAAAAACAATGAAAATATTTCAAATGTTGAAATAAAAATTTTTCAACTTAATGGAATAAATGAGATAGTAAATAACTTACGAATTCAGCCTCGAATTTTTTGCAATCTTTAAGTCGTTCTTCAAAAGCTTTCACCCCGTCTCGGCTATCCAATTTTAAATGAGATTCTACCTCCGCAGAAATAGCAGAGTCCAATCCAGAACCCTGATGATAAGTAGAACCGGTTCTCTGCTTCAAATCTTGAACTTCTGTTAAGATTTTGCTCAGTAAATAAATGCAAGAATCCACTTTACCTGAAATATTATTATTATTATTATTATTATATCACCAAATTCAACCAATTTCATCATTTTAATTATTCACTTATAAAAGAAAAGCAATAAATATTCAGTGAAAATATTACCAGTAAGAACATCGATCTTTTCACTATCCGAAACTTGCACAGCTGAATCCTCGTTTCGTTTTTCCGATCTGAAACCATTTATAAGTGCGTTTGCACGATTTATAGTCAAGTTGACAGAGTCATCAGAATATTCAATTTCACTATAATTTCCACTCAATTTTTTTGGATTATTTACTTTTGAGGAACTGTCAACAGTAGGTTTTGTAGGAAACTGAGGCAGCCTGAGAGCTAACAAATGAATTATAACAGTTATTTTTATGAAAATTAGTACATACAAATCAATTTAATTAAAAAAAGAGACTGCTATGGAGATAGTAATCATCATCAATAATTTTACGAATAGCAGATAAATTTATAAATTTTTTGAATGACGAGTAAAATAGTTTTTAAATAAAGAACAAGCAATGTATTAAAAACTTCTACCTGATTCAGTTTTTTCATTGTCATCATCAGAACTGGAGGAAGAGACTCGAGTATTCTTGTTACTTGTTTTTAAAACAGTTCGAACCGGCGAACGAACTGTCCTTCTTCTGTATCCCCGTCCTAAATTCTCTGACGCTGATGAATATTGTGAGTCTTGAGCTGCTTTTCTTGCACTCTCCAAAGAACCTACGATTATCATATAAATTAGTAATAATTATTTGTTTCAAACTAATTTAAAAATTTAATAATCAATGAGTAACTCACTGAGAACTTCAAGATATTCTTAATTATTATTATTTACTATCAATTAAATAATTTTTAAGTGAATTTTTTCTATCAGTAAATGATTATGAAAATACATACATATAGATATATCTATTGCTTTCAACATAAATAATAACCAATACTTACTGCAGTATCTGAAAATTTCTATTTCATGAAGAGTCCAGTCCTTTGCTGGGGGCGTTCTGTTTTTAATCAGTGGGGAAATATTTTTTACTCCTGAGTGTGGCCACTTGCATGCCATATGATCTTTAAATGTTTTTTCATAACAAAGCCAATTTGTTGGGATTTCCGAATAGGAATCAAATTCCGTAAAATGTATCACAGCATAATCTTTATCAGTCTTTATTTTAGTACTAAAAATAAAAAATAATGAATTAATAATTGCTAAAAAATATAATTATTATTTTAGGTTAGGTTTTGTATTATTCTAAATGTTGTTAATTAACGTAATGTAGTAATATACTTACATCTTGCCCATCTTGTGTAAAGTTTTTTTTACATATAATCAATATTGTAGTTTTACTGTAATCACTGTTATTGCGTTTTATAAATCTTTGTAATCCAGGAACGTGAAAAAGAAAATACCGGTACAAGTATACATACATTTATCACTATGAGGCCCACGCCGTAAGTAACAGTAAGTAGAGGGGAGGTAGTAACTATTGCGCAATGCGAGCCGCGCGGCTTATATTTACCAAAATTAATTTCTCAACTGCGTTCCTGCGTCTTTTATATAAAATTTTCTATGAAAATAGATTGTAATTAATTTTAATGTTATTTATCGGCCCATATTTGTAATAGACTAAAAATAGTATTTTCAGGATTTAATAGAATTTAAATTACGCGGTAAATTGTAAAAAATGGCTGCTTAACAACCAAGAACACAAAACAAACCTCCACATAACCACATAAATTTATGTTTATATTTATACATACATTTTAACTTTCAACTATGGTTATAAATATAATAATAGTTTTTTGGCTGACTAGTATTAATATTGCTTGTTATTATTAAAAATTTAAGCATTTAAATAAAAATCAAGAAGAATATTTTTCAGGATAATTTGAATTTTTATATTTTATATAGTGGTGAGCAAAGAGTATAAGATAGAGGGGAAGGTCGCGTATACTGTTACGAGGGCCATCTGATGTTTATGATGCAGTACTAAAGTACTGTCATGGCGGTTTAAAGTAATGCGTCATACTGAAAATACTACAGTAGCTTGTAACGGTCAACAACACTTCATTCTTATTTTAATAAAAAAATTTCTTTAAAATTAATTAAAAAAAATATGGTTCGGTGCAATGTGAAAGGATGTCTAAGAAAACGAAGAAAAGATAAAGAGCATTCTTTTTTTTTATGGCCAAAGAATAAACAAATGTAAGTATTATAGACCTTAAATTTATAGCGTCTCAAAAGTAAGTAATTGATTATCGATCAGTTTTTTTTACTTGTAAACATTTATATTCTGTAAATTTAATTTTGTTAAATTGTTTTATTTAAATTTGATTCCATAATTTTAATAATTTTGTTCGATAAAATTAGTGCTTTGAATTGATTTATAAATTTAATTTTGTAGACGCCAAAAATGGAAGGACTTTTGTCAGTATATAGGGTCTTCAAACAGTTTACGAATTTGTAACGATCATTTTGAAAAACGTTTCATCAAGAAAAGTACACCACCTAAACGACTATTGGTCCGGGATGCTGTTCCTACTTTACTACCGCCTGATAGTATTTTGAAAATGCCCAAGAATATGCCAAAACCTCCTTTGCCAAATTCGACTGAATCTCCTTTGAGAAATTCATTTGTAAACATCAACAATGACGAAGTAATATTTGAACGTCCAGCGTTGAAAGGTATTTTTTTTAAAATAATTTTAAAGACAACTGAGGATTGTTGCAGTAGTATAATATAAAAATATCACTAATATAATGTTATTACAGATGAATGCTCGCATAATGACAGAGGCATTAATTTTGAAGTACGTAAGGCTACTGATAATGAACCAGCTATAATTAATATTCAAACAAATAGCTTTGTGAAAATTTCATTAAGAGGTAAGAAGTGCTACTGCTTGCATAAGCTATGACTTCAAAGCAGACAAAAAAAACCAATTAATTGTATTTAATACTAGTTCACAATTTTTTGCGTTTGTGTCGAGTAAAAGAAGCTGGTGAGACGATAGAAAATGAAATAAATCCAAAAATGAGGAGATTAAATGTAGAAAATATAATTCAAAAAAAATTCAGTGATGTTCAATTGAGAGATAACTTTTTGAAAATTATGACTATTGTAACAAGTTGCCTTACAATTTTTCCAAAGTTTTATTATTTTAATACCAAAGAAAATGTGATATTTTGTTGTTAATAATTGTAAATAATTAATAATTAAAGTAACTATTGTTCAAAACATTTCCGAATCTAAATTGGAAATACTATTTTGAAGAATTTCTGTTACTATTGTTTCAAAAATTTCAAAATCTAAACTGTAAATATCATTTTTAGAATTTTTGTTACTATTGTTTCAAAAATGTCTGAATCCAAATTGTAAATATTTTTGTAGAATTTCCGTTTAATTATCTTATATGAAATTAAATACAAATTTGAAATTATTACTAAAAAGTGAAGAATAATTTGAACATTTCAAATTAACATTTTCTTTTCTTAGAGATGATAAAATAGGAAAATTGTAAATAACTTAACATTATTCGCATAGCATTGTAATCAATCCCCGAATACGTTATGATAGACATTCCAAATTGACCATAGCAACAGTGAACAGTATACAATGATTGCAATTTATTCTAGCTTAATATGCATAAATACCAGTGTAAAATTTGATAAAAACTTCAAAATAAAACTCGACGAAATTTACAATTAAAAATTTTTGATTGTAAAACCAATCCTTATCCTACTAAGTTTAATTTTTTTCTGTCACCACTTTTTCTACTAATCACAAACACAATAAGTTCATAAATGTTACAAAATACCTTCTATTACTTCATTACTATTTTTTTTCTTTTTTTTTTTCATTTTAAGACGAACCACAAACTGATAAATCAACGGGACCACGAAATCCAGACGCACTAATACAATTGATGGATAGTGAAGAACCTACTTTCAAAGCATCAGAAATGCTGTCAAACACTGTGGAGACAGCCTTACAAAATGACAGTGATATGCCCATATCGCTTACTAATTCTGAAGAACCAATATCTAATGCAGGATTAGAAGTGTTGCCATTTAATAACTGCGTGGGAACGTTTAACTTGAATATTTCGCCTGAGACTCCTGCGCAATGTAGTACACCTAAAAAGAATAATGAGTTTATACGAAAGCTTAAACTTTTTTCAAACAAACCGCTGTGTCAAGTTAATGGATCACCTAAGAATACAATATATTCTAAAGTAAAAAAAATTCAAATGTTAACACCTAAATCTTTAAGGCTGTACAAAGGAGCTAAAACAATAGGTCGCTTGCGAAGCCAAATTAACAGAATGGGAAAAAAATTTTCTGTAAAAAAAAAAATGAAGCAAGACGTTGAATCAATAATAAATGCGTCGTCAAACTACTTGGGTAAAAAAGCTTTAGTATTATTCGCAACTCAATTACGCTTATCTGCGACGAACAAATATGCAAAACGTTACAGTAATGAAGTGAAAGATATTGCATTGTCTATAAAATATCACTCTCCCAGAACTTATAAGCTTTTAGCGAAATTTCTACATATACCAACTATAAGGACTTTGAATGAATACCAAAAAGATTTTCCTACCACTCCAGGTTTAAATTTTGCGGTTTTAAATCAACTGAAAGATTCGTTTGCCAAAAGCATTCCTGAAGATCGTCTTGTTAGTGTTTTATTCGACGAAATAAGTTTAGCCACTGAAGTTCACTACGATGCAGCTAAAGACATGTTCCACGGTTATGCTGATGATGGGGAAGAACGTAAGAATGAAATAGCGCATTGTGCATTAGTAGCAATGATAACTTGGATTAATAAACCAATGAAGCAAACAATTGGATACTGGTTTTTAGGCAAAAAAGGCAATTCATCGAAAACTCACAAAATAATGGTTAATACTATTAAATGCTTAAATGATACGGGTCTTATCGTCAAATGCTTAATTTGTGATCAAGGAACCAGAAATACTGGGCTGATAAAGAAGTACAAAATAACGAAAGATAAACCTTTCTTCGAGTTTGAAGTTGGTGACGAAAAACGCAAAATTTATATAATTTTTGATCCTCCTCATTTAATTAAATCTTTTCGCAACAATCTATTCAACAAAAGATTCAAATACCGAGGTGGATACGTAGATTGGAAGCTTATTTACAAAGTTTATTTGTTGAGTAACCAAATGAACATTAATTTTATTCCAAAAATCAATGACCGTCATTTTGGAATGCAACAAAATGCAGCAAAAATGACTGTTTCACTGGCTACTCAAATTTTTTCCAACTCTATGTATTTAGCTTATCAAGCTTACAGGATGATAAAACCAAACGAATTTCCCGACAATGATACAACGGCAGAGTTTTTATTGGACATGGATAAATTATTTGATTCTCTTAACTCAAATCTTCTTCAACCAACAGTAAATTCAAAATTAAATTTTGCTATAACCGAGACATCTGGACACATTGAATTTTTAAATGAAATGCTGCTACAATTTGCTAATAGTAAATTTGAAAAAGGAAATGATAAACAAAAGGCTATTCCACCGTGCATCACAGGAATGATCCTAACTATTAACAGTGTCTTAAAATTATCTGAAGAACTGAGAAAAGAGTATAATATGCCAGCATTGAAAACTAGGCGTCTGAATCAAGACCCTCTTGAAAATTTATTTGCCGTTATTCGTCAACAAAATGGATGTTCAGTTAATCCTTCGACTAGATCATTTGAAACAGCTATTAAACAAAATTATATCACGCAATTAACGAAAGTTACAGAATCGGCTAACTGTCAAGATGACGAAAACATGATTTTTGCAAAATTGAGCAAGCTTAGTGCTGCAATCGCCAAGCCACAAAAAACTCAACAATCCTTACGAGAAGTTTTAATAGAAGCTTCAAATCCAGTCAAACAACTGGAGAAAGATATGTCACTGACAGAAACAGCTTCATTTACCCATGAAAATGCAATTTATTATATTTGTGGGTATTTAACCCGCAAATTTTTAAAGATTCACAAAAACTGTCAAAAATGTGTAGATTTTCTAATACTACCTAAATCGGATAATAATTATCAAGAATACAAACTATTTACAATCATGAAAGATTATGCTGATAAGAATGGGCTTCAATATTCTACGGAAATGGTATTTACAGCTGTTCAAAAATGGAATACCAAGTTTGAGGAAATTATCCGTAGTTGTATTCACGAAAAAAATGTATCGGCTCTTCTATACTCAAAACTGAATTCAGAATTACCAGCGTTTCAATTATGTTCCTTGGATGCTACAACATTATTTTTGAATATATTTATAAAAACTAGATGCTTCTGGGAAGCGCGATTCATCAGACGTGACCTCAAAAAGACTGATACCGTAACTTCTAAAAAAATCAACAAAAGGAAAATGTCTAAATTTGCAAAATCTGCTGCTGAAGAAATACCAATAAAAAAATCAAAGCAAAGCGACGACCAAAAAGGAGAAATAGAGGATAGCGTGCTATTAAAAAATACAATATCACTATTGTTAAAATAACAGTTTACCATTTTAGAATTGTCATTAATCAATTTTTTATTACTATGTATTTGCAGATTATTATGACTTACTAATAAATTTCAATAATTCTTAATTATTTCGTTATAAATTATTTTTTTCACATTTTATCTTTAAAAATTAAATTTGAACTGAACTGAATATCCCGCGCGTTTTATGTTTTTACGATGCATCACATTCACTAGAGGCGCTGAAACTCGTGTACGCTTTTTAACATTACAACTAATAGGAGCCTTCCCCTCTATCTTATACTCTTTGGTGGTGAGTACGTTATCTTGTTATTAATTTAAAAATTAACCTTATATTAATGTTATGTTTTTTTATTATGCCTACATATCTTTCGATTTTATATATTTTAATAGAAGTACTTTATCTAATCGTTAGCAGAATGCTTCAAATTCTTGATATGTCTATTCATTTTGACAGATGATCAACATTGGGAAATAATAATAAAAAGTAAACTGAATGGTATTTCAATTGAATAATAGGCAAGCATCTGACAATGTGCAGATTTTATTTACATAATTATATAATAACTAAAAAATATTATTTCTTTCAATTTTTGATAGATAAAATGGAGAAATTGTCGACATCAAATCGGAAAAATTTGTTACTTTTGTTATTCAGACAGTTGTCTGATATTTACGACTATATTTAATATATGCCCTACAAAACACTTTGCTTTTTTTATTTCAGACGATTTTCAAGCCACACATTATTTTTAAATATAATTAAAGATGCCTAATAAGCCGATAAGATTTATGACAAAACGAAGAGTTAACCAGATAATTCAAAAAGAAATTCAGGCTGCCAGAAATATTCAAGATCTAAATATAATAGAGCGGGAAATTGAATCATCACAGACCGGTGTACACAGTATACCATCAGTAACAGCAGATAATATTTCACGAGATGAGGAGATTGAAAATAATTTTGAAAGCTCACTCCAAAATAGTGATCATTCTAATCATGATTTAAATGAACAAATGGAGCAAGTTACCGAAAATGATGAAACTCTGAGGATTAAAGCTATAGAATACGTAAAGTTTCATGAAGAAGTTGGGTCTGATTCTTCGACTACGTTGTCAGAAGATTTGCGGTATTGGTTTTCTGAAAATAGTATTTCGCAACAAGCTGCAAATAAATTAATAAATATTTTCCGTAATCACGGACACGAAAATGAATTAAAGAAAGATGTCCGTACTTTGATGAAAACTCCTCGTGATGCAACAGGAAAAATTATTAATGGCAATGGGGGATCTTATTTTCATTTTGGTATCGCCCATGGATTAATTCGCTCACTGAATAAATATTATAATGTTTGTCCTGAGACTATTTTGATTCAACTTAATTGTGATGGGATGTCTTTCAGTAAATCGTCTAGTAGTCAATTTTGGCCTGTGCTGGCTGCAATTCAGGATAATTTTTATACTGAACCATTTTTAGTTGGTCTTTTCCACGGAAACTCGAAACCAAATGATTTCAACGTATACATAAACCCGTTTGTTGATGAAATGAAAATTTTACAAAATAATGGTTTAAACATGAATGATAAGACAATAAATGTACGACTTAATGCTATAATTTGTGATGCTCCAGCTAGAGCATATTTAACTTTAACCAAATCTCATAGTGGGTACTTTGGTTGTTCCAAATGTATACAACAAGGAGAATGGAAAAACTATGTTAATTTTCCAGAAATTAATAGTATGCTTCGTACAGATCATTCATTCAAAAATCAATTGCAAGAAGAACATCACTTGGGTGAATCTTTACTTCTTGAATTGGATTTTGGGATGGTTTCTCAAATCCCACTGGATTATCAGCATCTAGTATGCTTGGGTGTAACCAAACGGTATCTACTTCGCTTGGCTAATGGTTCAAAAGCACATCGACTGAATAATGATAAAAAAAAATCTCTTAATGAGGCACTAATATATAGCCATCAAAACTTGTATTCCATCTGAATTTGCACGACAGCCGAGACAGTTAGATAGCGTTGCAAAGTGGAAGGCTACAGAATGTCGTCAATTTTTATTATATACAGGTCCGATACTTTTAAAAAATATATTGAGACCACGGTATTATAATCACTTCATGGCTCTGAGTGTTGCTATAAGAATTTTATGTGATCCTCGAAGATATCTGGTGTATAACGAATATGCTGATGAATTATTAAGGTGGTTCGTTGAAGAACATAAAAATTTGTACGGTTCTAGTTCAATATCATATAATCTACATAATTTAGTTCATCTTGCTAAGGATTGCAAAAAATTTGGACCGTTGGACGATTTTAGTACTTTTAAGTTTGAAAATTTTATGTCAAACATCAAGAATAAAGTCAAGGATGCGCCAAAACCATTAGAACAGGTAGTTAACCGTGTTTATGAAGAAGATGCTTTGCCAATAAAGAAACATATCGTTCCGTCATATCCAGTGATTAAAAAATTTGATAATGGCAAAATTAATTTTTTAGAGTTTAAAGGTTTCACCTTAAATTCGAAAAAAAATGACAATTGCTGCTTATTATCTAATGATAATATTCTACTGATAAATCAAATAAATTATATTAATGATCAAGTAACAATAGAAGGCGAATATTTCTCTAAATTTGATTCGCTATTTAAAAAACCATGTGATTCTAAAGAATTAAATATTTATTTAGTAAGAAAGCGTATGAATCCAAAATTGATTACAACAGACCTTGTCAAGTCAAAATGTTTATATTTTCAGATTATAAATAGCGAGTATTTTGTTACTGTACCTTTATTACAATATAATAATTAATCTTGAAATTTGTTTATACATTTTATTTATAATAATCCTGATCTGTTTAATCCTTAAACTTTAATGTTAAAAATATATTTAATGCTTGTATTTAAGAAGAATTTCATGTTATAAGTGTGAAATTTAGATACTAATATAAAAATAAAAACTATTAAGAACGCATTGCCCAAAAATTTGACTAATCGATTAGTGGATCAATACATAATACATCTAATACAGAAAATAAGGCCAGCGTGTATTTTAATACAGTTGTGACATTAATGTCAGTTGTATATAAGAGAATGACCCAAAGCTGATGCTTAAGTATGACGTTAATCGTACATCAATTTTACGTAAATATTTTATTTAAAAATATGAGCTTTTTTTACGTAATCATGTGACTGAATGGGGATATCACTTTGACGTCAAAATATGACTTATGATTTATGTAAATTTATGATTTATTTCTGACGTAAATAGTACATAAATTGATGATTTTGATATGACGTCACAATATGATAGGAATAGGACATAATATTTACGTAATATTTGAGTAACAATTATGATGTCATATAAAAGTCAAATTTTACGTCAGTACAACGTCACAATGATGTCATACTATATGACATCATATCAAAGTCATTAATAAAGTCATTTTTATGTCAGATCTATGTAAAAATTTTATGACCTCTATGTGACCTATTTATGACGTCATATGGAGGTCATGTGTTCACTGGGATATGGCAAAATTCGACCCTATGAAAGGAGGGAGTTATATTGCACTCCCAAAAAAAAATTATCGATAAAAAAGCTTGTCTCAATATTAAAAATAATGATGATTTCTGCTTTGCCTATTGTTTAATAGCACATTTTAGGCAGCTACTTGAAAATCCACATATTGTTGCAAAATATCTACCAGATTTTAATAATTGCTGTATATTTGATCATTTGAACCCATTAAATAATATCCATCAAAATTTGCATCAAATATATGATTTTAGGGGTGTTGAATTCCCTGTGAAATTAAAAGATATTCCTAAAATTGAAAAAAACAATGACTTTTCGGTAAATGTTTATGGGTTATCAGATTCGAGTCTTGTAAATGGTCCATTATATTATAAAGAGAGACATAAATTTACTAATGATCAGTGATGATACTAAATTTCATTATTGTTTAATTAGAAATTTATCAAGACTCTGTTCATCTCAAAAGTCAAAACATGGGGGAGCAAAATTCTTCTGTAATAGATGTCTTCAACATTTCAATGAGAGACAAAAATATAATGAACATTTGGAATTATGTGAAAACATTAATAATGTTAAGATTATTTTTCCATTTGAAAAAGAATCCATATTGAAATTTAAAAATTATAAACACAAATTAGCTATACCCTTCATTATCTATAGTTATTTTGAATGTTTTGTTTCTAAAGTGGAAGAAGATAACAATAATTCAAATACCACATATTTCCAGCATCATATAGCATACTCCGTGGCTATCGAAGTTGTTTGTTCCTATGATGCGAGGAAAAATTCTTATTATTCTTACACAGGGTGGGATGCATCAAAATGGTTTATTCATAAATTAAAGGAAATCATGAATTTGAGGAAGTATATAAAACCATAGAACCTATTCACATGACTGAGGAAGATGAAATATCTTTCCAATCATCCACAGTTTGTCATCATATCTGTGAAAAACCTTTTCTAGAAGGTCAAGTTAAGGCTCGTGATCATTGTCATCTTAATTCCTCGACAATGAATCCTCAATCAAATTATCGCGGTGCAGCTCACGAGGGTTGCAATCTTAATCTTACGCTTCCAAATTTTGTACCAGTAATATTTTATTATGGATCACATTACGATTTTAACTTATTTATTCGCGAACTTGGATATGACGAGGGTGAAATGAAAACCATTCCCATTAACAGCGAGCGCTATATTTCTTTTTCAAAGAAAATGAACTCATTATATGTGAGATTTATTGATTCATGTAGATTTATGCAAAGCTCTCTCGATAGCTTAGTAAAAAATTTACATGACACTCAATTTCATATTCTTGAAAATGAAATCGGAGAAGCCCATCCACATCTGGGGTTATTAAGGGGTTAGGGGTAGTCAGGATTTTCAAAAAATCGATTTTTTTTTTTTTGCATTTTCTTTAAGTATAATATCTTAAAAATATTCTCTGAAAATTTGAAGTCAATCCGATCATTACTTTTCGAGTTATTCGACAAATAACAACGAGCGCTCGGGCACTCCTAAACGCTCGGGAGCAGGTAGCTAGCGGCAGCTGCAAGCAACCGGTTACTCAGGTTCTATTGTCATCCATGAACGAAAACTTTGATGTGTGTAGTAGTACCTAAATTTATATACACCCTACTTATGTATTTACAATTTCTAGGAAGTATAAGTGCAAGAAATTCTTTGTTTTTCGCCACGTCACTAGTATGGCTATGGCAGTTGCGGAGAGCAGTCGATAGTTGTGCGTTATTAAAATAAATAATTTTTGAAGTTATTTACTATGGGACGTGATACGAAAAAAGTTTCGAGAGAAGTTCGGAAATCTGAAAATATCCGTAAGTCGTATTCAAAGAAACGAAAAAATGTATTTAATCCAAAAACTGCGGAACGTGATGAAAGTGTTCGGAGTACATCGTCTAAAAAACTGAAAAAAAATACTGAAGACGATGTACCCGAAAGTTGCACTACTGAATTTCGAATAATTAATTTTATTACGGTATTCACTGCCATTTCTGCTCTTGTGAAATGTAAAAAATGTGATGGAAACATTGAATTTCTAACAGCTAGTACACGTGGGCTGGGATTTAAAATTGTAGTTTCATGTAATAACTGTGACAATGAATACATTCCTTCCTGCTCTTTCATTGGGCATTCTTATGAAATAAATAGACGCTTCATTTTTGTGATGAGAATACTAGGGATAGGATACGAAGGTTTGTGCAAGTTTTGTGGCCTGATGGACATGCCGGCTTTTTTAGATAAAGCTACGCATACAATATTATTGAAGCAAATTTTAGATTGTGGTAAAACCGTTGCAGAAGCCTTGATGAAAAAAGCTGTGAATGAAGAAAAAGAAGGAATTAGTGAAAATGAAAATAAGAATGATTTGACTGTATCGGGAGATGGAACCTGGCAAAAACGGGGATATACATCGGCATTTGGAGTTTCTTCCATAATTGGCTATTTTACTGGAAAGATTCTAGATATAAACATTAAAAGTGCTTATTGTAAGCTATGTGAATATTGGAAAAAGAAACGAAGTACGGTTGAGTTCGAGGAATGGTATGAATCACATGAAGATGAGTGTAGTGCTAATCACAAGGGGTCTTCTGGGAAAATGGAGGTGGATGCGATGATTGAAATGTTTCAGCAGTCTGAAACAAAACATGGAGTTAGATATGCAAACTACATTGGCGATGGTGATTCGAAGACCTATTCGGGAATTATAAAAGCAGATCCTTACAAAAATACAACCGTAAATAAAAAAGAATGTATAGGCCATGTTCAAAAGCGGATGGGGACTCGACTGCGTAAACTGAAACTTCAACAAAAAGGTCTTGGTGGTAAAGGTAAGCTTACAGGAAAAGTAATAGACAAATTAACTGTGTATTATGGTTTATCAATACGTCGTCATTGCGATTCTATCGAAGATATGAAATCTGCTATTATGGCAACTTTCTACCACTACGGTTCGACTGATGAAAATCCGAATCATGGTATGTGTCCAAAAGGCGAAGATTCTTGGTGCTCTTACCAGCGCGCTGAAGCAAGTGGAGAGCTTGATACTTATACTCAAGATTATTCTCCCTTACCTCCTGATGTTTTAAAAGCTATTAAACCGATTTACGACGATCTCAGTAATGATAATTTACTTTCAAGATGTGTAGGTGGATTCAATCAAAATAATAATGAGAGCTTCAACCAACTAGTGTGGAAAATATGCCCAAAAACCATGAATACTAGTTTTACTATCGTACAAATTGCTGCATACATAGCTACATGTATATTTAATGAAGGTACAAATTCATTATTAATGATTATGAATGCCCTAGGACTTAATTGTGGGTCTAATTCTCATCGGTATGCAAAAAAAAAGGATGCTGCACGTGTGAAAGTGGCAGATCAGCGCGCCAACGACAATACTCGGGAAGGCAGAATGCTTCGTAGGCAACGGCAAATTGATGTTTTGGAAACTTCCACAATGGCTGAAGAACTATTATATGGCCCAGGAATAGATGACTCAGTGTAAGTGATTAAATAATTCGTATTTCTGTACGTAAATCTAGTGCGAAACTTTAAATGCGTTTTTCTCAAAACTATGTTTTTTGAACTGGTGACGACTGTAACTTGAAAACCGCTCAGTAGATTTTAATGAAATTTATACAGCTTTTAGAATACATAATAAACTCGGGCCTGATCGAAGGATTTTTTTTTTTTTCAAAAATTTCGATTTTTTAAGACCAATTAACTGTTGACTTTTTCCCAAAAATTTAGAAAAAAATTTTCTGAGTCCGCCATTTTTTTAATTTTTGAAAAAAAAAAAAAAGCTTCGATCAGGCCCAGGATTATCTATTTATAAAACTAATTTTTCTTATCCGATTGATTTTAGATGAATCTCCAAGGACTTATCATTGTCACCGCAAGGACCTTTTTTTTGGACTGGGTCAACAGAAACAGCTATAACTTTGGAAATTATAAATTTTTTTTTTTCAAATTTTCGTGACTTCAAGTCAAAACATTGTATAATAAGGCCATATTATTACTTTTGTAAAATAAAATGATTTAATAGCGAAAAAAAATTACTGAAAATTATCATTTTTTCGTGTCTCTGACTACCCCTAACCCCTTAAAACAAAAAGGAATTTTTCCATATGACTATATTACTGGTTGGGATAAATTGGAAGAAAACAATTTGCCGGATAAAAGAGAATTTTATAATCAACTTACGGATAGTCATATATCCGATAAGGATTATTAGCATGCGAAAGATGTATGGAACAAATTCAATATAAATAATCTAGGGGAATAAGTCGATCTGTATTTAAAGTGTGATGTGTTACTTTTAGCATGTGTATTTGAAAATTTTCGCAAAATTTGTCTATCAACATATGGTTTGGATCCAGCCTATTACTACACAATACCTGGGTTGACTTTTGACGCAATGTTAAAAGTTACTCAGGTAGAGTTGGATTTAATAACAGATATCAATATTCTAAATTTTGTAGAGAATTCTATTCGAGGTGGTTTAATCATTTCAGTAAAAAGATATGCTGAAAGCAATATTTCATATTCTGAATATTATAATCCAAATTTACCGGAAAGTTATATAGTTTATTTGGATGCAAATAATCTCTATGGATTAGCCATGTCTCAACCACTAGCACTGTGTGATTTTAAATTTCTACCTCCTCAGGAAGTACAGTATTTTAATATTGATACAGATGTGAATGGTGAGTATGGTTACATGCTAGAGGTTGACATTAATTATCCACAAGACTTACATGACGCACATAACGATTTCCCTTTTTTACCAGAACATCGGGTAATTAATAAACAACAAAAATTGGTTACCACTTTTTACAACAAAACAAAATATATTTTACATTTAAAAAATTTACAGCAAGCATTAAAATACGGTTTGAAATTAACAGCTATACACAGAATCTTACGTTTTCGCCAATCATTGTGGCTGAAAAAATATATTGATTTGAATACAAAGAGAATGAATGCTAGAAATTCTTTCGAAAAAGACTTTTTCAAATTAATGAACAACGCAATGTTTGGCAAAACAATGGAATCTGTACGCAAAAGACGAAAGTGTAATTTGGTTGCAAAATATGATGGAAAAAATGGAGCGCGTAATTTAATCTGTTCTCCATATCGTAAAAAATTTACAGTTATCGGGGATAATTTGATGGTAATTGAATTAAAACAAAGCGAAATAAAATTTGATAAACCCATTATAGTAGGAGCAAGTGTTCTTGAACTATCCAAACATCCAATGTTTGAATTTCATTATGGGTGAATGAAAAAATGGTTCAATTACATTTCCCTTATGTATTCAGATACAGATAGCCTTGTTTATCACATAATTAGAGAAGTTCCGCTAAGTGAGAACAGAGAAAGTGGAATGGAAGGCGAGTTATGATCAGCATTTAGTTGAAAGAGAGCTATCAAGAAAAGAGAAGGAGAATGACAAACAGGCACTAATAAATAAAGCCATTTTCAAAAGGCGACTGCTCAGCTTTTTACTATTCGTCTAAATTGAATGTCCTAAACTTTACAATTACCAATCTTAAAAAAACACTGAATGTTATGTTTGGGATTAATCAAACGGCCACCGTGTAGCAAATGAACTCGGTTCATGTGTTTTAAAATATATTGACAAAAACATTGGAACATACAAGGATGTAACTTTCTGTTCCGATAATTGTAGCGGAAAGCAAAAGAATCAGTTTATGTTAGTCGCATAAATTTTTTGCTGTCCGTAAATACCTTAACTCCATCACTCACAAATTTCTAATCAAAGGCTGTACCCAAAACGAAGGGGATTCCGTTCACTCTTGATTGATAGGAAAACTCTTACAATTTATACGCCAGAAGGTTTTATTTCGTTGATCAGAACAGCAAATTAACGGGTGAACCATTTCCAGCAAATGAACTTTCCTATGAAGACTGCTTCGATTTAAAACTTTTAGCCTCTGATATTGGTGTCCGGTGCGTATCGTAAAAAATACACAAAAACAACCCGTTACATTTGAAGAGATCAAAGTCATGCGAGTTCAAATTGATAAGCATTCTTATGGGGATTCAGACTTTGTGGAGGCCTAAATTATAAAAAAAGCCAAGCCATGTAACGTTCCGTTAAAACCTGCCTTCGATCAAAATCCTAAGATTTCTGACGCTTAAAAGAATGACCTCATGCGACTTATTGAAAAAAATTTAATACCAAAAGTTTACGTTCTATGAAAGTCTTTAATATTGAAAATGCACCTGTGCCTTTAGTGTTATTCAAAAACAGTATTATTCACTGTTCTTTATATATTTTTTTACTTTTCTATAATATTTTTGTATTATTATTAATGTATTTTGCTGTATTAACCAAGTACGAGACTGTTGTAGTTTTTCCCGAAAACGTTTTGGAATTTGTCTAAGAAAATAAACCTATATTATCTCTATCTGCGTTTTATCTTAAGAACCAAATTCCTGTGGTATTCCCAAACTCATTTTTTTGATTTAAACATTTTTTTTTATTTTGGTCATCTTGTGTATTCCTGTGGCATTCCCAAACTCATTTTTTTGATTTAAACATTTTGTTTTTTATTTAAATTTTTTTATTTATTTTGGTCATCTGGTAAAATTTGTTTTTTAGATATCCCCAAAAGAAAAAATCCAGTGGCGTAAGGTCAGGTGATCGTGATGGCCACCTCACTGGTCCATTGCATCCGACATTTTACACCTTTTCCAGTTACGATTAAATGAGTTTATTATTTTTATGGCGGAAACAAAATCGTAAATAATCATCGACTCCTTGAAATAAATATAAAAAACGCAAAAATCAAACTAGGAAATTACTATTTTGGCTATTTCAGACTTACAGATGAAAAGAAGAAAAAAAATCCGTTCTAACTAAGCCATAGCCAATTATACTTCCTATTTAAAAAAACACAACTTTAGGTCGTATCTCGAAAACCAACCTTTTTTTACAAAGTTTCACGACGCCACTGGATTAAACCAAAAAAAGGGCCTCAAGAATATAAAAATTATTTTCATCTAGCTCTACCAACAACCAAGATATTCACAATTGTTTAAAAGTCGAAAAATCGAACTTTTGCTTACAACTCGCAAACAAAGATGCTAGCAAATTTTTATTGACACCAATGAATTAGTCTCAAAAAAAAGAGATCGTGAATGTGCCATCCATTTTTTATCTCAGTTTTTCTCAGTTGAGATTTTCTCAGTTCAAAAAATTATCGGAAACACTCAAGTTGATTATGTACCCTGATGTGACTATTTGATAAACTGAACTTGTCCCAATTCGATTGGTTGGAAGTTGAATTTGAAATGCGGCTGATTGATTTTCAGTCTAGTTCAATATGGATTCAAAAATTTATTGAAATAAGGAAAGAGTTGAAATTTATTGCAACAGAAAGGTTGACAAGCAATATAAGTAAAAATACCAGTAACAAAATTGTGGAGACATGGAATTCGATTCCAGACACATTTGACTGCTTGAAGAGCTGCTGCGACTCATTATTTTCAAGAGATGAAAAACATTGACTCGCTTAGAAACCGTTTGGCAGATGACTCCAGTTCAGCATGCATTCTGCTAAAAGTAACATCTTACAACCCTAATATAAGTTATTTGTCATCTAATCTGCAACAGAAGCCACACTAATGTTACTTTAATTTGAATTACACGTATAACAATACAGTGCAAATTTTTTTTTTGTATTAAATGAAGAGTTTTGAGTTGATAGTATTTAGTTTTATTATTTTCCCAACAATCACTAAGTTAAAATTATTTAACGGCACGGCACGTCTATGACCTCATTAAACATTTCTTTAGAAAGAATGGTACGTTGATCCATAAAAGTTCGCCATCCCTGACCTACATTATGGTTTGAACATTGAGGTTGCAGCATATTTTGTTGCTTGCTTATTCAATAAAGGAAGTTCAAGCATTTTATTAACCCAGATGTGCCTATCGTACTAAATATAGAACGGCATCAAAATACAAAACATTGAAGTGTTGACACTTGTAACTAACTTGTAATGTCAGTGTTGACATACCAGCTGATAGGTCTCAGTAATTATTTTGATTTCAAAAGCAACAAAACGTTCGTGATATTTAAATGAAGTGTCGACAAATTTAAAGATGAGTGACTACGGTGTCCATTTTGCAAGGTATGTAAAATTTACGGGTTCCAAATAATGTGTAAAAACGTGTTACTATTTGATTTCATAGCTGAAATATTCATATTTATGATTTCAATCATAAGCGTAGTAGGTTATTATATTTTGGTTGGTTTTGTTGGTCATATTTCTTAGTGTACGAAATATAGTACGCCAGGCATGAACACTATTTTTTGTTTTGAAATTTTAAATATTCTCTAAAATATTTTTATAGCAACTTTATTCGAAAAATAAAACGTTTTATTTCTATGTGAGTACCAATCAGGTACTTTATTCGGTACTTCAGGTAAAATTTCTCTCTTTACGTAAAAAATTCGAATTTCTTGGTTCCAAAATGTTTATTATTTCAGAGGATTCTCTCTAAATGAGGCTCTCAACTTGTTGGAAGATGACGAAGATGACTTAGAACATGCTGATAATATAACCATATTTCCTCCGCAAGAAGAAATCACCGATGAGGATTCTGGTGACGAAAATATGGTCGACATAAATAATCGAGCATCGCAACTTCAAGCTCCTGCCGAAATAAATAGGAAACGGTACGACGATGACGATTTTTCATCGGAGGACGACGAGCTTACCCCTAGCTCGATTGATCTCGATCAAATCGAAAAAGGCGCCCGAAAAAAAAAAGAAGATTTTGATGAATCACTTATAAATGCGATACTCACAGAAACAAACAGATATTCAAGATTACTTCTTGCATATTTCTTGATAAATATATGTATGTATTATAATAATCTTACAAAGATTTAAATAAACAAGTTAAAATAAAATGTTTTTAGTGAATTTTGAAGCGGCTTGTAGGGTGCTACAGGAGATAGTAGCAAATGGGGAGTTTAACGAGGAGAACTGCCCAATTTATTATCTATATTTCCTCATCAGAGTAGGTATGTTTTTTTTATTTTTTTATTTTTTTTTTTTATTTATCCGACCTAAGACTATTAGAGACTTGTTGTTTGAAGCCAGCAATTAAAATTGGGGATTTACCGATGAAAGTGAAGATCCCCATCAGAAAAATGGAGCGGATCACAACTAAATATGGTGATCAGATAAAAGTGATGGTAGAATTTTTAATGGATGGGGATATAGTTGTGGAATCGGTTTTCTTACCGAGTCGTTTCAATGTACTAACGGACAGAATAATAAATGCACTTACTTCAACACCATCGTTCATGCGAGTTGAAGAGGCAGTTGGAAGAAGTTGGCAGATTTCATTAAAGCACTACGAGGAACCGGTGGAAGAATCACAACAATTGTTCTAAATCTACTATATATTTTTTTTTTTTTTTAAATACCACTGGATTTAAATACTATGGATAAATACAGTTTACATGGTGTTTATTTTAATTATTTACCTTTATGGGGGTCCATGTCACTGAAAAATCACATTGATCTATTTGAAAATATGGAGAAATATGGTGTATATGCAAAAAATTTTAATGTGAGTATTAACTTTCGTTATGTTTATCGATTTTTTTTAAATAAAATATAAATTTATTTATTATAGATGGAATTTTACCAACTTATGAGTGCGTGTCAAAGGCGTATCCCTAAAAAGTTATTAGACGCTATAAGATATTCCTTTTTGGAAATTGATGATTGTTTTCATATCGCAGCATTTATCGTTAGGAATACTTTGGATCCTGCTTTATTTGTAAATTACGTTAAGAAATTTAAATCACATTCAACTGATTTCGATCAGTTTGAAAAACTACTATATGAATGTTGTGATGATTTTACTTATGGTAGTAACTTGAGAAAGAATTGGGGTACATACGATATACGTCGAAAACAATGGGTCGGCATAAGTGGAAGAATTGACAACCAAATGTTTGTGTGGCATGAAGTTATGAACCCTTATATATTATGTCGTATGCTGTATCAGCAACTTGAAACTATTCCAGAATAGTTTGAACCTTGGATGTACGCTACAAATTGTAATCAAATTGATTCTTGTGATTGTGGTAAATTAAGTGATCATGAGTGTACTTGAATATTCATATTTAATAAAGAAAACACTTATAATTAATTAGTCATTGTTTAAATTTAGAATGTATCCCCACTCTTATATTTTTTTTCAGATTTAAGATTACCTTGTTTATAGGTTAGTAGAATTATACCATTAAGTAATTTCAAGTCGAAAACATGTGTCGAGCAAACATTATTACCATAATAACAATATGTTTATATTGTTGTTGTTTATTAGCGGAAAGTGCAAACATGCGATTTCGTGATCATATAAATCCTATTCATAATCATATCGAGCACTCAGATTTTCAGGCTGTAAGTAATAATGGTTTATTAAAGAAGACTTATAATATTTTCTATATGAATCAACGTGGATTTCGAGTTCGTAATATGACTTCAAAACCAAATGTAATAGAAGACACATTGAAATTTTTTTTTTTTTTAATCCGTGATGTGGTTTCGATATATTTATTGAGTTGTAGAACACCCGTACTTGACATTGAATATTAACTTCCTGTATTATATGTGGTATACTGTTATACACACACACATACAATTGTAGTCAAACCAAACATCCTTTTTTTAATTACTCATTTTTATATGTCATCACTGACCCATATGTCGTTGTTGTTGCAATTTTTTCTTATATCATTAAAAATGCATAAATAAGATAATCCAGCATCCTTTTTTTTCGATAATTACTATATAATGTTTTATTTATATTAGAAAAAATAATATTGCAGTATTTATTTTTTAAATCACTCAAAAGATACCGCATGCTGATGACTAAATAATTCTTCCCTTTTTGATATTATTTTCTTATGAAATAATTAGTTTCATAGATAAAAACTTGGTATAAATTCAAAAAATCGATTTATTCAAATTTTTAGTATTAAATCAATCATGGCATTAAGTATAAGCCTATTACTTATTGCATATTTCTTCATAAATATATGTATGTATTATAATAATCTTACAAAGATTTAAATAAATAAGTTAAAATAATTTGTTTTTAGTGAATTTTGAAGCGGCTTGTAGGGTGCTACAGGAGATAGTAGCAAATGGGGAGTTTAACGAGGAGAACTGCCCAATTTATTATCTATATTTCCTCATCAGAGTAGGTATGTTTTTTTTATTTTTTTATATTTTATTAATCCGTTTACTTATTGAAGTTTTTTGTTTCTTTAGCCCCAGTAGAAAACTTTAGGGAGCGGGCCCTAACCATTTTGAAGGAGCTAATTACGGAGGCATTGTTAAGTGAGTAATTTAAATGAGATTATCATATTTGTAGGGTGCTACAGGAGATAGTAGCAAATGGGGAGTTTAACGAGGAGAACTGCCCAATTTATTATCTATATTTCCTCATCAGAGTAGGTATGTTTTTTTTATTTTTTTATTTTTTTTTATTTTTTTAATCCGTTGACTTATTGAAGTTTTTTGTTTCTTTAGCCCCAGTAGAAAACTTTAGGGAGCGGGCCCTAACCATTTTGAAGGAGCTAATTACAGAGGCATTGTTAAGTGAGTAATTGAAATGAGATTATCATATTTGTAGGGTGCTACAGGAGATAGTAGCAAATGGGGAGTTTAACGAGGAGAACTGCCCAATTTATTATCTATATTTCCTCATCAGAGTAGGTATGTTTTTTTTATTTTTTTATTTTTTTATATTTTATTAATCCGTTTACTTATTGAAGTTTTTTGTTTCTTTAGCCCCAGTAGAAAACTTTAGGGAGCGGGCCCTAACCATTTTGAAGGAGCTAATTACGGAGGCATTGTTAAGTGAGTAATTTAAATGAGATTATCATATTTGTAGGGTGCTACAGGAGATAGTAGCAAATGGGGAGTTTAACGAGGAGAACTGCCCAATTTATTATCTATATTTCCTCATCAGAGTAGGTATGTTTTTTTTATTTTTTTATTTTTTTAATCCGTTTACTTATTGAAGTTTTTTGTTTCTTTAGCCCCAGTAGAAAACTTTAGGGAGCGGGCCCTAACCATTTTGAAGGAGCTAATTACGGAGGCATTGTTAAGTGAGTAATTTAAATGAGATTATCATATTTGTAGGGTGCTACAGGAGATAGTAGCAAATGGGGAGTTTAACGAGGAGAACTGCCCAATTTATTATCTATATTTCCTCATCAGAGTAGGTATGTTTTTTTTATTTTTTTATTTTTTTTTATTTTTTTAATCCGTTTACTTATTGAAGTTTTTTGTTTCTTTAGCCCCAGTAGAAAACTTTAGGGAGCGGGCCCTAACCATTTTGAAGGAGCTAATTACGGAGGCATTGTTAAGTGAGTAATTTAAATGAGATTATCATATTTGTAGGGTGCTACAGGAGATAGTAGCAAATGGGGAGTTTAACGAGGAGAACTGCCCAATTTATTATCTATATTTCCTCATCAGAGTAGGTATGTTTCTTTTATTTTTTTAATCCGTTTACTTATTGAAGTTTTTTGTTTCTTTAGCCCCAGTAGAAAACTTTAGGGAGCGGGCCCTAACCATTTTGAAGGAGCTAATTACGGAGGCATTGTTAAGTGAGTAATTTAAATGAGATTATCATATATTATTTTGTTTTGTTTTATGTATATATTTAATTCTTTGTTTTTATTTGAATTTGCTTTAAGGGGAATCAGATGATGATGATGGTAATGATGGTAATCATGGGTCCGATGAGGGTTTTAATGATGATGATGAATATTTGAATGTTGTAGATTAAGCGTAAGTTATTTAAGTTAATAATTTTTATTTTGTGTATTGATTTTTTATTGATTTTTATATATTTTTTTTTTTATTTTGTTTCAGATCTATACATCATTTGTAAAATACTATATTATTATCATTATACTATTAAGATATTAATTAATAAAACTTTTTTATTTTTTTAAATGATCTTGTTTTTTATTTCATAATATACAAATAAAATATAAATGTGTTACTTTTTTTTATTTTTTATCGAAGCTAATTCCGATACTTGAGACAATTTATTTTTAACGTCTACAACTTTTGCGGATTTTTTTTTAAAATTTCTCGAAGTTTCAATTCGATACTTGATAAATATTGACATGAAGAATTCATTTTGTTTATGTGCTGCATAAATAGTTGAAAATAATCATCTTCTGGTTGCTGTTCACTTAAACCATTCCATGGTATAAATTCACTTGATTGATCAGGTTGCTTTTCGTTTGAACCATTTGATGGAATGAATTCATTAGGTTGATCAGGTTGCGTTTCACTTGAACCATACCAGGGGGTATTTTTTGGTTGGTGCCAGGGGATATTTTCTGGTTGTTGTCCAATAGTAGGTTTTGATGCTTTATTATAATAAAATTTCCACATGAACGAAATCGTTTTTCATTTTTGACGGGGATACTTGTAGCTTTACAACAACAAAATTAATAAAAAATATCAATGCATAATCTTTTGATCGCATTTTTAAAAACGTACCAACAGATGGCCCACCCTGTATTATTACATGCTTCAATTAAAATTTCACTAGGTTTAAAATGTGATTTGATAATCAAAAAAGGTGATGTAGAAGTTATTGATGCTTTCCACTTTGTGTTAAAACTTGCTCATTACGATCATGCATCTGATTTTAACACATGGTATAATGATTCATTAACTAATCTTGACACTCGCTTGAAAGAGTTTCAACAAAGAGGGTCGGGTGCTGCTTTAGATAAAATATTATGCTTAGAATTAAATATGGCAAAATTCGACCCTATGAAAGGAGGGAGTTATATTGCACTCCCAAAAAAAAATTATCGATAAAAAAGCTTGTCTCAATATTAAAAATAATGATGATTTCTGCTTTGCCTATTGTTTAATAGCACATTTTAGGCAGCTACTTGAAAATCCACATATTGTTGCAAAATATCTACCAGATTTTAATAATTGCTGTATATTTGATCATTTGAACCCATTAAATAATATCCATCAAAATTTGCATCAAATATATGATTTTAGGGGTGTTGAATTCCCTGTGAAATTAAAAGATATTCCTAAAATTGAAAAAAACAATGACTTTTCGGTAAATGTTTATGGATTATCAGATTCGAGTCTTGTAAATGGTCCATTATATTATAAAGAGAAACATAAATTTACTAATGATCAGTGATGATACTAAATTTCATTATTGTTTAATTAGAAATTTATCAAGACTCTGTTCATCTCAAAAGTCAAAACATGGGGGAGCAAAATTCTTCTGTAATAGATGTCTTCAACATTTCAATGAGAGACAAAAATATAATGAACATTTGGAATTATGTGAAAACATTAATAATGTTAAGATTATTTTTCCATTTGAAAAAGAATCCATATTGAAATTTAAAAATTATAAACACAAATTAGCTATACCCTTCATTATCTATAGTTATTTTGAATGTTTTGTTTCTAAAGTGGAAGAAGATAACAATAATTCAAATACCACATATTTCCAGCATCATATAGCATACTCCGTGGCTATCGAAGTTGTTTGTTCCTATGATGCGAGGAAAAATTCTTATTATTCTTACACAGGGTGGGATGCATCAAAATGGTTTATTCATAAATTAAAGGAAATCATGAATTTGAGGAAGTATATAAAACCATAGAACCTATTCACATGACTGAGGAAGATGAAATATCTTTCCAATCATCCACAGTTTGTCATCATATCTGTGAAAAACCTTTTCTAGAAGGTCAAGTTAAGGCTCGTGATCATTGTCATCTTAATTCCTCGACAATGAATCCTCAATCAAATTATCGCGGTGCAGCTCATGAGGGTTGCAATCTTAATCTTACGCTTCCAAATTTTGTACCAGTAATATTTTATTATGGATCACATTACGATTTTAACTTATTTATTCGCGAACTTGGATATGACGAGGGTGAAATGAAAACCATTCCCATTAACAGCGAGCGCTATATTTCTTTTTCAAAGAAAATGAACTCATTATATGTGAGATTTATTGATTCATATAGATTTATGCAAAGCTCTCTCGATAGCTTAGTAAAAAATTTACATGACACTCAATTTCATATTCTTGAAAATGAAATCGGAGAAGCCCATCCACATCTGGGGTTATTAAAACAAAAAGGAATTTTTTCATATGACTATATTACTGGTTGGGATAAATTGGAAGAAAACAATTTGCCGGATAAAAGAGAATTTTATAATCAACTTACGGATAGTCATATATCCGATAAGGTTTATTAGCATGCGAAAGATGTATGGAACAAATTCAATATAAATAATCTAGGGCAGGGGTGGGCAAAAGCCGGTCCGCGGGCCGGATCCGGCCCTTTTGCTAATTTTATCCGGCCCGTTGAAAAATTCCGCACATAAATTTTTTTAAACTCTTTTATGAGATTTTGTTGACATCAGCATTATTAGTGTGCGTACTGTATATATAATAGTCTTAATAAAATGGGCGGTCGGCTAACTACACTAGTGTGGACGATGTCGTGAGCTTGAAACAATCCTCGTGTGTTTCACACGGGTCGCTCGCGACGATGCCTGTGAGTACGGCATATGCTGCACTCCTCTCACTTTTCGAGGGACGACAGGTCGCACCACGTGTATTGTTAATTTTGATTTAGTACTGATCGCATACTCTTTTTTGTTCGAGTCTAATATTAGTTTGCAAATATAAAATTGAAAAAGTGGACTTTTTGTAAGTAAAATTTTAAAACATTGGTTTTATTTTATTGTATTAATTAAATTATAGGTTTGTAGACCTTTGTAAAATGAGTCAATCTAAAAAAAGAAAAGTTGATTTGGAATGCAGAAACTTCAATGAAGCTTGGACGGTAAAATATCTTTTTACAAACATAAATAAGAAAGCAATTTGTTTAGTTTGTCAGGAAACAATTGCTGTTTTTAAAGAATACAATTTAAACAGGCACTTTACAACAAAACATCCAAAATATGCATCACATTCATTAAAAGAACTTCAAACTGTAGCAGAAAACTTAGCAAAAAACTTGAATAAGCAACAAAATATATTTACCAAACAAAGTAATATAGAGAAATCTACAACAAAAGCAAGTTATGTTGTCGCACACAAAATTGCTAAGTTATGTAAGCCGTTTTCTGAAGCAGAATTTGTTAAACAATGCATGGTACAAGTGTCGGAGATATGTTGTCCTGAAAAGAAACATATTTTTGAAAATGTAAGCCTTTCAAGAAGAACAATAGTACGACGGATTGAAAATATTTCAGGAAACTTACTTGACCAGCTAAAAACAAAAATTGCTGATTTTACCTATTGTTCTCTGGCTTTAGATGAGTCCTGCGATATTACTGATACAAGTCAATTATTAATATTTATTCGCGGCATTAACAAGAAATGCGAAATTAGCGAGGAACTTCTTAGTGTGCATCCAATGAAAGATACAACTACTGGTGAAGACTTTTTTCTCGCTCTTGAAGAGTGTTTAGTTAAAGTAAGTTTAACTTGGAATAAAATAGTAAGCGTCACTACGGATGGTTGTCCTAGTTTAACAGGGAAAAATGTAGGCTTACTTAAACGAATTCGCGACAAAGTAAAAAAGTTACAACCAGAACACGATATATTATTTTTGCACTGCATTATTCATCAAGAAGTGCTATGCAGAAAGGTTTTAAAACTGAATCACGTCGTTACTGTTGTGACCAAAGTTGTGAATTTTATTCGAGGACGTGCCGTAAACCATCGACAGTTTGTTGAATTTTTGAAAGAAATTGAAAGTGACTTCTATGAAATTCCTTATTACACTGAAGTGAGATGGCTTAGCATTGGTAAAGTTTTGGACAGATTTCAATATTTGCTTGATGAAATAGTATCCTTCTTGTCGATAAAAGAAAAACTACATGATTTTCCTGAATTGCAAAATAGAGCTTGGCTAAACGATTTCTCATTTTTAGTAGATATCGTAAAATATTTGAATGAACTAAATATAAATCTACAAGGGAAAAAACAATTCGCTTTCAATATGCACTTAAACGTCAAAGCATTTATGACAAAACTAAGTTTATTTGCTGAAAACTTTAATAATAAATTATTAAATCATTTCCCCTCATTGCAAGCACGGCGAGAATCATTGAAAAATACAGATTTTTTTAAATATAGTACAATAACACAAGACCTGCATTCTGAATTCCAAAGAAGATTTCAAGATTTCAAAGCTATTGAAAAACCTTTATCATTAATTAGCCAACCTTTCAATTTCGATGTGCAAGAAGCCCCTGTTGAAATTCAACTAGAACTAATTGACTTACAATCAAATATTTTACTAAAAGAAAATTTTCACTCAAACGAATTGAGTGCTTTCTATGGCGCTTTGAATGATGAACATTTCAAACATTTTTTGAACTATGTTCAAAAATACCTTGTTTTATTTGGTTCGACATATATTTGTGAAAGAACTTTTTCTTTAATGGTTTCCACGAAAAATAAATATCGATCACAAATTACTGACGAAAATCTACACTCGGTATTAAGGATTGCTGCAAGTGATTTGGAACCCAATTTTGAAGAAATAATGTCAGATGAACATTCGAGATTTCACGTTTCGCATTAACTTTAAATATTTATTTTACCGTTTGATGTTTTTCTTTTCTTTTTTGAATTCTATTTACTATTATATTTACGAAATGCAATATAAATGTTAAATTGTAATAACTATGTGTCAATATAAAATAATTTGTATCATTAAGACATAAATAAGTAACAAAATAAAATGTTTCATTGACTGGTTTATCTAATAGGCATTTATTTATAAAAATATTTCTTTAAAAATTACGTGACATATTTTATTCAAATTGAAATGATACTTAGTGTTTTTGTCAAAAAAAAATTGGCAGGGAAAAAACTCCATCCAAAACATCCGCTTGTGCAAACATATGCGGTATAGTCCTCCGGCCCGGGAGACATTTTGAAAATTTCATTTTGGCCCGCGCTTTAAAGTATTTTCCCACCCCTGATCTAGGGGAATAAGTCGATCTGTATTTAAAGTGTGATGTGTTACTTTTAGCATGTGTATTTGAAAATTTTCGCAAAATTTGTCTATCAACATATGGTTTGGATCCAGCCTATTACTACACAATACCTGGGTTGACTTTTGACGCAATGTTAAAAGTTACTCAGGTAGAGTTGGATTTAATAACAGATATCAATATTCTAAATTTTGTAGAGAATTCTATTCGAGGTGGTTTAATCATTTCAGTAAAAAGATATGCTGAAAGCAATATTTCATATTCAGAATATTATAATCCAAATTTACCGGAAAGTTATATAGTTTATTTGGATGCAAATAATCTCTATGAATTAGCCATGTCTCAACCACTAGCACTGTGTGATTTTAAATTTCTACCTCCTCAGGAAGTACAGTATTTTAATATTGATACAGATGTGAATGGTGAGTATGGTTACATGCTAGAGGTTGACATTAATTATCCACAAGACTTACATGACGCACATAACGATTTCCCTTTTTTACCAGAACATCGGGTAATTAATAAACAACAAAAATTGGTTACCACTTTTTACAACAAAACAAAATATATTTTACATTTAAAAAATTTACAGCAAGCATTAAAATACGGTTTGAAATTAACAGCTATACACAGAATCTTACGTTTTCGCCAATCATTGTGGCTGAAAAAATATATTGATTTGAATACAAAGAGAATGAATGCTAGAAATTCTTTCGAAAAAGACTTTTTCAAATTAATGAACAACGCAATGTTTGGCAAAACAATGGAATCTGTACGCAAAAGACGAAAGTGTAATTTGGTTGCAAAATATGATGGAAAAAATGGAGCGCGTAATTTAATCTGTTCTCCATATCGTAAAAAATTTACAGTTATCGGGGATAATTTGATGGTAATTGAATTAAAACAAAGCGAAATAAAATTTGATAAACCCATTATAGTAGGAGCAAGTGTTCTTGAACTATCCAAACATCCAATGTTTGAATTTCATTATGGGTGAATGAAAAAATGGTTCAATTACATTTCCCTTATGTATTCAGATACAGATAGCCTTGTTTATCACATAATTAGAGAAGTTCCGCTAAGTGAGAACAGAGAAAGTGGAATGGAAGGCGAGTTATGATCAGCATTTAGTTGAAAGAGAGCTATCAAGAAAAGAGAAGGAGAATGACAAACAGGCACTAATAAATAAAGCCATTTTCAAAAGGCGACTGCTCAGCTTTTTACTATTCGTCTAAATTGAATGTCCTAAACTTTACAATTACCAATCTTAAAAAAACACTGAATGTTATGTTTGGGATTAATCAAACGGCCACCGTGTAGCAAATGAACTCGGTTCATGTGTTTTAAAATATATTGACAAAAACATTGGAACATACAAGGATGTAACTTTCTGTTCCGATAATTGTAGCGGAAAGCAAAAGAATCAGTTTATGTTAGTCGCATAAATTTTTTGCTGTCCGTAAATACCTTAACTCCATCACTCACAAATTTCTAATCAAAGGCTGTACCCAAAACGAAGGGGATTCCGTTCACTCTTGATTGATAGGAAAACTCTTACAATTTATACGCCAGAAGGTTTTATTTCGTTGATCAGAACAGCAAATTAACGGGTGAACCATTTCCAGCAAATGAACTTTCCTATGAAGACTGCTTCGATTTAAAACTTTTAGCCTCTGATATTGGTGTCCGGTGCGTATCGTAAAAAATACACAAAAACAACCCGTTACATTTGAAGAGATCAAAGTCATGCGAGTTCAAATTGATAAGCATTCTTATGGGGATTCAGACTTTGTGGAGGCCTAAATTATAAAAAAAGCCAAGCCATGTAACGTTCCGTTAAAACCTGCCTTCGATCAAAATCCTAAGATTTCTGACGCTTAAAAGAATGACCTCATGCGACTTATTGAAAAAAATTTAATACCAAAAGTTTACGTTCTATGAAAGTCTTTAATATTGAAAATGCACCTGTGCCTTTAGTGTTATTCAAAAACAGTATTATTCACTGTTCTTTATATATTTTTTTACTTTTCTATAATATTTTTGTATTATTATTAATGTATTTTGCTGTATTAACCAAGTACGAGACTGTTGTAGTTTTTCCCGAAAACGTTTTGGAATTTGTCTAAGAAAATAAACCTATATTATCTCTATCTGCGTTTTATCTTAAGAACCAAATTCCTGTGGTATTCCCAAACTCATTTTTTTGATTTAAACATTTTTTTTTATTTTGGTCATCTTGTGTATTCCTGTGGCATTCCCAAACTCATTTTTTTGATTTAAACATTTTGTTTTTTATTTAAATTTTTTTATTTATTTTGGTCATCTGGTAAAATTTGTTTTTTAGATATCCCCAAAAGAAAAAATCCAGTGGCGTAAGGTCAGGTGATCGTGATGGCCACCTCACTGGTCCATTGCATCCGACATTTTACACCTTTTCCAGTTACGATTAAATGAGTTTATTATTTTTATGGCGGAAACAAAATCGTAAATAATCATCGACTCCTTGAAATAAATATAAAAAACGCAAAAATCAAACTAGGAAATTACTATTTTGGCTATTTCAGACTTACAGATGAAAAGAAGAAAAAAAATCCGTTCTAACTAAGCCATAGCCAATTATACTTCCTATTTAAAAAAACACAACTTTAGGTCGTATCTCGAAAACCAACCTTTTTTTACAAAGTTTCACGACGCCACTGGATTAAACCAAAAAAAGGGCCTCAAGAATATAAAAATTATTTTCATCTAGCTCTACCAACAACCAAGATATTCACAATTGTTTAAAAGTCGAAAAATCGAACTTTTGCTTACAACTCGCAAACAAAGATGCTAGCAAATTTTTATTGACACCAATGAATTAGTCTCAAAAAAAAGAGATCGTGAATGTGCCATTCATTTTTTATCTCAGTTTTTCTCAGTTGAGATTTTCAACTGAGATTTTCTCAGTTCAAAGAATTATCGGAAACACTCAAGTTTATTATGTACCGTGATGTGACTATTTGATAAACTGAACTTGTCCCAATTCGATTGGTTGGAAGTTGAATTTGAAATGCGGCTGATTGATTTTCAGTCTAGTTCAATATGGATTCAAAAATTTATTGAAACAAGGAAAGAGTTGAAATTTATTGCAACAGAACGGTTGACAAGCAATATAAGTAAAAATACCAGTAACAAAATTGTGGAGACATAGAATTCGATTCCAGGCACATTTGACTGCTTGAAGAGCTGCTGCGACTCATTATTTTCAAGAGATGAAAAACATTGACTCGCTTAGAAACCGTTTGGCAGATGACTCCAGTTCAGCATGCATTCTGCTAAAAGTAACATCTTACAACCCTAATATAAGTTATTTGTCATCTAATCTGCAACAGAAGCCACACTAATGTTACTTTAATTTGAATTACACGTATAACAATACAGTGCAAATTTTTTTTTTTTTTTGGTAGTAAATGAAGAGTTTTGAGTTGATAGTATTTAGTTTTATTATTTTCCCAACAATCACTAAGTTAAAATTATTTAACGGAACGGCACGTCTATGACCTTGTAGCGGTATCGTTTCTTCATTAAATTATTATTATAATTTTGTTCATCATTTTTAGTTGCATAACAACTATAACTTCCCCCTATTATCACGGTTGCTTTGAATGTTAACAACCTTGATGATTTACATATTAAAATATATAATATTTCATAAATCAAATCAATAAAGATCAATTATATCTTTCACATATATTTATTATTTATTTAAATAATAATTATTTATTATAATTATCATTTACCTTCTACAAATTGGCGCCCGAGCAACCTCATTAAACATTTCTTTAGAAAGAATGGTACGTTGATCCATAAAAGTTCGCCATCCCTGACCTACATTATGGTTTGAACATTGAGGTTGCAGCGTATTTTGTTGCTTGCTTATTCAATAAAGGAAGTTCAAGCATTTTATTAACCCAGATGTGTTTACGTAAAAAATTCGAATTTCTTGGTTCCAAAATGTTTATTATTTCAGAGGATTCTCTCTAAATGAGGCTCTCAACTTGTTGGAAGATGACGAAGATGACTTAGAACATGCTGATAATATAACCATATTTCCTCCGCAAGAAGAAATCACCGATGAGGATTCTGGTGATGAAAATATGGTCGACATAAATAATCGAGCATCGCAACTTCAAGCTCCTGCCGAAATAAATAGGAAACGGTACGACGATGACGATTTTTCATCGGAGGACGACGAGCTACCCCTAGCTCGATTGATCTCGATCAAATCGAAAAAGGCGCCCGAAAAAAAAAGAAGATGTATACATGGGTCAAACAAGATCTGTCAATCCGTAACTCCGACTTCACTGAAGGCGATGAAGTTCCCCAACTAAAATCTTCCCTTGATTTGTTCGAAGATTTTTTTGATGAATCACTTATAAATGTGATACTCACAGAAACAAACAGATACGCTTCTCAAAAATATAAGTAATGAATATTACTAAAAGCGAAATAAAAGCGTTTATAGGAGTGCTAGTGCTAAGTGTCTATGTTTGTGTCCCGAGAAGACGCATGTATTGGGAACGAGAAAAAGATGCCAACAACAATCTCGTTAGTGAAGCTATCACTAGAGATCAATTCGAAAATATTTTGACAAATATTCATGTCAAAGATGATGAAACTGTGGATAAATCTGACCATTTCTTCAAAGTAAGGCCGTTATTCGATTATCTGAATAAAAAGTTTATCGAAAATAGTCCCTCAGACGAAATGCAATGTGTTGACGAAGCCATGGTTCCGTATTTTGGAAGACATGGCTGCAAACAGTTCATTCATGGAAAACCAATTAGGTATGGATATAAACTGTGGGTAGGGGCAACAAGGCTGGGCTATGTAAGTTGGTTTGAGCCTTACCAAGGGGCATCGACGAATATAAATGAGACGTACAAGGATTATGGTGTGGGTCCTGCAGTGGTTTTAGAGTACGCTGACGTGCTTCAAAAAAAATGGCCTGACAAGAAGTTTCACATTTATTTTGACAACTTCTTCACGACAATTCCTCTAGTTGAAAAAATAACGGAAATGATCTTACATGCTACTGGAACCGTTAGGGAAAATCGGATCTCCAACAATCCATTAGTTGACTCAAAAACACTGAAAAAACAAAATCGTGGAACATATGATTATGCAAAAATCACAGACCAAAGCATCATCATAGTCAAATGGAATGACGACAATCTGATTTCTTTGTGTTCAAATTTTGCTGGAGTGAACCCAATTCATCATGTAAAACGATTTTCCCGCAAGGAGAACAAAAATGTGCAGGTAAAATATAAAGTATGCAAGTGTGAATTATCTACTATACCCATAATATTTTATTGCAGATTGAACAACCTCATCTCATTTTTCTTTATAATTTCTCACATTTTACTCATTGTATTGATCTAGCGATTCAAAATGCATGGTATTTACATCGAAAGTCTGGTGGTGACATGGATCAATCATCATTTAGGAGAAGAATTGCTACAGCTTTGTTAACACAAAACAAAAAACCGGCATCATTTTCAAAAGGCTGACCATCTGCAACTGAAAATATTGATGTAAGGTATGATCGTCAAGATCACTTAGTGGTGCCACAGCCAAAACAAACAAGATGTGGCTATTGTCACGACCGTACAACCACTCGATGTGTTAAATGTGATATAGGAGTTCATGTAAAATGTTTTATTGGGTATCATACGAAATAATATATTTACCTGGTATTTTCCTAGCGTACTATATACAGGGTGTCCCAGAACAACCTGGAACCCTTTGGTGAAGTTGTTCCTTAGGTCAAGACGAACTCATTTTACCGTATAACATAGGTCCGGAAATGATTTGTTTATCCGCTAGCCGCCATTTTGTGTTTTTTTTCTTTATAAATTATATCTACACAACGCGTTGTCCGATTGAATTGAAAATTGGGACGATTGTTGCTTTAGCATAGACCAATAGAAAAAAATTTGAATTTTCAAAAATGTATTTTTACAAAATGGCGGCTTTTAGAAAAATTCAAACTTACGTAACTCAAAAACAAGCAGATTTTTCAAAAAATGTAGAGAATAAGAAACTATTTAAAATTTTATAACAAAAATAACAACATTTAATTTTTGAAAATCGGACGAAGAATAACTTCAGTACCACCTTTTTTCTAAATCAATACATTTTTACATAAATAACAAAGTTGGTAACAATAGAATTTGCAATGTTTTGGACACACATCTGTGGTATTTCAAGTTATTACAATAAATCAGCTGTTAAACCATGTATCAGCTGTTCCATAATAATAATCTTCTTTCGTTATTAGTGTAAGATATTAATATGCTACAAACCCTGTTTGGTTACAATTACAAATGAATGAATACACAAATGAAGAGTACTGTGATATGGTATACTTTTATGGTATGGCTAGCGGCAATGCACCGGAAGCTAGGAGATTGTACTGTGAACAGTTCCCGAATAGACAACATCCAAACTTCAAAACGTTCACTGCAGTTTACGAGAGACTTAGAAGAACAGGCACCTTTAAATCTGACAAAAAAGATACAGGGCGTGACAGATCAATTCGAAGTGTTGAGCTAGAAGACGACATTTTGCAGCAGATCGAAGAAACCCCAACAACAAGCGCTAGAGTAATAGCCCAAAATTTTGACAAATGACTTTTGTTCAATTTGATAGGACGGTGCCACTTGTCATACTGTCAATGACACAATGACTTTATTGAAAACAAAATTCGGTGATTCGATTATTTCAAGAAATGGACCGATAAATTATCCGCCTCGTTCCTGCGATTTTACTCCATTGGACTTCTTTCTTTGGGGTTACATTAAGTCATTGGCTTACAGCAATCATCCAGCAAACTTAGACGATTTACAGATCAATATTGAACGAGTAATTGCTAACATACGACCTGATTTGTGTGAGTCATGGTAAATTGGGTTCAACGACTTCATTCCTGCCAACGTTTCCGTGGTGGTCATTTAAATGCTGTTTTGTTTCATAACTAATGGTATCCATTGTACATGTAATAAATTGTATATAACATTGTATCCATTGTAATGAAATAAAAATTTCAATAATTTTCAATATGTGATTACATTGTAAAATGTGAATATTATTCATTATGTAAATGAATAATATTGAAAGTACCGACGATGAAAGTACCGACCAGGCAGATATCGATCAATTAATAATTTTTATTCGCTGCATTTCAAAAGATTTTTCGATCACGAAGGAAATGTTAAAATTAGTGCCACTACATTGCTCAACTAAAGGCAGCGATATCTTTCAAGCTGTTAACAAAACTGTTATGGAATACGGTGGGTTTCAAAAATATTCTTGTATTTTAACCGATGGAGCAAAAGATATGACAGGAAACGTTACAGGACTTCTAAAACAAAATGGCATTGATTGTCCATTAATCCATTGCATCATACACCAAGAAGTCTTATGCGGAAAATCTTTGCGCCAAATGAATGCCATGAAAGTAGTTGTTAAACTAACAAATCTTATTGGAGGCGGAAACAAAGCTTTGAGTCATCGTAAATTGACTCTTGTTGATGACTTTTGTTCAATTTGTTAATGCTTTGAACAGCAACTTCAAAAAAACTTCTATAAAAACATGTATGAAATACGTAGTATACCATTTGAATGGTATATAATGGTATATAATGGTATACATAGGTAGGCTCTTAATGCAAGGTAGGCTTAACCAATTAAAAATAATGTAGAATAAATAAAAACATGAGATGGGTGGAGTTTACTGTTTGGCGAAATGGCGAAGGAACCGTTGATTTTGTATGGCATCATTGGACTTCGCAAATAACTTGAAATTTTTCTTGTTTTAATTGATATTGGACTAAATGTTGTAAAGGGTATCCCACTATCAGCTGCCATTTGGAAGGGTTTCTGGTTTAACTAAGAAACCATAAAAACAAATTGAACCTCGTTTGATGTTAAATCTGGTATACAAATATTTCGACCATCACTCATTCTTTCGGAGTAACTTACATTTAGAAATAAAGAGGCCTACTTTGCATAATATGTAAATTTTTGAATAACGTTTTTCTAGTAGTGTAACAAACTATGAATAACATTGATGATTCCTTAATTGATGACTATTGTTAGTATTTTCCAGGCACGACACACCTTTATCCCAAAAATGTACGATTTATTCGGCTTTGTAGCATACTGAAGTATTATTACATTGCATGGTGTATTATGACGTAAGTGTCCTTGTGCGGCAGAAACGAATTCAGGGAGAAAATTTTATACAATAAAGGTCAAAAGTCATCATTTTCAAATTTAACTTAGAAACTGTCTCTTCTAAGGAAAAATATCTTGAATATTTTCTTTTTCTAAATTGAATTTCAAAAAAAGATGAGGGTTTTAATTGAGTGAACTTTCAAAAGGACAACATTCCAAGTCAAGATGGGTTTGAAGATTGAAGAAAAATTGCAAAAAGCATGTAAAAAAACGTTTTTTAAATCGATAAACGAGACTTTTTGAGGAGTTCGATAAATGTTAGTCACTGACAAAATCCTGTTTATCAAGCAGAAGGAAGCGGCATTGGACCCAAAATACTCAAAATCTACCCATATCTATGAATCTTAGATTATATTAAATAATTATGGTGATACCTCTAAAAAAATGATTCTGGGTAAACAAGAAACAAAATTTACGTTCATATTAGATCAACTGATCATTAACAACAAAACAAAAATCTAGAACAAGATCAAAAAAAAATATGTAAATTATCATGTGAATAATGTTCTGAGTTTACAAGAGAGAGAAGCTATAAACAAAGAAGTAGAGCCTTAGCGAAACCTAAAAAAGAACAGGCTTCTATTTTTACAAATCATCTTCTGGACCACATGCCAAGCCTAAACTTGACATACTTTAGCATACTTCACATAGCACAAACAGGACACAAGCTTGATTTTCTGGAGGCAATTGAAGTCCATAAAAAGAAAAATGGCTCAAAAATTTTATTAAAATAGTAGGCGGGCATAAACCTCCAACTTTATGGTATTCTTTAACAGTTTGCACTTTTTTTTTACAAATTTTACCATTGTTTGACAAAAGGTTTCCAGTTTCTTCAAAAAAAAATTTAAAAATTTTTCTTTTGTTTAATTTTTTAATATGTTAATTTTTTGTTATATTTAACTTGTTATAAATTGTTTTTTATTTATTTATTTATAATTTTAATTTTCTTAGTATTCGTTGTTTTAATATTTTTAACAGTATTACATAAATTTACAGTGTTTCGTTGAATGGTACAGAACCCTGAACATAATGCATAAATTATCTAGTATGACTTTTTTATGATAATTCATATGTTCACGCTTTGTTAATTGGTTATAAATTTATTTTATAACCTTTTATTCATATGAATTCTGTTTTGTAACGTTAAACTTCTCTTGTATAAATATTTTGTCACAAAGATAACATGGAAATGTTACAAAACCACTTTTCATTGGAAATATTTTAACACAATTAACACACGAAAATATTTATTCTCCCGTATGAAGTCGCTTATGATTATCACACGAAATAGTTTTATTTTAGAATGAGTTCGTTCAAGATTAACTAAATTACTTTGCTGAGTAAATGATTTATTCCAAACATCACACAAAAATTATTATTTTTTCAGTATGAATTAGTTTATGTTGAAAAGTAAAGATTTTTTTACACACTTCCATGAAAATTGTTTTTCACCAGTATGAAGTCGTTTATCTTGAACTAATTGAGTTTTGAGTGGTAAATGTTTTATTACAAACATCACATAATAATGATTTTTCCTCATATGAATTAGTTTATGTTGTAAAGTAAATATTTTTGTACAAACTTCCAAGAAAATTGTTTTTCACCAGTATGAAGTCGTTTAACTTGTACTAATGAGTTTTGAGTAGTAAATGTTTTATTACAAACATCACATAAAAATGAGTTTTCTTCAGTATGAATTAGTTTATGTTGAAAATAAAATATTTTTGTACACACTTCCAAGAAAATTGTTTTTCACCAGTATGAAGTCGTTTATCTTGAACTAGTGAATTTTGAGCAGTAAATGTTTCATTACACACATCAAATAAAATTCATTTTCCTTCAGTATAAATTAGTTTATGTTGAAAAGTAAATATTTTTGTACACACTTCCAAAGAAAATTGTTTTCACCAGTATGAAGTCGTTTAACTTGAACTAATGAGTTTTGAGTAGTAAATGTTTAATTACAACCACCAAATAAAATTTAAACTTTTTTTCAGTATGAAATAGTTTATGTTGAAAAGTAAATATTTTTTTACAAACTTCCATGAAAATTGTTTTTCACCAGTATGAAGTCGTTTATCTTGAACTAGTGATTTTTGAGTAGTAAATGTTTCATTACAAACATCACATAAAAATGAGTTTTCTTCAGTATGAATTAGTTTATGTTGAAAAGTAAATATTTTTGTACACGCTTCCAAAGAAAATTGTTTTTCACCAGTATGAAGTCGTTTATCTTGAACTAATGAGTTTTGAGTAGTAAATGTTTTATTACAAACATCAAATAAAATTGATTTTTTTCAGTATGAATTAGTTTATGTTGAAAAGTAAAGATTTTTTTACAAACTTCAATGAAAATTGTTTTTCACCAGTATGAAGTCGTTTATCTTGAACTAATAGGTTTTGAATAGTAAATGTTTCATTACAAACATCACATAAAAATGAGTTTTTTTCAGTATGAATTAGTTTATGTTGAAAGTAAAAGTAAAATATCGCACGAAAATGGCTTTTTATCAAAATTACATCGTTTACGACTCAAAATTTCATTGAGAAGTAATAGTTTCATCACATTAATATCGTTTTTCACCACATTGAAGTCACTTGCGTTCAATAAAAAAGTGTTAGTACGTAAATTTTTCATCATATCACAACAATGGTTTTTCTTTCGAATGACTCCCATTCATGACTAAAGATATTACTTTGCTAAATATTTTATTACAATAATTACATACGAAAAGTTTTTCGCCAGCATATACATTTAAGTAATTTTTTATCATACAAGCAAATTTTTTTCCGGTATGTAATCGTTGATTAACTAACTTTCTACGCGTAGTACAAAATTTATCACAAACTTCACATGTTATTGTTTTTTCTTGTATTATAATTTTCATATCTTCATCTTTAATTAAAACAGGATTCTTAAAACCCCCAACCAAATAAAAACAACTATGTTTTATATTTCACAAGTATTTACTTTACGCTTGTTAAATGAACACACAAAATGGCGGCCTTCTCGCATTTCATCATGGAACATGAAAATCCAACAACGAAGCACTACAATTTTTATTACCATGGCCACAAGCAAATAACTTTTCTCCCTAGTATAGTCGCTGATAATTTGCGAAATTGCTTTACGTGATAAACATTTTAAAACAAATTTCACAATTACATATTTTTTGTTCAAATTGCACGTAACACATTTTTAATTTATTTCTTGGTTAATAATTATTAGTTCTGTAGAAACTTGTATTTCGCATCTTCATTTTAAATAAAAAAGGATTATATACACCATTTAATAAATAATTCAACATATTTTTTTGTTTCAGGAGGATGAACTGTTATTTTACTTGTTCCTTGATGTATGAAGTGAACACGAATGAAATGGCGACTAACGCCCTACTTACATACATGCATTATACATTAGTACATAGAAAATATAAGCACAGCGCCACAACGCATTCATTACACCTACTTGTACATGCAGCTACTACAGACGAGGCAATGCTAATGGGGTCAGAATTCTATTACCTTGCCTGATACAAATATACGTTGGAAAATATTATGTGTAAATTATATATTTTACTATTCAGATTCTTCCTACAATGTTTCATTATATTTAGAAAACATTCCTATTTATTGAAATCATTTTGACACTTCCTAGACAGTTTTCAATAGTAGAAGAAAAATTTGTTTCTAGAATTTACACAAAAAAATTGTGTGTGTGTTCAATACATTTTCAAGTTTTAAATGATATAAATGTTACTAAAAAAAGAAACAGCTGACCTCTTATGTTTTGGTTATATTCGACAAAGATATTTATATTTAAAATTTTTAACCCCTTGAGAATATTCTATAGGGTAGAAATAGATGTTATAAGCTGTGGGAGAGACACTTATTTCGGGTTAATTTTAAAAAGAAACCATGTTTTAACTTTGTAAAAAACAAAACAATAGCAATTTTTTTATTTCTATGACATAATTAATTTTATATGAATAAACAATATGATCTTTAAAGAACAATAAAAATTACAACAAATAAACAAAATTGTTCAAGCACCACTCTTCCAGCACTTCCCGAATAAAACAGCTCCAATCACACACAGTGATTGAAGACAATCACATCTCATCTATCAACAGCTGTTGATGTGAAGGATTCAGCAAAACGTAAAATGTTCAGAACTGGGACGATTTTCTGGGCGATAAGTGCGTGTTTTCGATCCATGCATTCGTGCGCACTGATTGTTTAAAATTACACCGTATTTCCACGATTCTGTAGCCTTTTTTCTTCCTTACAGACACTTAGGCGGAGATAAGGTCACGGGATTACCGCACGATGAACATAAAATATCCAGCAAGAACTTTATACTCGATTGTCGCGACGAGAATGTCATTGATGCACGCTGAATATTCCAAGTACAACCTTCGCAAAAAGTCTATAATACGAAAAATTGCGACCTCATCTATAATAAAAATGAAATTTAAAGTCACTCAGAAAAAAAATTTTTGTTTGTTTATAACAATATTTTTGTATATAAACAATTATTGAAAAGTCTTTCCCCATCATAAATTTACTATTTTTATGTATTGAAATGGTCGCCAGGGGGAGGTAAATATTTTAGAGCGAGTTTTGTCTAGAGCACCACTTCTAAATAATTACCTCATTTTATGTTACTCTTATGGAATGGCTACATGGAACAAAGAATTTGACATCCTTTACTGTACCCATATTTTGAGCAAAAGAGTAGAACTATTCCATCAACAAGTAGAATTATAGGAATTGTAGAACGACAACTCAATGATAATAACTAGTTATTGCGGATTAATACCTAGAATAATTATCTCAATAGAGTGAAAATTGGTAGATAAAATCAAAATATCATAACGGTGGGCTTAGCGTGTTGTTTTTTATTGGCTTTTTAAAATGTTTTTTTTTCTACCGGAATCTTTGTGACCCCATTGGCATACATTGCCGTATACAATTTAGTTATAAAAAATTTCCCTAGATGTAAGTTATATCTCAAATATTTTGTATTCTAATATCATGATGTAAAAAATAAGATCAGCTATTCCACAAATTCTATTGCGTCGTAGATGGGATGTATTTCAGAGTAGTATTTATCACATATGGTAATTACTGATTACTTAATTAAAAATGAATTATTTATTTAGAATATTTTTTTTTTAACTTTGAATCAAATACTATAAAAACTCGTTTAATAATAATAATGTAACGTAATTAAAATGACGTGAATATTTTGTATTTATTTTTAGGTATTGGGCTTTTATGTTAAGATAGCAGCGCTATAATGGCCTTTTTTTTGTTTCATATTGAATACTAGTTTATAGACTAGACTTTTGGCGTTGTATAAATTTCGAGAAAGTCGAGCTATCATTTAAAATTTTAGAACTGATTTGTAACTTATTTACTTGGTTTTCGAAAAAATTTTTCCGCTAAAAGTTGTTCATTATAACTATACTAACAACTTTAAGCCGAAACATTTTTCCGAAATCCGAATAAATAAGACACAAATCAATTATAAAATTTTTAACGCTGATAATAAATGATTGCTCGACTTTTAACGCTGTATGTACAGTGGATGCCCTGAAATTGTAGGTAAGATGGCAGCCAGAATTTTTATTATCAAGATCATAAAATGAGGTGACACACTCAAATTGAACATAGTAATTGAATCGAAATTTCATGGCCACCGACTAATAAACCAATAATACATTTTTCTGGTTTAGTACTCCGTAAAATTATTATTCGCTTTTTATGTTAGTTTTGATTATGTACCACCCCATTTTATGATCTTGATAATAAAAATTCTGGCCAGCAATCACTTCTAGCGGTCACAATTTTAGTTTGATTAAAATGAAATGTCGTATCTGATATGATTTTGGTATTTGCATAAAAAAAGAAGAAAACAAAATATAGAATACTTCTCTTAATTGAAAAATGTATGAGGAGTAAAGTTGTAGAAAATTATGTTGGCTATAATTCATTACCTGATAATTTTTTCTGAAACTCAAAGGCATTATACCCACCCCTGCCCATATTTAGCAATCTTTAACCCATAACAAATTTAAAATAGCATTTTTGGAAACGGAAACGAAAATAATGAAACGGATAGTTTTTTTTTTTAGCAAAGTCAAAATGCCTTTGCTGTTAAGTTGGAAATCGAATAGCTTGCTTATGGCGTGTCAATGTAAATTTGGATGCAGTAGGACTAACCAAGGAAAACAAACAGATTCCATATGCAATAGTAGTGCCGATGAACACTTACAGTAGAAATTAAATAGGTTAAATCAATAGTTAAATTAATAGTTAATTTGGTTTTCTTAATGTGTATAGAGATATTTAGGATTTTAACTGTACATAATAAATTGTAAATACTTCTGTAGATATTAGTGTATCAGCATACTAAGTGACATACCTATTTATGTATGTATCTTGAACGAAAAACTTACAAAATATCAAATTATTCAGTTCATAATTATAAATTAAACACTGAAAAATGAAAATGTAAAATTGAAACACAGTTACAATTCCAATTAAAAATTAAAGAAGAAATTTTCTTTAATTTCGATGTGATTCGGCCACCTGGTACTAAGTTCTACCAAAGATTACAGCTGGTTGTGCTGGTAATGGTCTAGAAATGGTCACTAAATAGTCTAGTGGTCAGCATACGTACTGAAAATTTTAAGTGACACAAAAATCGTACTTATACGCTTCTATGTACATTGTATTCTTTCCTTATACGCTTCTATGTATATTGTATTCTTTGACAATACCTAACAGCAACGTGTTGACCCATAGTTTGACAACTTCGCAAGATAAAGAATCGTGCGTTGCACGAGGATACAACGCTTTTATATTTAAATAGAATTCACCCAAAAATAGGCCTAGCCTATTTTTGGGTGAATTGTTGTACGATATCAAAGAATACAATATACATAGAAGCCCATAAGTCCGATTTTTGTGTCACTCGAAATTGGGAATTGTGAGCACCACCGCTAGATGACAATAGCTGTTCGATTTCGGTATTTAGTGCCATTTGCAGCTCAACCAACTGTATTCTTTGTGTGTATTGAATGCGACCAGAAACATAAATGTAAAAAAGGACCAAGTATTCGGGAAAATCCTTACACAAAAATCAGACTTATGGGCTTCTATGTATATTGTATTCTTAGACGATATACATGAATATTAAGAAAATATTTATTTGATTATTTAGTGAATTATATTAATAAAATTGATTTGGGGTTTTTAAAATTATCACTTTTTTCATGGAAACATAATAAATTCTGATGATTTTTTTCAAATATCGGATGTATAAATAATGAATGTTCACTAAATTTCTATTTATATTCGTTTATTACGCATTTTTACGTTTTTATAGTCATTTTGCAAAAAGTGTGCCTTATTAGGTACCTCCAGTATCTTATGCTGCGCGTCCACATATACGCGCTGCACAATACGCGCGCCGCTCGTGCGCATCGAATGCGTCATATTTGGACGGTGCGCGCGTGCGGCGCACAATGATCCATTTGAAGTCGGTTTTTTCAACAAACACTTTGTCGGTTCGCTTTGTATGTCACATTTCAACATGTTCGCGCATGTGATTATTGTTTTTTTTTTTAAATATTAATTGAAATGTAGTATTTTAGTTCAACTTGATCATTTTTCATGCTGAACTAAAATGTAACGGGTAACTTAAATAACGGGTTTTTGTGATTGATTCAACTTCACTGCAATATCAATATATGTTCGTGGGATTCTTATGGATCGCTGGAGATTCGTTGAAATCAACAATTACAACGAACCAAAGGCGAGCGGCGCGTACACCGCTCGGGGTTTGTGGCGCGTATATGTCGACGCACCCTTAGGTACAAATAACATATCAATGGTATTATTGATCAGATATAATATCTAAATTAGTTTTTGGTTCAATCAATGAATGATCCAAACTTTGTGCAGTAGCAAAATAGTTTTTTGCCAATGTATGCCTTCCAATTCGATATTCCAATACTGCTAAATTATTCATAGCCAACGCATGACATGGGTCATTAGCTAGACATATGCTTAGACAATTTTTAGCTAAACTTGTATCTCCAGAACTCTGAAATATAAAGTAAATTAATTATTTGATTTGATTGATTGAAATGATTTATATTATTGCAACTCAAACTCTTAAAAACCTTTTTTTATTTATAATCATGTAACCGGTAGATTCGAACTAAAAATTAATTGAAAATGTATAAGTTTGTCATACAACTAAATTAACGAAAATTGCTCTAGTGGAACGTAAAAAATTGCGGACTAAAGGTACACTATAGTCCGCAACGATAATTGTTGAACACTATTTCTATGTATAAGGAACTGTCGTCTAATAAGGCCCGACTGCTAATAAGGCCCATTTATGAAAATTTCAAATTCGCCCCAATACCTAGGTCAGTTTTTGTATTATAAATAGGTATTTCGACTACAAAGTAGTCATCATCAGTATAAATTAGATAGTCGTAATTTACTCTTTGACAATTAGAAATAGATAGAAAATAGAGATCAATTGACCAAAATAAAAATAAATAAAAAATTAAACAAAATAAATTAAAATATAATAAATTTTATTGAATTTTACTCTTGTTATAATTACTTTCATTCGATTTACTCTTGTTAACATCACTCTAATTAAAATTACTCTTATATTGTCTCAGGATATGTTATTCGTTGCTAATTTGGTGACAGTTTCATACTATAATATTAGTATATTAGAATATTATGTATTTAGTTATATGAATATTATGACTTTCTAATGGATACAAACATTGATCCCAGTAAAATGACCTAATTATTCCATGTGAAAAGCTTACTTCAAGTTATACAGATAATCAAAGAAAACTGTAGGTTTTTGAAATTAAATTTCGGAACTTGCCCCAATTTCTACAGTAACTATTTGTGTATTATACATACGTAATTCGACTACAAAATAGTCAACATCATTATGAATTACCTAATCATATAATTATCTTCGGGATATGAAAACGAAGACATGTTACTCGTTGCTATTTGGTGCGTGATTCTCGCACCACCTGATGATGACTCCTTTGAACTCGAAATACCTAGTTCACATATTATTATTTCTGTATTCTTCAAACGTCAAAACAGTATCATACCTATGTCAATTTTCCTTAAGGTTAAGAAAACATAAGTCTGAAAGAACAAGCGCGTATACAATATAAACTAACGTGTCGCACCGTTTAAAAGGCGGGTTATAGGAACAATTTTCTATTGGTACAGGGTCTCAGATGCGTGAAATAGATATCTAGTATGTGTGTTAAGGCCATTACTCAATGGAAAAAGTAAGGTATAAGAGATAAGAAATAAGGAATAAGAAATAGCGGAATCCAGCAGATGGCCGAACCGTTTATCAATTCACAATTCCAAAATAAGGAATAAGAAATAGCAACAGAATTTCTGTCACGTTGGATATCTGTTCCTTATTTCTTATTCCCAGCCAATCACAGGTTTGGCTGGCAATGTTATGCGCAGGATATTATACGCAATCGATTCTTTCGATATTTTTGACATTCGTGCATACCCTAGCAGCAGGCATTCAACCGCTGTGATTGGTTGAATATTGTAGCTTATCGTCCATTGTGTTTTGGTCGCTGTGCTATTTCTTATTCCTTATTTCTTATATCTTATACCTTATTTTTTTCATTGTGCATTGGGCTTTACTAAATCGATCTATAATTACTTACCAAAGCAACATGTGACAAATTATACCAAACTTCAGCTTTAATCTCAGGTTCTGTTGCCAAATCAAGAGCTCGTTGAAAACAGGCTAAAGTTAAATCGAACTGTTGAGAATATAAACAACATAATCCAATATTATTATAAATTTCAGCCGAATAAACACCCATTTGAAGTGCACGTCTAAAAAAAATACAACGTCAGTACCCCCGGAGGACGTACAACACTAATAGCTTTTTCTTTTGATGCACGAGAGAGCAGGCTCGCTACTCGGCGATGACGTCATGCTCGACCTCAGTTCTTGCTCGAGAATAGTGCGGTCATTTTTTCAAATGAACATGTTTATGATAATTTATTATTATGTTGACTGTAAATATATATGTATATATATATATATATATATATATATATATATATATATATATATATATATATATATATATATATATATATATATATATATATATATATAGATAGATAGATGGGCAGATCCATTACTTTTCGACAAAAGCGTGCGCGCGAATATTATTGATTTGGCAGCCGATTTTTTATGTAATGTTCCTTGAAAACAAAGTTGATTTCCACAATATGAGTCCGTTCAAATCTCGTGTGTGTGGAATTTTTTGAAATTTTGAAAATGCTATTTTTTTGGTCATATTCAGAAGCTTACATCTCCGTCTCTAGACAACTTAGAACCTTAAAACAAACGCCAATTTTTCCACTCATCTTGTACTTTTAGAAAGAGACATAAACTCGACGTCAAACCAAAATCTGGTGCCTCTGTGAGCTTTTACCTGACTCACTGTTTTAGGTATGACTTAGGTCAACAGTTTTTGATATAGAAACCGTCCGGTCGAAGGAATAGAAAGTAGCCGAGCGGTCTAAGGCGTTATGTCTACTTGGGATTGGGTTCGAGTCCCAACATCAGCAGTTTGTAATTATTAAGAGAAAAAGAGGTGTTTAATTTACTAAACTGTCGGCGAATGGACAAGAACGAAGTAACCGGCTATGATTGTGAAGGTTTTCTGCTGTTTCCTTCACAAACTCCAAATGAATATCGGCATAGTTCCTATCAGATTCGGCTGCAGCCGCACAACCCACCAATTCCTAGTCTTTACACAAAATTCCTTCCACTTCACTCACAACCTCACATCCTTAGGCATCACAATGGACCTTATAGTCGAAGTGTAGCCCATCTAGGACAGCCGCTACGATCTATCTATCTATTTTGATATAGAAAGCTAAATAGTGGATCATATTCTTCGTTTAGTTTTACTTAAAAAGTGAAAGATAGATGCGTGGCTATGTATCAAATATATTCATATCTTAGATAATTCATTATAGAAAAACTAGTCCAGGATTTTAGGACATTTGACTAAGCTTAAAAAATATGAATTGAGAGGGAAATTGAAGAATACGGTCTACGGCAGATGTTTTAGCCAGTCATCTTATTTTTAATATCTTAAGACCTTTTTGAAAACATTCGACCTTTCACAAATAGTACAAATACATCCGACCATATAAGCCCGACTTCGATCGAACACTGATATTTACAGATTAAATTCCCAAAGGATTCCTAAAGGAGGGCGATTGGTTACGTTAATATTTTGTTAGTAAGAAAAAACATATTTTGATAGTACCTATAATATCGCATGGCCATTTCTGGTTGTTCAGAATAAAAATGATGCAGTCCAATACAAGCAATCGCTTCTACATTCATCGCATCATAAAAAACAATATCTCGATAAAAATTTGTTGAAATTTCCAATTCATCCATAACTTCATGTAAGCGTGCCAATTCCGTTAATATTGTTATATCATTTGGGAATTTTTCTAAACCATTTGTACATATCTCTTTTGCCATTAATGGTTGATCTATAACATAACAAAGTAAACATGTCAATTTGGGAAGTTTTTGTAACGGAAAATACCGAACAGAAATCGTACAGCCTTAATGTGTAAATCAGAAATCTCCAATCTTTACGTACCTAAAGCTAAGTGTACACCTGAGACAAAATATCAAAGCCAGTCTCAGGGTATTGTCCATTTGAGATTACTTTTGCTCTCGTGACAACTCTCTGAGACTCGATAATCACTTGAGTCATCATTTTTATCTGTTGCATAACTATAATTTCCCTCTATTATCACGGTTGCTTTGAATGTTAACAACCATGGTAATTTACATATTAAAAATAATAACATTTCATAAATCAAATCAATAAAGATCAATTATATCTTTTACATATATTTATTATTTATTTAAATAATTATTATTTAATATAACAATCATTTACCTTTACAAGTCCAATCACAGCTGTGACAAGTTAATAATTAACAACGAGTTAGCAACGAGTAACATATCCTGAGACAATATAAGAGTAATTTTAATAAGAGTAAAGTTAACAGGAATAAAGGAAATGTGAATGAAGGAAATTTTAACAAGAGTAATTTCACTATAATTTAAAATATATTATATTTTAAATCTAGTATATTTTAATTTAGTTAATTTTCTATTTATTTTTATTTATGTCTATTGATCTCGACTTTCTAACTATTTCTAATTGTCAAAGAGTAAATTACGACTAGCTAATTTATACTGATGATGACTACTATGTAATCGAAATATGTATTTATAATACAAAAAAACTGATCTAGGTAAAGGGGGCGAATTTATTTCAAAAACCTAGAGTTCTCATTAATAATCATTCAATAATAAAATGTTTAATGTTTGAATTGTTAATATTTCTGCCTATTCAATGTTTATAAAATATGAATTATTTGTAAATGTTTATTGTCACAATTTTAAAAAAATATCTCATGACCTTATAAATGGGCACATTTTTTGCTTTCCGAGGAACTTTGAGCACAAATTATGAGAAAACTATTAAGTTTATGAAAGAAAATTTTTAAACGAAAGTTGTTTATTTTAAAGAGAAAAAGATTTTTTGTTTACAAATTTTTTTTCTACCTCTTACGGTTTCAAAGATATAAAGGTGGGAAACACGTTCCGATTTTGCCCATTAACAAATTTGGTCTTACTTTTTTTGCTGTAGAACACACACAAATTTTCTGCTCGTTATCTCTTTTCGTTCTTGAGTTATCGTGTTCCCAGACGGACGGACATGCAGTAATGACCGAATTAGGCCATTTTATAAATACCTTTGTGAAGCATTTTTGTTAATATTTTCAAGCGTTACAAAGTCGGGACTAAGCTTAATATACCTTGTATATTTACAGAATTTATTATTATTTTCGAATAGGGATAGTTTTCACCCTTAAAAAATAAAAAGTAACCCTCGATACAGGATCAACTATGAAGTAGAGGGTAAGTAGAACCTTCATTCAAATTTTTGTGCAAATCGGTGCTGTTTGGAAAAATTATAGAGTATCGCCGTATTTTCCCTTCAATGACTGGACTAATAGTCTTTAAACAATTAACTTGTACAATTCGTGATAAAATCAAACAAAAAGCTCACCTAAACGTATGAATACTCTTGCTAAACGCACATAATTTTCAACATTATCATGTAACTGTATAGCTAATTTTAATTCTTGTTCAGCATTCCGTAACAAATTTAAATTACAATAACATTTACTCAATTGCACCCTCCACCACCTATACAATACGAAAAAAAAAAAGAATTTTACATAAGTTTAGTCGAGACCCTGTGATACGAACGTATTCTGAGAGTAGAAAAAACATGCCAACAATTTTACAAAAGTAAAGTTGGCTATTACTATTCGCTATTTCTATTAGCCGGGGTTAAAAAAAATTGTTTGCTTTTTTTATGTTTTAGCCAAATACTCGTAAAGTATGTATGGAATTCAAAGGACCGCACGCATTTCTTACGTGAAGACGCCCTTGTTGAAATTAGCTGGAATCGATAGGCAACCAGGAGCCCAAGGCAGAGCGAGGTACGAAGTTGAAAAAAATTCGTTACGCAGGAGCTGCTTCAACTTAGCGAATTTCCTTAGATTACCTAAATCACTCTCTAGCGGTCACAATATTAGTCTGATAAAAATAAAAGGTATATGATTTTAGTATTTGCAAGTCCAATTTTATTAATAAATGACATACGTCGAGGGAAATAGGGGGGGGGGGGGGTATAAAGAAAGAAGAAAACATAAAATATAAAATAGCTCTATTTCCTTTCCGGAAACTCGTTAAAAGTATGGTTTAAAATTGCAATAGGGTTTATTAAGAGATTTGCAAAGTTTTCTATGAAGACATTATAATGCTTTAATCACAAAAATACAATCATATTGTAACAAAAAAAAAAGAACATATTAAAAAGAACAATTTTTTTTTTTCGAAAATAGAAAATTATGTCGTTTTCCCCGTTCTACCCCGGGTGTGGGGCAGAAATAAGTTTATGCACAAAATTCATAGACTAGGATATTTGCAAAACTATCCATTTTCCAAATATCATATTTGAGGATCCACTACAGAAATCTACTGCTTGGGGTATCATTTATAAATAAATGCTTGTATTGAAAAAGTATTGTTGGCAGTGTAGCGAATGTGCGGTTAATTACCCGTTTTCCGGGTAATTTAAGATTTCACCGGTAATCTAGTAAGTAATTTGAATTATCGGGTAAAAACAGGTAATTCGTTCATTTGAGAACACTAATTTGAAAAATTAGATTTGAATAAAAATAATATTTTTAATCTCAATACAAATTATGCAATTTTTATTGAGCCATTATTTTAAATTTCAAATTAAATATCAACTGCCAGCGCTGAAAAGGTTGCCCAACAAAAATTTCAAGTCTGATTTGCATGGTCATTAAAAATTTAATTTTAAATTGAGCCCTTAAAATGGCTAATTCCTAATTGGTTAAGTTTTTTTTTTTTATTAGTAACAAACTCGGCTATACTTTTTCGTCGGGTAAAATCGGGTAATTCCGTCAGAAGAATATAAGGGTATTCTCGAGTCCACTAATTGGCAGCACTGATTGTTTGGTTTTTTTTCTATACCATCTATTTTTACCAGCAACATACTCACCATTCTGTGTTGACATTATCTTGTTGTGTAGCCTGTATTGCTAATTCCATAGCAATGCGTATATTCCCTTCGTAATAGAATAAATATTCAAATAATGCTTTAGCTACACCAATTTTACCAGCATATTTATTTAGATTCAATCGTGATACTTGTATAAATGGGCCATCTTTTATAGTTAACATGGCAGCAGTACCCAATCGTATTGTTCTCGCCGAACTTGTTAGTGGACGTGATGTTTTTGTACGATCTATTGCCGAACCAGGACGTAATTGGGTATTGGGTCTAGCAATACCCGAAATAGGTCTGCCTGTTGATGATCGTGGTCGGCTCCTATAATAATAAATATTTTAATTATTGATCTAAAGCTCAATGATTGGTTTCAACATCAATGACTATACAATTTGAATATGCTGGGAAATCTATATCAATCAATAGCAAAAAATGTGCGTGTACTTATATACGCGAGATATAAGTTATATTTCTTTGGCGTGAATACGTGAAACGTTTATTACAATTAAACGCAAATGTTGATGTCCATTAAGCTAGCAGAGCAAACTTGAGCAGAATACAATTATAATTGTCTAATAATTAGACGCTAATTAAATGCCCTAATTAAAAATTAAATGCTATTTGTTGTATTGTGTTATTTCTTTGGAAAAGTAAATTAATAATAAATGAAAAATAAACAATTTTAAAATTGCAAATATGGCCAGGAAATAAATTATATACATATATATATATAGGGTGACGCATAAGTAATGTTATGATTTAATTAGTGAGTAAATTCTTTTTGTACGTATTTTTTTTCAGAATTAACGTTGAAAAATTTGGGAAATTTATGATGAAATGACTCAGCACAGAACAAGAACCAAAGTTGTTCAATTTTATTTTGAAAGTCAGCATTCGATTATTCAGACACGAAGATCATATCGAATTTTTTCCATGTTCCGGCAATTTACCGATTGGTTCAGCGTTTTCGGTAACATGGGACTGTCTGTGATCATCCGCTCGCTGGAAGACCTTGTGCTGTTCGAAATGATGTGTACATTGTTTGGGTGCAAGCAAGTGCTGAGGAAAACCCCGAATCTTCCACCAGACGACGTTCTCAGCAGTTGGTGATGTCTAGACGGCCTTTGCAAAGAATTTTACATACGTTACACCATTTTCCCATGTAAGATTCAATTGGTTCACGAGATAAAATCAAATGATACACAAATATCCATTCAACATAGTCGCCGTTTTCAGTGCCTAGAAAACAACGAGTTTATTCACAAACTCATAATAAGCAATGAGGCCCATTTTCATCTCAATGGTCACGTGAATAAACAAAATTGCTGAATATGGGGCATCCAAAATCCAAGAATAATTGTTGAAGATCAAATGCACCCACTTAGATGGACAGTATGGTGTGGAATAACTTCAGAAAGGATCATTGGACCATATTTTTAGGCCAGAGGTAGAGAACAATCCAGAATTGTGGTTCCAACAAGATGGAGCCACAGCTCGTCCAACTATGACTCTTCTGCGGCGAACTGTGGCTTTTCTAATTTTACCTGGCCACCGGGTTCAGAAGGAAAAAATTATTTATTAAATAAATCATAATGTTACATATGCGCCAGCCTGTATATTAAAATTTATATTCTGCAACTTTACTTATCACAATTTTTTTCATTTTACTCATATGAAAAATTTTGATTTTTCCTTCTTCTAAACACGAAATACACATATCTATCGCCGAATACTCGGTGCTTCGGTCGAGAGCGTGGCCGAATATTCGGTATTCGGCCAAATATAAACTATACGTGGCATCTCTAGGACCATCTTAAAAAGTTTCGCGTATATACTAGGTATGTTCGATGACCATTTGAAGAAATTTTTCCAAAATCTGATATCGGTACAAAATCAATAGCTTAATTTTCTTACGAAAATTCCCTAAAATGTGTATAAAATTAAACATATACAAAGACTTTCTGGAATTTCTTTTATTTTATAATAATTATCAAAAAAACATTACCCTGTATTGGGATTTCCCGTATGAACTATACTACGAATAGATGTACCAGGTCGTGGAGCTGTTGCAATAACAACATCATCTAAAAATTCTTCACTTAAATCTTCACTTTCTAAATCATCTACATACACACGTTTAGTCATTGCACGCATTTTTAAAATCCATGCAGCCTCGTCGTATGGATTTTTTTCTAATAGATCCGTACAAACACTGACACATTTTGGATAATTTCGTCGACGAAAATAACTATGTGCTTCATACAATTGATTCATTACAACGGAACCTTTTGAAATTTAATCATATATTATTTTTGTTGTAGATGAAATTTATTTAAGTAAGACACACATGTTGACGAAATAGTATATACTTTTGTATCGTAACTAAATACTTTGTTGTGATATTCCAGTTATTTAGTTGTCATGGTCACGGACAATGTTGCCAAACCCCACCTTTTAGAATGCGATAGATTCACATAAATAATGCGGTAGCTTAAGAAAAAACAAACGGTAGATTTAAAAAGTTAAAATTCCAATTTAAATATTTTTAAATACTTTTATTAGCGAATTTCCTGAAAGGAAATAGAGCTATTGGTCTTGCACCGACTTCAAAATTTTGCAAAAATTTCTTCAAATGTCCACCGATCCTACCTAGTAGATGTCGAAAATCATCATCTGTAAAATTTATATATATAATATATATATATATATATATATATATATATATATATATATATATATATATATATATATACACATATATATATATATATAGGTATATATATATATATATATATATATATATACATATATATATATACCGTATGTTTTGGACAGCTTTGCCAATAGAGAATCAATGTTAAATATTATTTACTATATAACTACACAATGCTTCATAAAGAAATAAAAATAGTGGGGGTACTCTGTAGTTAGTAGTGTGTGTATGCATATGTATTGAATAATAATATTATAAATTAATTGAGCATCACTAAATTCTCACTCTCAAATGACATCAAACCAACATCATAACACAAGCAGCCCAGATGTTTCTAAGTATGTGTATGCATGTACGGTTTTATAGTAAATATTTTATGTATTTATTTAACATTAATTCCCTATTAGAAATGCTTTTGATAACAGACTGTATATATGTATATATATATATATATATATATATATATATATATATATGTATATATATATTTATATATGTATAAATAAAAAAAAAATATATATATATATGTATATATATATATATATATATATATATATATATATATATATATATATATATATATATATATATGTATACATATATATGTGTCTGTAATCACTCTAGCGGTCATAATTTTAAACTGAGTTTTCATTTTATCGGAATGAAATTTTGTATTTGAGACGCTTTAGGAATTCAAAAGGTCAAGTTCGGAAATGGGTATAATCGGACAAGGGAAAAAGGGGGTTTAAAGGAAGGGGGAAACACAAAATTTGACATATCTGAAATAATGTTGTAGGTATTAAGTTTTACTGTAATTTTGATTCTATCATTTTTTCTGTTACACTAACATTTACAGAAATATTAATAAAATTGGACTTGCAAATACTAAAATCATATATGACATTTCATTTTGATCAGACTAAAATTGTGATCGCTAGAAAGTGATTTATGTATTCTAAGGAAATTCGCTAAGTTGAAGCAACTCCTGCGTAACGAATTTTTTTACTTTTTCTTTGTATTAGTTATAATACCAAACCTTTGTAATAAACAATTTCGCAATATTAAATATATAAATAGTCTTATTTCCATTCCAAACAATTAAAAGTATATTTGACTGACTGTCTAGCTCCATATGGAAAACTTTTTTATTAGTTATAAGGTTTACGAAAAAAAGTTATTCTGTATAAAAATCTCTGCATTCGAAAATATTAATATTCAGCTATTCACTTTTGACATCAAATGTATAGGGTGTCTAAAAATTGAAAAAGTTCGATAGGAATGTGTTGACCACTTCAATTTTAAATTAAATTTTGTATATTTTTGTTCAAAATGTAGACCATATAGAACAGATTATACGGGAAACGGTTCAAGAAATCACTCCCGAGATATGTAGGAGTGGATTTAAAGAATTTTGTAAAAGAACAATTACATGTATGGAACGCGAAGGTGGATACGTTGAGGCAAAAACGAACTGAAGATAACTGTTGTTACTTACGTCAACAATAATAATTGTATTTGTAATGTAATGTATGAAAAATAAATGTTCTGTATTCATTATTTTGTTACATATCATTCATTAATAATAATAGCCTATAGTTATCCCATAAATTGGGCAAAGGCCTCCTCAAGAGAATTCCACAATCTTCTGTCTTTGGCTAGACGAGACCAACCACCTTCTGAAAACTTTTTCAGATCGTCGTGCCATCTACGTATTGGTCTGCCTTTTTTTCTTTTATGGCCGTACGGTATCCACATCGTGCTTCGGAACGTCCAACGATCGTCTTTTATACGCGCTATATGTCCTGCCCATCGCCACTTCAGTCTCTTCACAGAGGCGACTACATCCTTTATTTTGGTTTTCGTTCTTATTTCAGATGATGGTATTTTTTGAATAAGTTTAATATTCATCATGCTCCTTTCCATACCCCTTTGGCATGTTCTAAGTTTGTTGTAGTCACCTCTGCTCAGAGCTAAAGTCGCCGTGCCGTAGGTCAATACCGGAAGAATGCACGAGTCCATAACTTTTTGCTTCAAGTATAAGGGAATATGAGCTTTGAAAATGAACTTGAGACTCCAATACCGCTTCCAAGCATTAGTTGTTCGTTGCCGTATTTCTCCCGCAGTTCTGTTCCGAAATGAAATTTCTTGGCCCAAATATTTAAAAGTATCTACTCTTTGAAGAGTTTCATTTTGTATACTCAAAGAGCCCCTATCTAAGGCTTCGTTTGACACAACCTTAGTTTTAGAAATATTAATTTTTAGACCTACTTGGCCGCAGTATAATGATAACTGATTAAGCATTAATTGTAGATGATTTTTATTAACTGCAAATAAGGCTATGTCATCAGCAAATCTCAAATCAGTGATGTGTTTACCATCCATTCTTATGCCAAAATCATTCCATTCCACATTCAGAAACGCGTATTGGAGCACGACATTAAACAATTTTGCGGAAAGCGGATCTCCCTGTCTCACACCCCTATTGATATTGAATATTGGGCCCATTTTTTCCATCTTAATTTGTGCCGTACTAAACTCGTACAGTCTGCCGATAATACGAACATATTTTTTATCAACGCCAAAATACGATAGTGCACTGCTTATATAGCTATGCTTGATTGTATCGAACGCTTTGTAAAAGTCTATGAAAGCTATCCATATGCCTATATTATATTCAGTAACTTTTTCGATGATCTGATTAATAGTTTGCAAATGATCGTACGTTGAATAACCTTTCCGAAATCCAGCCTGATTAGATGGCTGGCTTTCATCTACCACTTTTTCGATACGCTTTAGCAAGATTTTAGAAAATATCTTATAGATATTGGAACTTAAGCTTATTGGTCTATAATTTTCAATTACACTATGATCTCCTTTTTTATGTAAAAGCACTATCACTGCATTAAACCAATTTTCAGGAATTATTTCGTACGATAATACCACATTAAATAACTCTGTTAGAGTCTTCACTAAACTGTCACCACCATAAATTAAAAACTCGTTGCTGATACCATCGTTTCCAGCACTTTTACCTTTGGATAGTCTACTAATAGCATCGATTACTTCGCTCCGTAAAATTGTAGGAATATTTGAGTTTCCATATTCGTCGTTCATTTGTTCGATGTCGCGACTATTTTCATATGGACTTTCATAAAGTTTACTATAATAGTTTGTGGCTACTTCCATAATTTGATCACGCTTTGACTGAAGTACTCCTTCGCTATTAACTAAATTTGGTAGCCAGTTCCTTGATGGATTCAGTTTTTTGATTGACTTCTTCGTTGAACCGCTTGTTTCGATTATATTTTGTACCAATGTATTATTATATTCGAGTATATCTTTGCGTACTTGTTTTTTGATAACCTTATTCAGTTTAGATATTTCCATTTTATGGAGTTGAGTTTTGGTTTTAATGTTTAGTAAATCTTTTCTAATTGTTATCAACTGCAGAGTTTCTGGGGATAGTTTGCTTTTCTTATCTCTATCAATTTCTTTAAAGATGGTCGACTCGGCTGATTGAACGATTGATAGTTCCATAATTTTGTATTGCTCCTGCAAGTTATTTTTTGACATAGATAGGCTTTGCAGACAAGAATTCAGTTGGTTTTGATACTCTTGTATACTTTGGTCATTGAGTATTAAATCTCTATTCTTGCCTTTAACTATGTGCCTTCCTCTAGTTATTTTCAGATCTACCTTACTTCTTAGTAATCTATGATCTGTGTGGTAGTTGAAGCTGCTAACTACTTGTGTATCCTTTACTATTTGAAGGTTATTTGTGAGAATGAAATCAATTTCGTTTCTAGTTCGCATATCTGGGGAGGTCCAGGTCCATCTGCGCCCAGACCTTTTTTGAAAGAATGTGTTACATATTTTTAGATTATGCTCGAGCGCAAATTGAATTAGAATATCTCCTTTATCATTTCTTTCTCCGTATCCATATTTTCCAAATACCTTTTCCTCTCCATTAAATCGTTCACCTATTTTGCTGTTGAAGTCTCCCATAACAAACAAATAGTGTCTATTTAAGTTGCAGATTTCATTGTGTAGGTCTTCGTAGAATAGATTCACCTCATCAATAGGATGGCCCTCTGATGGCGTGTGTACTTGGACTATTGAGAACAAGCATTTCAAATTCAGATTCAGTGTCAAGATAGCAATTCTCTCAGATACTGGCTTGAACTCTACTATTCGATTTCTCCATTTATTTCTTATAATAAATCCCACTCCTAGATGTCCTGGTTTTACTCCATAATAACAGAAAACATTTTCAGATTCAATTATTTTATACCCCGCTCTTCTTATTTCGCACAGACCAATAATATAGGAATTCAAAAGGTCAAGTTCGGAAATGGGTATAATCGGACAAGGGAAAAAGGGGGTTTAAAGGAAGGGGGAAACACAAAATTTGACATATCTGAAATAATGTTGTAGGTATTAAGTTTTACTGTAATTTTGATTCTATCATTTTTTCTGTTACACTAACATTTACAGAAATATTAATAAAATTGGACTTGCAAATACTAAAATCATATATGACATTTCATTTTGATCAGACTAAAATTGTGATCGCTAGAAAGTGATTTATGTATTCTAAGGAAATTCGCTAAGTTGAAGCAACTCCTGCGTAACGAATTTTTTTACTTTTTCTTTGTATTAGTTATAATACCAAACCTTTGTAATAAACAATTTCGCAATATTAAATATATAAATAGTCTTATTTCCATTCCAAACAATTAAAAGTATATTTGACTGACTGTCTAGCTCCATATGGAAAACTTTTTTATTAGTTATAAGGTTTACGAAAAAAAGTTATTCTGTATAAAAATCTCTGCATTCGAAAATATTAATATTCAGCTATTCACTTTTGACATCAAATGTATAGGGTGTCTAAAAATTGAAAAAGTTCGATAGGAATGTGTTGACCACTTCAATTTTAAATTAAATTTTGTATATTTTTGTTCAAAATGTAGACCATATAGAACAGATTATACGGGAAACGGTTCAAGAAATCACTCCCGAGATATGTAGGAGTGGATTTAAAGAATTTTGTAAAAGAACAATTACATGTATGGAACGCGAAGGTGGATACGTTGAGGCAAAAACGAACTGAAGATAACTGTTGTTACTTACGTCAACAATAATAATTGTATTTGTAATGTAATGTATGAAAAATAAATGTTCTGTATTCATTATTTTGTTACATATCATTCATTAAATGTTTCAAATCAGCTAATAAACTTTGGAAGTACGATGACTGGTTAATTAGAATAACAGATAACGTGTTTTATAAGTAGGATTTGCAAAATTTAATTTAAAATTGGAGTGGAAAAAAAATTCCAATCGAACTTTTTCAATTTCTGCACACCCTGTACATTCGATGTCAAAAGTAAATAGCTGCATGTTAATATTTTCGAAAGCAGAAATTTTTATAAAGGATGACTTTTTTCGTAAATCTTATAATAAAAAAGTTTTCCATATGGAGCCAACTTAATGTAAATTGTAACCAATATAGGTAATAAAACATAATAAAATATTAGGAAAGCATAACATTTCAGATAATATGGCCAATTTCTATATGGACATTTAACTCCTCTTACAAAATATCAAATAATTTTTATTTTTGCAGCAACCGTTCAAGGTCATGATTTTTGTTGCTGCAACCACTATACACACAGAGGAACATGCTAGGTTGCTGTTCAATGTTGCACGTCTGTAGTGCCATTAAGGACGAATGCTGGTACATCCTTAAGAGTTTCGACTGTAACTTGTATATATTACACATATACCGGGTATAAAAACATTTCAGCAGTATGATGACATGTGAATGAATAATCTCTCTCTTTCAGATAAGTTTTACAAATAAATATAAATTAAGATAAGTTTTACAAAAATATAAATTACTTATCAAATCAACACTCATTATCAGCCACTCATATGACCTCTTGTAAAAATAACATTCATATTTTTATATCAATATTTATATTACAGAATGTGCAAATGAAATTTGAATACATTTTTGAGATAGATGGATAATCTGTCAACATGTACTGAACGAACAGATTAACAGACTTTCTGATTTTAAGTGGGTATACAAATACACTCCCGGTCATTAAAATTGAACAGACCTGAAATGTTAATTTTCTTACATTTCATAAAACTTCTCACTTTTGCAACTCTCTGTATAATTATTCATTTATAAACAAAGATAAGTAGTATACATTTTAAGTGTGAAATAAATAATAGTTTAAAAAAACACGCTTTTATTTCAAAAAATTTGCATGGTGATAAAACTAGATAAAACTCAATAAAACTAGATAAAAATAAATATAACTAAAAATAAAACTAGATAAAAATAAATATAGCTAAAAATGAAACTAGATTTAGAACATTTTTCAATCTACAAATTTAATTATCTCAGAAACAAAATATGACAGTTTTCTATAACACTGGTATATGTGGTTGTCGAGATATAGATTTTTGTATTCATGTTTTTACCGACGAGTCCATTTAACCTATGAAAAAATCTGTGGATTTGCAAATAAAAAATAAAAGTTGTAAAAGTAATTTATTTTTACGTTTGACAAAAAACGATCATTATTATGGACTTCCACAAATTGAAACTCTCAACAATCAATATGTTTTAAAGGTCACAGATGCACCCTGCACCCTGTTTTTCACTGTAGGCTCCCAAGTTTTCAGGAATATAGTCACTATGGGAGTGTAAGAAATGAACTTTTAAACTCATTTTGCACCCTTGAGCTTCATACGCTGCCAAAAAAATTTTGAAAATTTAAAATTTCACTTTTCGGGGTTGCTGATTACGAATCCGTAGTCCAAAAGCAAGTTTTTTTTTCTTTTGGACCTCGAATTCGTAATCAGCGACCCCGAAAATCTCCAAGAGACGATTTCCGAGTAGAAATTTTGAATTCTCAAAATTTTTTTATCACTGTTACTATTTGGGGTACTTTGGGTGGGGGAAAATTACTCTAATTTTCTCATTTTTCGAGGTAATGCAGGGGTTAGTGTTGATGAATGTTCCTGAAGGTCTACGGAATACAGAAAAACACTTTTAAAATCAGTGCTGTTCCACAACTTCTCCAGATTTTCCGACTTAATTAAGGGGACTATATTGTTTGTATACACCTGAATATTTATGATATACAGTGCTTTAATTATTGATCGCTGTATAGTAATTGCTATATACTTTGTAATTGTCATATACCATGCAAGAAACCGGCGAACAGTCCGTTTTGTTACAAATACGCAGCTATGCTAATTTGTACCACTATTTACTATAACTGTAAAAAAGGTATAGTAATTATTTTAATTTCAATGTATTTCCGCTTTATATAAATAGTTGGGTTTTAATTTTGCAACGGTAATAATTCCTGTATAACGATAAATAAAATACAGTCTGTATATAATGGTTGTAAAAGTTTAGTCTCAAGTTGGCAGCTCTTGGAAATACTGATTGTAGAAAGTAAAATTCAAACTTCGTGTACACACATTTCCAGATGTTCAACACAATAGTTTTACCCTAATGTCTGTTCAAACATCTGTACTTACTTGTACACTGTAGAAGAATACACATGAATATAAATACAGACCGTTTTCAAAGCCATTTCTAATAGAGAATCAATGTTAAGTAAATAAATAAAATATTTACTATAAAACCATACATACACATACATACTGAAACTGAATGTCTGGACTGGAATATTGGGTGACCATATTATAGGATCATTCTTCATTGACGGATCTTTTGATTCTCAAAAATATTTGAGTTTGTTACGAAATAATATTTTTCCAACTGTTAGAGCTCTTCCTAATTTAGACCAGGAATCTGTATGGTTCCAATAAGATGGTTGCCCTACACACAATGCCATGATAGTAAGGCGGTTCCTGGAAACAACTTTCCAGGAACGTCTTATGAGTGGTTTTGGAACCTTCAAGTGGCCAGCCAGATCGCCAGATCTATCTCCTAACGACTTTTTTTTTGTGGGGTTTTCTCAAAACACAGATCTATTCATGGAATAGGCCTGAAAATTTGCAACAATTAAGGCAAAGAGTTGATGACAATTGTGTGAATATTTCACCTCAAGTGCTAGAAAATACTCGGGTAGATGTCTACAATCGACTCGGATATTGTTTAGCAAATAATGGAGGAATATTCGAACCGTTGGTTTAACATTTTTGTTTTTGTCGAAATTCTATCTTTTTTTCTTTTTGGGGTTTTATTTTTCTTTTAATTTGTGTGGATTGTTGTTTTATGTTATACCGTTAATAGAATCATTTATTTTGAAACATTCCACATACAAATACTAAGAGATATTAAAAAAAGAATTTTCAATTGTTAGAAGTAATGCTAAGCTTAAGAAGACAACAATGAACATATTTAACCCACTCTCATTACATGTTAATGCAGTACTGAGTACAAAACAGTCCAGCAAGCATACACAACAGACAAACTAAAGAGTACCCCCAGTATTTTTATTTCTTTATTAAGCATAATGTGTATAGTTATTATAGTAAATAATATTTAACATTGATTCTCTATTAGCAATGCTTTCCAGCACATACTGTATATATGTATAGTATCTTGATCTACAAAAGACATTTCATGTTTTTCGACATTTATCCATCTATCCTAACTGTTCACGCACTCTGATAAAGACCTCAGTATGCAAATGGTACTTGAACAATTAATCCAGTTGATTGTAACATTTCGTGATCTTTAAGGCACTGAACTTGATTTAATATTTTGAACATCTTGTACACAATGAACACAATAGCTTAAAGCTATTGCATACGAACTTATAATATATGTTTTTAAGTATGAATTTTAGTGGAGGGAATATATGGAAAAAATCGAACTTAAGAGAATTTTCTTCAAAAGGTCAATGAACCTTTGCTACTACCAAGTATAATCAAAAGAAAAGTGGAATTTTTTTTCATAATTTTACGGTTTATTAATTCCGAATCCATAAAGTTTATGGAAAAATGAACGACACTTTTACTGTCGATTACAAAAATTATTGTACTATTGTACTACAGTACACATCTTACAAACCACGACACCACTAGTACCCAACTGCGAAGTGAAGCAGACGTGCACATTACTCAAGTTATGAATATTTTAAATATTTTGCTGTTTACGATGTGATTTTTCGTAATAAACTCAGAACTTAGCTTTATTTTCAATAAATAGCTTTTATATGACAATCACGAAGCTAAATAATAACCAATCAAATAATCTGTTATAAGCGACTATTGATATAAAGAGTACTAGCCAATAATCTGGGTAGAGTAATTACGAATGTTCGGCAGTACCTTGAGCGTTTTATAGGTATATATAAGTGGGCATTTTATTAAAAGTACAGTTTGAGAATTCAAGAAGGTAGAAGTAGAATAACTTAAGCTAAATGTGAGTGCAAGTCTCATACTATTAATTAAAAACAAGAAAAATAACTAAAAATAAATAAATAAGTTAAGAATGAGTTAAGGTTGTTGTGAAAGAATTTAATTTAATGACAGGTTCTTCAAAATATTACAGCTTATTATTTCAATAATAAAGAATATCCTGTCAAAATTTGAAGTTGATCATGTTTTTAGTTTTTGAGTAAAAAATGTTAAAGTTAAACTTTTTAAGAGATTTTTACATAGGTTAAATGGTCAGTAAAAACATGAATACAAAAGTCTATACATTGACAACCAGATTTTATGCCAGTGTTATGAAAAACGGTCATAATATTTATCAAGGTCTTATAAATACCTGGACCAAATTTCAAATTAATCTTGTTTTTTGTTTCTTAGATAATTAAATTTGTAGATCGAAAAATGTTCTAAATCCAGTTTTATTTTTAGTGTTATTTATTTTTATCTAGTTATATTTTTAGTTATATTTATTTTTATCTAGTTTTATTTAGTTTTATCTAGTTTTATCACCATGCAACTTTTTTGAGATACATAAAAACATATTTTTAATTATTAAAACTCTTCGAAAAAATGAAATTTAGGATTTAAGTTTTAAATAATATGTTTTTTTTACAAATCAATATGTTTTTTACAAAAATTAAATTATTTGAAACGATTTAATTGAAATTTTTTTAATTATTTAGAGTTGGCAATGGATGAGATATCAATGCATTTAGTATAGGACACTAACTCACTACCACTACTTTCCCTCACGAGTTTCACAACAACCTTAAAACGATCGGTAAAGAACTTTTGGATATTAGGGATTATGAGCAAACGAACATTAAATATTTATATAGGGTGGCACATAAGTAACGTTATGATTTAATTAGTGAATAAATTTTTTGTTTACGTCTTTTTTTCAAGAATTAACATTGAAAAACTTATGATGGAAAATTTATGATGGAAAGACTCAACACAGAACAAACAACCAAAGCACCTACCGGTACAAAAATTTATCGATTGGTTCAGCGTTTTCAGCAACATGGGACTGCCTGTATTCTGCCGCGTGCTGGAAGACCTCGTGCAGTTCGAAATGATGTGAACATTGCTCGGGTGCAAGCAAGTGTTGAGGAAAACCCCGAAACTTCCACCAGGCGACGTTCTCAGCAGTTGGTGATGTCTAGGCGGTCTTTGAAAGAATTTTACATACGTTACACCTTTTCCCATATAAGATTCAATTAGTTCACGAGGTAAAACCAAATGATGCACAAATACGCATTCAATATAGTCAATCATAACGTTACTTATGCGCCACGATTAAGACGATGTCCAGTTGTCCTGGTAATCAGTAAACCAGTAGCAAAAAATGGTCATACTAGAGTTTTTTCCAAATCATACAGTATGTGTACCTCTACTATTTCTAGAATCCTGATAAAAATAAAATATATCTTGTCTGTTTTTGAAGTTTATTTTGAGTCCTGGTCATGTGTTTAAGTTCATTTTAGTCAGTAAATACATTGAAAATATTGTTTTAGTGATTAATAAATTATTCTAGACATCAAATTTAATAATGAACTCTAAGGTAAGTGTGATATTGAATTAAACCGGTTGGATTTTATTTTATTAGTGCATATAATTTCGCAGGTTTAGGCGCAAGCAAAACATTTTTTTTGTACAATATCTATCTGATATTAAGGGGTCCATAATAGACTAGGTCAAACGATAATTAACTTCTTTTTTATTGATGGAAAAACGGAAACATCCATTTTTCATTGTTTTAATCGGAAGTAGAATTCAAGAAAAGTATTTTCTATTTGAAGCCTAGACTTATAAAGTACGGCAACGTTATAAATAAAATAAAACTAGATAGAACTAAATAAAACTGGATAAAAATAAACAAAAATAAAAATAAAACTAGATTTAGAACATTTTTCGATCTAAAAATTTAATTAACTCAGAAACCAAATACAGGATTAATTTGAAATTTAGTCCAGGTTTATATGACTTTGGTAATTATTATAAAACTGGCATTTCTGGTTGTCGAGATATAGATTTTTATATCATTGTGATTACTACCAAGTCCATTTAATCTGTAACTTTAACATTTGGGAAAACCGCGATTTTTTCGGACTATTTTTGATACTAAATAAAGGGTAAGATAAAGTAGATATTGAAATACCAGGAGTTTAAACGTTAAGACGAAGCACACATAGTCGGCGGATCTCCCTCCGACGTGAAGTGGGTGGAGTGATGTGAGTGAGAAATTCACTCGTTCATATATGAAAAACACGTAACAGTATGCACATGTTGAGGGTACTTCAAGCCAGTGGAGGGGGTGGGGGTTCTAGCAGATGGGAAGGGGGAGGCAGGTGAGGGGGTATGCATAATATGTGTAATAATACATAGATATGTGTGAAAATATAATTTTAATATCACAAAACTTGAATTTTTCTGCACTTTTCACATTTTGAGAAATTTGACCTTTTTTTGACCGCCTGTATCTTTGTTATTATTGTATAAAAAAATACGTTTGGCCAATAAATTTTAATGAAAATTTAATGTTCTTTCACGTAGCTTTTTTGGATTTTCGCTAAACCGCATAATTTAGACGATATGGGAAAAAAACCGAAAATAGTCCGAAAAAATCGTTTTTTGCATATTTACTTATTAAAATAATAACATTTCGTAAATCAAATTAAAAATATCAATTTCAATTAATAAAGATCAATTATATCTTTTAATTTGATTTACGAAATGTTATTGTTTTAATATGTAAATTACCAAGGTTGTTAACATTCAAAGCATCCGTGATAATAGAGGGAAGTTATAGTTGAAATGCAACATATAAAAAATGAAGAACAAAATTATAATAATAATTTAATGATGAAGCAACACCGCTACAAATTCAATTAACATATTTAACCCTCTCATTACATGTGTACTGACTGACTTCACACAGTAATCACACGGCCAGCCAGTAATAAATAATATTTAACATTGATTCTCTATTGAAAAAGCTTTCCAACACACACGGTATTTGATAGCGGCACATACATTTGCACATATACTAACTACACATAAACGTCGCGCAAGTGCACTGAAGCAGATGTTATTACCTAATTGAAGCGGTGCTAATTATACCTACACCTTCAATTCTGGTTAATGGCGTCAGATGGGATACTCTGCCAAGTTATGTAGAGATTTCTATCATCAAAAGTGGTCGCTAAAGCGCGTACTATAATTTCATCAGTTTTTTAAGCTAATTAATTTTACTGCATTTAATCAGCAGTACTATAACAAATTCGCTAGTATTTTGGCACTTCCTCGAAAACAAATTCGGTTACTTAATGTAGCCTCAACTTGGCGAGTTTTATCTAGAACACGGTAGTGCGCAAGGCCGAGTTTTTGGTATAAGATGAAAAATTATTGGTACATTTTCTGTTTCAGCATAAATTATGGGGTGGACGTTTTACTAGTGAAACGTCATCTTTATTGGAACACTTAAATTGTTCATTGAATATTGATCGTCGCATGTACGCCGAAGATATATTGGGTAGTCAAAAATATGCAACGGCTTTATACAAAATTAATTTATTAACAGAAGATGAATTACAATCGATTCATATTGGCTTAGAAACTGTCCGACAACAATGGGAGAACGATACAATTGAGTTTCAGAATGGTGATGAAGATGTTCATACTGTTAATGAGCGTCTATTGAAAGAGCATATTGGTAAACCAGCAATGAAATTGCATGTAGGGCGAAGTCGTAATGATCAAGTTGTCACCGATATGAAACTTTGGTTACGTGGTGCCATTCAGAAATTAGAAAGTTTATTGTTGGACTTAATACAGGTAAAAAACTATCATCAGTTAATGTCCGACACAAAAAGAAGGTTGTTATGTATTTGTTTGTTATGTCAGTGTGTGTTTATATGTCCTGGGCATCACAATTACTGACCTGATTAACAAATTTCAATGACTTTCGCTTTTTAGTTACGTCTAAAACTCAAAATGTGCTCTCGAAATATATAATAAAATACCCTAAATATATAGTAGTTATGGTAATTTTTAATAATGAGGGTCTCTCCCATTGAAACATACAGTCTGTAATAGGGACTACAGACGTGCAACCTGTGCAGGAATATTTTAAGGACAAATGAATGTTCGGTAGTAGGTTGCTAGTCTGTATAGCTATTGCAGAACAAAATTACATGTCCTTGATCTGGTTGCTGTAAAAATTCGTAAAAATTTCTTCAAATGTCCATTGATCCTACCTATTAGATGTTAAAAATCACTATCGCTAAATTTTATTTTTATGTATATATATATATATATATATAATATATACATATATATATATATATATATATAATATATATATATATATAATATATATATATATATATATATATATATATATATATATATGTACTTTTACGTGTCGGACTCTCTAGCGATCACAGTTTTATTCCGATTGAAATTTGGTACTTGAGGCGCTTTTGGTATTCTAAAGGTCAAGTTCTTTAATGGGTAAAATCGGTCAAGGGAAAAGGGTGGTTTAGAGGGAGGGGTAAACACAACATTTGGCATATCTCCCTTAATATTTGAAAAATCGAAAAATTTATCAGAAGTTAAGTTGTAGGTATGTAGGTACTAAGTTTTACTATAATTTTGTATCTTAACATTTTTCTGTTACACTAATATTTACAATTAAAGATTGAAAGTTAAAATTCTAAATATCTCTGTACACATTTGAGTTTGGAAAAAGTGATAAGGCAATGAATTATATCAAACTTGATTTTCTACAACTTAACGTATTATATATTTTTCGATTGTTCCAATATTAAGAGAGATATTTTATATTTTGGGTTTCCTTCTATCTTTATGCCCCCTTTCCCCTTGATGTATGCCATTTATTAATAAAATTGGCCTTGAAAATACTAAAATGATTAGATATGACATTTCATTTTGATCAGACTTAAATTGTGACTAGAGATATTTATGTATTCTAACAACTTATTGAGTTTGTGAGGAAGTATCACGTTTTGTATGATTTATCTAATTCAAAATATATGGATAGCTCATTTAAAAACTAAATATGGATTAAGATAGGAAAGGAAACACTAATATTAAAACTATTTTCACTCATTCTAAAACATTCATGAAACTTTGTTTCATCATCAATCAACTCCTTATACAAGGTGGTAAACTCTCCTTCACTTTCTATTTTCATCCATGCCTGATTAACCCATTTTCGTTTTTTGTGTCGTTGAAATTCATTTTCATTTAAAATTAGGGCAATCATAGCTAAATCGTTGTTTGAGATATTAACCATCATTCAATCGATGCTCTTTCAAGACTGAAAGAGTACTGAACTGACACGGCACTGGTGTGTGGGAATCATATATTTAATACTACATATATTTCTAGTTGGTATAGCGAGAGAGACTTAAGCACTACGGTGCAGACATATATGCTCTTGCTTCATTTAATACCCGCTGAGACTAATACTAATATTTGATTATATATAATACATACACTCTAATTCAATAAAATTGAACCGATCTGGATTGAAAATTTATCCCATAACCTTGTTGACGACAGTAGTAAAACTTTACACAAATATTACCTATTTGTTAATTTTTATATTTATGAGATAGACAGAATACTGACTTTACATGCATTTTGTATCTCAAAAAACTAAAATAGAATTTAAAGATTCATATTTATTCATAAAGATATTGACCATTTTTTACTAATTCAAAATTCATCGAATATGATGCAATAGTAGAACGAAGGATTTTCAGATTCAAGATTATATAATTGTAATGAAATCCATTATCACTTATGAGAAAATTTTTTGTTGATACCCATTTTTAAATGTAAAATAACCAAATATTGACTTGCCAAATAATTTAAAAATGGTCTATATAATATAAAATCTGAAAGCCCTTCGTTTCAGTATTAAATTTTGATAGATTTTTAATGAGTAGAAAATGGTCAAATTTGGGATTTTTTAAACCAAAAAATTTATATCATCAATTTTATTTTACAAAATTCACAATATCTTTTAAATTTGAATGTAGCCAAACAATATGAAAAGAGTTTATTCCGTTCTAAAACAACAATGATTTGGAATTATTCAAACAATTTCGCTATAAAAAATTGAGATCAAATTTGTACAACCATGTGCCAATTATTTCTCAACTACCTAGAGACTGCACACATTTTTTTCAAAAATAAAATTTGAAATAGGATCCATATATATTATTTCAAAGTAATAAACTTTGTAAACTCGCCAAAACAATAGTAGACTTTTACAAAATGTTACCAAATTAAAAATTCAGATCGGTTCAATTTTCTTGAACGGGAGAATCTACATACTTATACACTTGCACACAACGGTTAAAAATAACCAAAAGAGGCAGAAATAGACAATTGCTGGCTCACTTCATCGGCCACGCTTCCACTTATGGGAACTAGCAATATATGTAGTATTAAATATAAGGTGGGAATACAAATAACTGAAGAAATACGGATAGCATTGACACTGAACTTTGACTGAACGGGCGCTATACGGACCTGTGTAGATAGACCTTTATTTGTCGGTTTTGAAATGGACTGATTCCCATATTATCGCAGTATTTTACGTGGATAGAACAAAATAAGTTACTTTGTATCTTATTTATGTTAAGGTGTTTACAGAACGAGCTGCTTCAGAGTTGGATGTTTTAATGCCTGGTTACACACATTTACAAAGAGCTCAACCCATTCGCTGGAGTCATTGGCTCTTAAGGTATGCAAAATTGAAGATACAATTTAAAATTGTATTCTGTAGAAATTTCTAATTATTTCAACTTTATTTTAGTCACGCCTGGAATTACAAAGCAGATTTAGATCGATTGAAATCATTAAAATCACGAAGTAATATACTACCACTTGGAAGTGGTGCATTGGCTGGAAATCCATTTAATATTGATCGAGTACATTTAGCAAAAGAATTAGGTTTTGATATTGTATCACAAAATAGTATGCAAGCTGTTAGTGATCGAGACTTTGTTTGTAGGTTGAAATTCTTTATTAATAAGACCCGATTCCCACAAAATAATGATAACCCAGTCAAATTAAATTTTAGATCTATAAAAATTCGCATGCAGCTGGAAATTGGTATGCATGTTAAGTATACCACTACTAATGAAATATCAGAAGTTTTCATCGATCCGACTTCTGCTAAAAATTTTATTCAAGGTCAAAAGTCAAGAATGCAGGATTTTTACATATATCTCATAAACGGTAAGTTCTATCACAAAAATAGATCAGACACAAATTGTAGATCGTAAAATTTTCTACAAAAAATGTTAATATATTTTTCCCCTACAAATCACCGTTTTTGAGATATCGTAATTTCAAACATCGAATAGTAATAATATGCACTCGTACGCCATTATTGAAACAGCAATAGAACAATGCAATGGAACAAAAACAACTGCTGTTGTTGGTGAAGATATTGATTTATTAATAATATTAACAGCACGAACACCCATTCATAGAGGTAGAGGTAGATTGTAAAGGCTGCCCTGGACGGACTACACTTCGACCATGAGGTCCATTGTGATGCCTTAGGATGTGAGGATGTGAATGGAGTGGTAGGAATTTGTGAGTAGACTAGGAATGGTAGATTATACGGCTGTAGGCGACTATGATAGAAACTATACCGATATTCATCTGGAGTTCGTGAAGGAAACTGCAGAAAACTTTCTCAAGCATAGCCGGTTACTTCGTCCTTGTCCATACGTCGACAGTTTAGTCAATTAACCGCTCCTTTTTTTTATAATTGACAAACTGCCGATGTCGAGATTCGAACCCATAACCTCATAGTTTCCAAGTACTGCATACTGCACAGACATAACGCCTTAGACCACTCGGCTACTTGGACTGGTAACACCCATTGATAAGATTATTTACTTGTTTAAACCTGAAAAATCTCAAGTACAATCAAAAATATATTCGTCTCGAAGTTTGACTACCTATCCCAAATGTCGAGATTATATTTTATTTTTACATGCGTTAACGGGCTGTGACATCGCGTCTGCATTTTTCAAAAGGGATAAAACAGCAGTTTTTAAATTATTTGAAAAACGAAATGATCTACTGGAATTGGCACAACATCGACTCTTCACCAGAGGTTCTCAGAGGACATAAAAAATGGAATTAACTTCTTCTTGCTATATACAATGCCCCAAAAAAAGTTAATTGTATAGATAAGTATAGATACTTATTCATATATATTTATTTGTGTATACTTAAGCGTCAACGATACGATGTTTGTCCAAATTCCATTTCGGTTACGTAAGGCAAACTGTAGAAGACTTTAGCGTATACTATATAGACAAATGTCATTGAATTTTAATTAAATACTGATATGAAAAAATTAATTCGTCAACCAGGAATCGAACCTTGGGTCTCTGGATCTATAATCCAGCGTGCTTCCGCTACACCAAAGATGACTGTGACGTAACACCCAACTTTTTCATATCATTCTTATTTTTTATTTTGACAGTATTAGTTCTGTCGAAGTTATTATTCATATATATTTATTTGTGTATACTTAAGCGTCAACGATACGATGTTTGTCCAAATTCCATTTCGGTTACGTAAGGCAAACTGTAGAAGACTAGCGTATACTATATAGACAAATATCATTGAATTTTAATTAAATACTGATATGAAAAAATTTATTCGTCAACCAGGAATCGAACCTCGCGCCTCTGGATATATAGTCCAGCGTGCTACCGCTACGTCCGCTATGTTTTGTAAAAAATACACGAAATAATAAAAGAGTACAGTTAGTTTGTCTGACACCAACATCTGCTTTTGCTTACCAACACTTATATCGTGTGTATTATCAAATTCAAGCATGTTTAGGCAAAGAATTGGATCCAGATGACGGATTGGAAATTGGTAGATAATAGCCTGGAACCAATTAAAACATTACTTTTTGGTTGTAGAAAAGTCTTGTTCGAATGTTGAAACAAGTGATTTCACGATCAATTTCACGATCTATAATTTTTGTCTGATCTATTTTTGTGATAAAACTTACCGTTTATGAGTGAAATGCGAAAAACCGATATTTTTGACCTTTGACCTTGATCAAAATTTTTAGCAGAAGTTGGATGGATGGGGACTTTTAATATTTTATTATTAACTAGCTGATATCCGCCCGCTTCGCTCGACCCGGCCCGGTTATATATGTACGAAAACTTGACAAATTATATACTAAAACCTTCCTCGAGAACCACTCTATCCATTGGCATGAAAATCGGTGCAGTAGTTTTTGAGTTTATTGCGAACAGACAGACAGACAGACGTGGCGGACGACTTTGTTTTATAATATGTAGTGATGGTGAACTTAACATATATACCAATTTCCAGCTGTATGCGAATTTTTGTAGATTAACACGGTTTTTTGGCTTATTTTGACTGGGGTATGTGTTTAAAAAATGGTTTTGGATATTCTTTAAAATAGCTACTTAGGACGTGTTGGATCAGTGCTTCTTGACTGTAACAAGTTTTGTGTATGAAAATTTTCATTAAATCATATATTTAGTTTAATATTATTCCATTATAAAGAAAAATGTTGAAAAAGACTCAGTTTTTGTTGTTCTTGAATATTTTATCAAAAATGGTAACAATATCTGGACCAAGAGAAAACCATTGCAAGTTTCACTCTGATTGATTGATTGATTGATTTGTGTTGGGGTCAAAAAAGTATTGTACTTCGACCTTATGGTCCATTGTTTTCCAACTTCTACTTCAGTCCGATGAGACTCGCTTCTCCCATATGTTGGCAATAACCAAGAGCTTGCTTGTCAGGACTTCCTGAAGGTTTATATATTGAAGGTGAGATGCACTGAATATCCTGTATCCGCTGTTACCTAGAGGTTCGCAGTCAAAGATAATTTGGTTGGATGTTTCTTCCTCCTCGCCACACAATCTCCACATAATGGACCCGTTATGGAGTCCCATTGTGTGCAGATACTTCCACAGGGGATAATGCCCGGTAATGAATCCGGTAATTTCCCGATAGTTGCATTCTGTTCAGCCTCCGTGCATCGAGAGATAGCCTCTTTATTGCACTCTGAAGCAGTATTTTCCCGAGCTTTTGCCGCGGTACTTTTTCCCAGTGATCACGGTGTTTAGTATTTGACCACTCGTTGATCACCTGTTTACAAGCAGTCCTTGGAATTCCTAAGATAGTCTCTGAGCCAGTGTAGGATATTCCGACTCCCTTCTTTGCTAAGCTATCTACTTTTTCGATTACTTCGAAACCACTGTGACTCGGCACCCAGATTATTGCAAGTTTCACCTTAGTAGCATTTTAATATTTTAATAGAAAACGATTTAAAATATCATTTGGTTAGTTGTCATCCAACAACTAAGAACAAATTTGCAATAGCTTGCCTCTCACGCAGATATTTTACTACGTTTTTCGGCGAAATTTTTAGGAACAACGCAAAATATGTTATTGCCTAGTTAAGGACGAAGTTTATTTCGAATTAACTATGGAAGAGAAATGGCTCAAAATAACATGGCTAGAAATGATTAACCTTTAATCTGGGGAAATGACTCAGATGATAGAGTTAGGATGATATACATTTAAAATATTCCTTTAACAAGGTCTTTAAGATGGATATACCTAAAAGACAACTGTGGACTAGCAATCATGGATAACACCCTAAGAGACTGATCTGGTGTATGGACAGATCAAAGATCGAATAGGGCACACGCTTAGGAGTACATGGAGTAAGCCCGAGGAAGGACATAATGGTCAGATTTGGTCCGCATCCAACTTTGTTTCAGGCTAAGGTCCATGCTATTCTAGTATGCTTGGGGGGTAACATATGAAGAGGATATACAAATTAAAAGATTGGATACACTCAGATGGTCAGCGACTTTGAAGGTCTTTGAATCACAGCGAGTCGTAAGTGCAAGCAAAAACTAGAGTTACTGGCTGGGATTGCCCTCGCCTAGGTCCCAGAAATCTTAAACGATGAACCATTATACAGACTATGTGCAGTACAGCACCTAATCTTCGAGTGTCAGGCTCTTGCATATAAAATATATCGGATATATGGGAAACTGAAACTGGAGTTGTGGATATCTGGACGCAGTCCATTAGAACACTAGTTAACCTACTCGACAATATCAAGCTGGTTGAAGGGAACGGAGAATGAAGAATTTTGGAGCAGCACGAGGTGCACAACTTGACTTGACAAGTAATCCATCCATGCATCCATACAACCAACCCTTCAACTGATCCAAATCCATTTATGCGGCTGACTTTGGCCGTTATCCCCGTACTGCAAATACATTAATCAGATTGACACACCCGTGTTGCTAATGCAAGCCCCCATGAATGTCCCATGCGAACATGGTTGAGAATGCTAGTAAATTTTTAAGCAGATTGATTTTAAAATAATGATTTGGCAGTCAAAGGATTAAATAAAAACTAAGCGAAATGTAGGGATATCCAATCGAAACACGTATGCGAGGAAATAAGCCATTGCAAGTTAACCCCTCAGTAGTTAATTGCTAAGTTTCCAGATGTTTTTATAACAAGATGTAAATTACCAAGTAAGATATGAAATAACTACTGAGGAAAAACTTTTAAATAGCTTTCTTTTTTCAGCCAAATGATTAGGAACATCGAAAATTTGATCAATTTTACATATCTGTTTTCGATCGGATATAATTATTTTTCCCAAAGTCGACTATTTACCGGCTCCGACATTTTGATTGCTACTTTTGGCGAAATGTTTAAGAACAACGAAAACTTGGTGCTTTTAACATTTTCGTCTTCGTTGGGATAATATTAAGACTGGAACGTGAACCACCGGAAGTGTTTTTTTAACCATAAAATGCAATTTCATTACTTGAAATATGAACACTAGGACACTTTTCGACTTCTTCCGGCGAGCTTTGCTCTTAGTTGTATGTTATATGGGTTGCAAAAAGTTTATATCAAAGTGCAAATTCTCATTGACAACACGTAGTGAATATGTTACGGTAAAAGTAGATATTGCGGCAAATGTACACATTTTCCGGTAAATGTGCACATTTGCCTCCTCGTTTGGGTAATGTGCATTCAACTAACATTTACAATTTCAAAGAAGGGAAATGTACATTGAATTCACAATGACCATGTCGTTTTGGTAAATGTGAGCATACAAAATACGAAATCGCAAAATACGAAATAGAGATATCGATATGGGTCGAGTTGGGTTGGGTCGAGTTGGGTTTGGTCTAGTTGGGTTGGGTCGAGTTGGGTTGGGTCTGGTTGAGTTGGGCCGAGTTGGGTTGGGTCTGGTTGGGTTGGGTCGAGTTGGGTTTGGTCTAGTTGGGTTGGGTCGAGTTGGGTTGGGTCTGGTTGGGTTGGGCCGAGTTGGGTTGGGTCGAGTTGGGTTATTCCTGGTTGGGTTGGGTCTGGTTGGGTTGGGTATATATTTTATCATCTAATTTCATCATGTTTTAGCTCTCTCTGTTGGAATTTTGCATATTTTTATCGTAATCGTGCCAAAATTTTTCAACTTTTCTTAAAACATGAAGGTAAGAGTATACATTTACCAAAACGTGAAGGCAAGAGTACACATTTGCCGGGAAATGTACATATACATTATATTCAGTTCACATATACCTAACTTTTTGGGAAATGGACACATTTTACGGTAAAAGTGTACATTTACCGTACCCAAGAGTGTATATTTACCGTAACAAATACATAAATATAATTTTCAACCATTATTGATCATCGATCCAAAGTCAATTTTCAAATCCACAATTTTATGGGACTCTGGTCTATAATTAAAGTGTAGCGGAAATTTTTATTTTTATTTTCAAATAGTGGAATTTTTATTCTGGTGTTCATTATGCGGCATACATTTAAGTCGCTTAGCTGAAGATTTAATCATTTATAGTACTAAGGAATTCTCGTTTGTGGCAATTGATGATTCATTTTCAACTGGAAGTAGTTTAATGCCACAGAAACATAATCCCGATAGTTTAGAATTAATTAGAGGTCTATGTGGAACATTATGTGGAGAGGTAAAATAAATGGCTTACATAGTATTGCAACTGATAACTTTCTAGAAAACGAGTAATTGGTAATTTGGGGATAACTCCTCAAACTTTAATATTCATTGAAAATTAATATTGTGGAATATGGTAAAATCGTTTTTCGAAAAAAAAAGTTATCGGTTGAATCCTGAGAAGAGACAATTAGTACAGGAAATGGGTTAAAAAAGAGGCATTTTTATGCCACTTATCCGTAACATTTGCGAATTGCATATTCTTGTAGGGCTGATAGCCCAGATGAAGACCTACTATTTTCCAACCACCGATTCACCACCCATTTTTTTTGCCATGCGTCCAAAGTTGGCGAAACGGAAAAGAAAGAGGTTTTTGAGCGATAGCGACGAAACTGGGAATTTGACAGAAAAAAAGTAAAGGAACCATTTTTAGGTATTAACAAGAAAAACAATTTGGCGCGTCGGAAATTAAAATCGATTAATCAAATTGCTTATTATACAATTTAATTTTAAAGAGCTAATGATGAGAGTAGTACGAAAATTGATTGTAGGCAACACCCCCACATTGCATAAGGCAAGGCATTTTTTATTTTAAATGCATATATTTTTGGAAATACTCATTGAAATATACTAAGAGACAATTTTTCCGAGATTTTTAAAGCTGTACACGCATTATTGCATTAATAATTAGTTATTTCAGAAAAGACCAGTTCAGCCTGTTTTTATTACTTTGCGAGAGAACTAATTAATCGATTTTAATTTCCGATGCGTCAAATTGTTTGTCTTGTTAATACCTAAAAATGGTTCCTTTACTTTTTTTCTGTCAAATTCACAGTTTCGTCGCTATCGTTCAAAAACCTTTTTTTTCCATTTCGCCAACTTTGAACGCATGGCAAAAAAAAAATGGGTGGTGAATCGGTGGTTGGAAAATAATAGGTCTTCATCAGGGCTATCAGCCCTTCAAGAATATGCAATTCATAAATATTACGGAGAAGTGTCATGCAAATCTACTCATTTCCTGGCCTATATGAGTTGCAATACTATCACTTTATAAGTAAATAACATTGTTATTTCATTTTAGCTTACTGGATTCATGGTAACTTTAAAAGGACTGCCAACCACTTACAATAAGGATTTACAAAGTGACAAAGAACATATGTTCAAAGCATATGATAGACTAACAAGTATATTAAATGTTGCAATTGGAGCGCTAAGAACATTGCAGGTATTTAAATACTGATATGAAAAAATTAACTCGTCAACCAGGAATCGAACCTCGGGCCTCTGGATATCTAGTCCAGTATGCTTCCGCTACACCAAACAGCCAACCTTTTCATATCATTCTTATTTTTGTTTTTATGTTGACAGTATTATTTCTGTTGAAGTTATTATTCATATATATTTATTTGTGTATACTTAAGCGTCAACAATACTATGTTTGTCCAAATTCCTTTCGGTTACGTAAGACAAACTGTAGAAGACTTTATTTTTTCATATCAGTATTTAATTAAAAATCAATGACAATGACATTTGTCTAAATAGTATACGCTAAAGTCTTCTACAGTTTGTCTTACGTAACCGAAAGGAATTTGGACAAACATCGTATTGTTGACGCTTAAGTATACACAAATAAATAGAAATGAATTGCAGGTATTGGTTCAAACATTTGGAAACACATATATCGGGTGAGTCATTTAAATTCATCCAGTTAAATATCCCGAAAACTAAGCGGAATTATGTTTGAAACAAGAGTTGTAGGGTTTAGAGTGGAAATTCTGATGGTGACCTTGAAATGGCCTATAAATATGAGAAACATCTATTTCTTTTTAGAAAAACAAAGTTGATCTGGAAAAAACCTCTTTAAATCAATTTCAAGGTCACCATCAGATCACCACCTGCAACTTTTCTTTCTAACATATTTCTCGATTTCGCTTAGTTTTCGAGATATTTAACTGGATAAATTAAAATGACTCACCCTGTAAAGCCGGCTACAGTTAGTATCTTACCGAAGATCCTAGTTATACCAAACGGAATTATATGATTAAATTTTTCACGCAACAATTAAAAATATTTACATATTTCCAATTGTTTTTGGAAACTAAGCGTCAATCCATTCATTGGTAGTATAAAATAACCATAAGGCCGGGTACACACGTTACGGGTACATACGGGTACATACGGTTACGGTATACCGGATAGGTATACCTGTACAGGTCACCTGCACAGGCAAACCGGAGCGTCTGTACCAGCCGCCTGCACAGGCATAGCGACCTGTACAGGCGAGCGGACAAGAATCGAAATTCAGTATTGACTACCTGCGTAGGCATGTAGACCTGACCGTGTGTATGAGTCACTCCGGTATGCCTGTACAGTTTTTATGTTTTATTATTATATTTAAGGTTTTATTATTATAACAGTTTTAACGGTTTTATTAGTTGCGTCTAGTTTGTTGTTGACAATAGAGTGAGTCATTTTTGTATTTACAACATTTTTGTGTGTACATAGTAGACTTGTTCAACATTATTACGTGTACAACAATAGACTTTTGTGATCATCATGTCAATCCGAAAACGTAACCAAGTAATTGAAGAATTTATTGAAGACTACCACGATTGAAGACTATCACGACCGTAACAAGAGAGATGCAGCCTATGAAAGGCTTGTCACAAAATTAAAGGAGGTAGAAGCCGATGCTTCAAAAAAATCAGTGGTCAAAACCGTAACATGTGGGTGCTCTAGATCTGCACAGGTATACCTTTCCGGTATATCTGTGCAAGTTTGCCTGCATAGGTATACTGTAACGTTTGTACCCGGCCTAAGACAATTATAACAAATAATGTATAGACCCAAGTTTTAAAAAAATAATTTAAAATAAATAAAATTTAGAACTTAATACACGTATGTACACTCCCGTTCAATAAAATTGAACAGATCTGAACCGAATCAGTCTCTCACAATTTGATTATTCTTGTAGTAAATGTTGTCCATTTCTTTTTTCACACTTAAAATATATTCTACTTATCTTTGCTTATAAATGAATAATTATACAGAGAGTTGCAAAAGTGAGGAGTTTTATGAAATGTAAGAAAATTAACATTTCAGGTCTGCTCAATTTTATTGAACGGGAATGTACATCAAGATAATGAAAAATTACATAATTCAAAATAGCATCTTTGCGGCTTAGTTGGTATAGCACTGCATCAGAGGTCAGTTAGAGGTCGTGAGTTTGATTCCCACCAACCGCCTAAGTGGCCGAGAAGTCAAAGGCGTTATGTCTGAGACGTTATGTCTATTTGGAATTAAATTTCGTCAAATATTATAGGTTTGTTGACCCAGTCAATTAGTATGTTTAAAAAATACTCGTAGGAATTTTCCAACGGCATTTTCATCGTTTTGGCACTGTGTAAATAAGGAAAAAAGTCCATAACGAAATCGCGGGTGCAAAAAAAGTTATTGAAACTTAACGATCCCGAAAATAAGTTTTTCTCAAATATTTTGTAATTGGTTTTACGTTAACAGAGATAATTATTAAATTTGCTTCTTGGCAAAAATTCAAGCCATTCAAAAAAAAGCCATTCACGTAGGACCTATAACTCTCGACATATATGGCTGAGAAAGATTTTTCGTAACCTGTTAAACTGAGTTTTAAATGGGACAAAATGTGTAGTGCAAAACGTTTAGGATTATGTTGACCCGGAAGATTATAATTTATTGATAAGTAGGATTAAAATAATTTTTTTTAAAGACAAAAGTCTAGAAAATTGATTTTTCTCGAATGGAGGTCATTTACGTTAATACAGATCAGTATCAAATTTACTTCTTAGTTAATTTTGCACAAAAAAGGTCCCATACAAAATTTACGTAAGACCAATAGTTCTCGATGTATACATACGACTGTGACCAAGTCAAATAGTACTTTTACATCCAAGCGTGCTATTAGTCCTGCGTAAATTTTGTTAGGGTTATTTTTTGTGCAAAATTAACTAAGGAGTAAAATTGATACTGATATCTTTTAACGTACATGATCTCCATTCGAAAAAAACGAAATTTCCCGACTTTTGACCTTTAAAAAAAATGTATTCTAATCTTAGATAGATAGATAGATACATGGGGTCTAAAAGTATAGCACTTCGACCTTATGGTCAATTGTGCTTCCCCTTCTACTTCAGTCCGACGAGATTCGCTTTTCCCATATGTTGGCAATATCCAGGAGCTTGCTTATCTGGTCTTCTTGAAGGTTCTTATATTCGGGGTGAGATGCACCGAATATCCTGTATCTGCTGTAACCTAGAGGTTACAGATAGAGATTCGAAACCTGCATTAAGCTCACAAAAAATGACCTACGAATCAAAACGGGCTTTCTCACCGGGCATTGCCGGCTGAATGGGCACCTCCGTAAGATGGGAATCATCAATGACGGCTCATGCAAGTTCTGTGAGCTGGAGGAAGAGACTCCAACTCATCTCCTACTTGAATGTGAGGCCGTAGCACGAAGAAGGGCTACTTGTTTTGACCAGTACCTACTCTAGGAGGATGACTTACCATCCCTGCACTCCACCCAGATCATCAAATTCCTCCGAGAATTGAGACTGGCTGAGGAGCTCTGAGGCAAGCCTTAACAGAGCAGTAGTAGGGGGTCACAATAGATCATATTGGTCGCAGTGAATAATAACCTCCAAGTAATAATAATAATAATAACCTAGAGGTTGGCAGTCAAAGATAATGTAGCTGGATGTTTCTTCCTTGTCGCCACACAGTCTGCACATAATGGATCCGTTATGGAGTTCCATTGTGTGTAGATTATTCCGCAGGGGATAATGCCCGGTAATGATTCCGGTAACCCTATGCAGTTGCATCCTGTTCAGCCTCAGTGCTTCGAGAAATCGCTTATTGGTTTCACTCTGAAGCAGTACCTTCCCGATATTTTAATCCGACTTATCAATAAATTGTAACCTGGCGGGTCGACATAAACCTGAACGTATTGGACGACACATTTTGTCCCTTTTAAAACTTTTTGCAATGTTACGAAAAACGTTTCTCAGCCGTATATTTCGAGAGCTATTGGTCTTACGTGAATTTTGTACAGTCTTTTGAGTCTTTTCTGTTTAGAACTACCTAAGGAATAAATTTAACAATGACCTCTGTTAACGTAAAAGCAATAGTCTACGAGATATTTGAGAAAAACTGATTTTCCGGACCGTTTTAATAACATTTTTTGCACGCGTGATTTCGTTGTGGAGTTTTTCTCCATGTTTTCATAGTACCAAAACGAGGTAATTCCGCTGGAAAATTTCCACTAGAATTATTAAAAGGTAGGCTTATTTTTATGAACTATTTTACTGGACTCGACTTTGATAACAGATCAATCCTGCCTTAAAATATTTTGCTATAACTTATAATTACTGCGAAATTTTCCATGGATGACATAATAAGTGACGCGCCCTGTGTACTAATTTGATTTATGTCGAAAAAAATTTGTTTTAGTTAAAGCCTAAAAACTGTAAAGCTGCCCTAAGTTTCGATATGCTGGCAACTGATGTAGCCTACTATTTAGTCCGAAAAGGTGTGGCATTTCGTGAAGCTCATCATCTGGCTGGTCAAGTGGTATCATTATCTGAGGAAAAACGTGTATCTATGCCAGAACTTACACTCAACGATTATAAAACGATAAGGTAAGGATTAAGGTTCCAGCATAAAATCACTTTTCGACAGATTTAACTCATTTTTTTTCACCGGCTAAAAATAACCTTTTTCTAACAAATCCCGGAGTTTCAGAATTTTGGACCGTTTAGAACGCGAGATAATTAATTACAAAGTTCGCAATTTTGAGGGTGCTTCTCATTAGGAGCATGTATAACGTCATGCCCATCCAACTATTATCTGTTGTAGTGAAAAAAAACACTCGACAGACTAAAAAAAACGAGGAGAGTAAAGATAAATATTTTTTAAAAAGTCGCGTTTTACCGTTTTGTTTTCGAAATATAATAGTTTACAAATTTTTTTTTCTTTCAAAATTACATTAATTTGTGTATAAATATATGTACGTGAGTATAAGTCAATGCTGGAACTAACTTTAAAAATTCGTTACGTAGGAGCTGCTTCAACTTAGCGAATTTCCATAAAATACATAAATCACTTTCTAGCGGTCACAATTTTAGTCTGATCAAAATGAAATGTCGTATATGATTTTAGTATTTGCAAGGTCAATTTTATTAATAAATGTCATACGTGAAGGGGAAATGGGGGCATAAAGAAAGAAGAAAACACAAAATACAAAATACAATTCATCACTCATCATTTTTGCTCAAACTCTAATGTGTACAGAGATAGTGAGGAATTTAGTTTTCAATCTTAAACCGTCAATATTTCTGTAAATATTAGTGTCACAGAAAAAATGATAAGAAACAAAATTACAGTAAAATTTAATACCTAAAACTTTAATTCTTATAAATTTTTCGAATATTAAGGGAAATATGTCAAATTTTGTGTTTCTCCCTTCCTTTAAACCCCCCTTTCGACCCTCGTCCGATTTTACCCATTAATGAACTTGACCTTTTGAATACAAAAAACGCCTCAAATACCAAATTTTATTCCGATAAAATGACTGTGACCGCTAGAGTGATTACAGACATATATATATATATATATATATATTGTGACGGTAGTTTCACCACCTTGGAATCAACAAGGTGATGACTAGCCGACAAATTGTAGCACCAATTCGAAACAAACAAAAATTATGTTGGGCGCCAGGTTTTTTCTGAGTACCACTCACGATTATTCTAACGGCAACTCGTCAACCCTTAATCTGGGTGGCAGGTTAAAAAGGTAGACACTCGTCTGATTACGGATGATCGAATACAATAAAAAAAATTAAACAACGAAAGAATTACGAAACAGAAATAAATTATTTATTCACGATAACAAAAAAAAATTAATTCAAAGAAAAACAAATACTTTAATTTACGGAAATAAATAATAATTTGGTTACAATACAGTTTTAAATCGAATTAATGAACAACAAAAAAAAATAACCGAATTCAATAACAACAAAAAAAAATAACTACAGTAAAAAAAAATTACATAAATTCGGTACCAGAACGTGTTTACGAAATTTGATATTAAACAAAACAAAAATTACAAATAAAAATGAATTAAATAAAAAAAAAAAAATGATTCGAAATAATAATTTTTAAAAAAAATGTACTTTCGTGAACACGCTCACACGCAAAAATTTACCACCAAACCTCGCTCGAATCAACGTTTCGGTGAACAACAACAAATTCAAAAAAAACGATAAAAATTTAAAAATATAACAATAGTCTTTAACAGTTCGACAAAAATAATAGTTTCGCAGTTTAAAACAAAATATCGTATTAACAATTCGTCAATTACGCTACGATGCGAATCGTCCGGCTTTCGAAATCAGAATCTTTTGTCCCTCGCAAAGTCCGTCACAAGAAAACAAACAAAACAACACACAAACAACACTGTTTTTTCACATTTTTTAAATTCCTTAGTGTTTGTCACTAAGCAATTTTTAAATTACACCAGGACTGGATTTAGGAATTTAACACTTTATAATATTTATGCGCTTTACCAATAATGAAACTTGGTAATATGGCTAATGTTACGTTGTATTTCACCACCCATCATTAATTCATCCAATGTAAAATATGTTTTTTCAAGCTTCAATAATATCCAATTCACATAAACTTCCAAAATCCATCCAACAACTCAACATAATGATGTATTAGTTCCAATGTAATGGCGTTATTTTAATTAATTAATTTATTAATTCACACCGTTCATCGTAAACGAAACGAGTCCCAAACAATCATACACTTAACGATCAGCACTTCAACAAATTCATAACACAGGCCTGGTTAATTTAGCCTTAAAAATACAGCAACTGTTGACGAGCAGTAGTGAATGTTACAGACCTCCATACAAACAGTCGGCTCCTCGTACACCATTCCAACCTCCATGTCGATGATCGATGACTGAGCGAGATCGGTAATTATTTAATGCGTGCGAACTTAAAAAATAAAATAAATAAATACAAAATAATTATAATTAATGTCGACAGCGACATCGGATTTCGAAGCCGTTCTCTTCGTTTCTGGCCCCGGTGTCCTTCGGCACCAGCGACCAGTCGCGTCGAATTCACGTCAATAATCCCAAAAAAAAAACAAAAATTATAAAAATAAATAAAAGACATTCATCGAACGGTTGAACACTTTTCAGCCGTTACAATATATATATATATATATATATATATATAAATTTTACAGATGGTGATTTTTGACATCTACTAGGTAGGATCGATGGACATTTGAAGAAATTTTTGCGAAATTTTGACTTCGGTACGGGACCAATAGCTCTATTTCCTTTCAGGAAATTCGCTACAAAGAAATTAATTTAAAGAAGACAAGTGAAAATAACAACTAACAAAGATACTTGCTAATACTCTATATATACTGAGTTCATGATCAATGCGTGAATTATATTCATTTTACTTTCTGAATACGCATAGCGGCATAGAAATACAAAGTAGTGTACAAAGTTACTATACTGGTTTTGTAATCAAGAGTAATTAATGATGTTTGAACTGAAATTATGGTGATAAAACTATTCAGTTTATGAAACAAGTTTCAAAATAAAGTTATTTATTTTGTAGAAAGAAACATTTTGTGTCTTAAAATTTTTTTTCTATCTCTTACGATTTTACGGATATTTTCCACCTTGGTAAGGGGATGCACGATCCGATTTTGCCCAAATTCAGATTCAAGGCAATATTTGGTATTTATTAAATGCTAACCGTTCCCCTTAGTGTAACTAAAAACTAAGTAATCATTTATTGATTTTTGTGATTATTCGAATTTCAAGGCTTTTATGTGATTTGTCTTTAGGTACAATAAACAATTTTTCATTGTACAGGGTGGAGCATAACTGACATTATGATTTATTTAATGAATAACTTTTTTCTTTCTGATTTTATTTAACGTTGGCATTTATTAAAATTTAGATTACAGTTTGGAAATATGCTCACTTTATGTTTTGAAGATAATATCTTTCAAATGGTGCCCATTGTTTGCTTCGACCTGACGTGCTTTTTCCAGAGCATTTTCCATAACTTGTCTTAGGATTTCAGGTCCCAGCGCCATCACTTCTTCTCGGCTTATTGTTCTTGGCTTATGGGCATACACCTTATCCTTTGGTCAGCCCCAAAGAAAAAAATCGGGAGCCGTTAAATTGAGCAAACGGGGAGGCCAGTTAAAATTAGAAAAACGCGATATTATTCTATCGCCAAAAATGTGTGCATCATTTGGTTTTAACTCGTGAACGAACAGAATCTTATATGGGACAGGTGGAAGTTTTGGGGTTTTCCTCAACACTTGCTTGCATCCGAGCAATGTTTACATTATTTCGAATTGCACGAGGTCTTTCAGCATGTGGAGTATCACGGACAGCCCCATGTTGCCGAAAACGCTGAACCAATCGGTAAATTGTGGGAGCGCTAGGTGCATTTCGACCATGAAAGAAATTCGCGAAAAATTTCGCGCCAAAGAGCCGAGCTGTGGCTCCATCTTGTTGGACCCACAATTTTGATTTGTTCTCAACCTCTGACATTAAAAAATTTCGAATCATTGCCCGGTATTGAATGCCATTCACATTAACCGCAATTTGTTCGTCGTTTTCGAAAAAATATGGTCCAATGATTCCTTTTGAAGTTATTTCACACCATACTGTGCATCTAAGTGGGTGCATTTAATCTTCAACAATTATTCTTGGATTTTGGGTGCCCCATATTCTGCAATATACCAACCTTAGAATTATATACCAACCAATATCTGTGGTTGATCAGGCATATATACGTCGCATATTTATTCGTCTTGGAGAGCTGGGCAGAATGACATATCAAACTGGACGATCAAACAAAGGTCGCGACTGAGGGGCCGCAACGCCCGCCCACTTCGTCCTTTAAATCAATATTTCGCAAAACCTTTTCTTAAACGATGCCTACAATACAAAATCAACACTCTTTCCAAATTTCAAGTTTCTATCCATAGCGATTTGACTTGTCCGATGATATGTCTGTCAGGACATCGTATCCTATAATATATACAGCCATTTTTGTAATTGACTGACTGATATATATAAAAATTCAAACCCACTTCTAGAAATGCTGGAAGGATGCGGTTTTTTGCATTCGACTTGGAATATCTTAGAACTTACGGGAAAATTGGAAAACTTTTCCAATGAACCCCCACCCCCAAAAATGGGGGAAAAACTAAAAATGACCATTTTAGTTTTCACTGACGTGGAACCAAGGCCGAAGGCCGCCCTGGGGGTCAAGGGGGTGGGGCCCCTTGGCGAGCAAAGTGAGTTTTATGTATATAGATAGATGTCTCATAAAAGTTCTTATATATTTTCTATAAACCATTTACATTTAGCATTTCAAATGTACTTTTGAGAGCAAACAACTATTTTCATTTTAGATATGCCCAAAAAGTTATTTTGCCTATTCCTGATATTTAATTGCTCAGTTGGTTGTCATATTTTTTATTAAAAATAATACATATATATTATTTTGTTTTCAGTGATAGTTTTGAACCTGACATATTTAAAATTTGGAATTATGAAAACAGTGTCGAACAGTATAAAGTGATTGGAGGAACAAGTAAGGAGAGCGTAATTCGACAAATCAAATTTTTGGAGCAATATTGCAATAATATAAATAATTCTTGAATTTTTTATTTTCATTCTCTTTAATAATGAGAAATTGTTTTGTAAATGAATATATTGATTGTTATATTTTTTGTATTTTTTGAGTTATTACTGATATGAATCATTTTATCACTTGTTTACACACGCTTATAAGCCACCAAAGTTGCGTTTTTTTATATTAAAATTATATAGTTATTTGTGTTTGTTTTTATTCGATTGTTGCGAAATTAATTCGAATAAAAATTTTTAGTATATTTATAATTAACAACTTTTATCCGAAACCTTTATTCGAAAATCGAATAAATAAGGTTCAAATCAAGAGATATGGCAAATTTTGTGGTTCTCCTTCAGTCTAAAACCTCCTTTCCACTTGTCCGATTCTTCGTAATAACGAACTTGGCCTTTCAAATATGAAACGCACGATACATACCAAATTTCATCCGGATCAAATGAAAACTGTGACCGCTAGAGTGATTTTACAGTTGGTGATTTTTGAAATCTACTAGGTAAGATCGATGGACATTTGAAGAAATTTTTGCAAAATTTTGACAACGGTACGAGACCAATAGGTAGCTCTATTTACTTTCAGGAAATTCGCTAAAAGCCCACTTAAAAGGAAAAGCGAGGTGTTTTGTATCGAAACTTCTTGGAAACAGTAAAATGGTTTATGTTCAATAAAAAGCGCTCCATGCGCTTTTACTACATAATAGTTTTTTCGTCCATTACCTATCCTATAAATGTTAATTAAAAACTCATCAACGCCGTGAAGTCTTAAATGAACATCTTCACACTTAAGTTCCTGTTCCTCCTACCAGCCTCCTATACATTACATATTTCTATTGGCAGGATGCAGAGTATACGGTGGGGAACCGAATCGACTGCAGCGCACGTTGTGAAAAAGTGCTTTTCGTCCTTGAAATCCTGAATATTAAATTGTCGGGGGTTATTTTAAGTGAGAGTATTGGGCAACCCCCGTACCCCACGCTAAACTACCCCAACCCAATACCCTCCAATAAAATAAGCTCCCGCTAAACTACGCGCTTCGTTTTAGTCACTATCATCGAAAATTTTCGCGAGAGGAAAGTTGGGCGTCTCGTCGAAAGGAAGCTACTGACAAAAATTAAGCTTGTTACTAATCATAAAAAAAACCGTGCTGTACTGTGGACTATTGTATGAATAGAAAATTTTTATAATTTAAAGAAATACAAATCTTAGATCGCTAAAAAATGTAGGTGGAATATCAGACACGAAAGGGGCTAATAAATATTACGTATTGTGTTAAAAAAAAAAGTAAATATAACATACATTTTAATAAAAATAAAATACATTTTATATTATTAAATTGTTTTTCAGTAACAGTTAATTTGTTTTTTGATGGCCACCTTGTCCTACAAATGCAGTGGTTCAATTTCCCAGTCCTACGCTATGAACATGTCAATGTAAAATTTTCATTTATAAATTAGAAAATTGTTTTCTTATTTCAATGACACACAACGTTTATACATATTGTAGGTCTCATTTCTTCAACCTTTAGTTCATAAAAGAATACTAATACTGTTTTTATCGTGAATACACTCAATCGCGCCAAATAACGGTTATTTAAGTAGCGCCAAATAATAACTATGTATACCCCGTTATTTGAACATGTTGGGGGTGGGATTCATGCCTGGCACACCATCCATTTTGTAGGACACAGGTTTTTTTGAAGTCTTTATTACATTATCTCTCAATTTAACTGTTACTCATCAAATATTTGCTATCGTCAAACAAACAAGTTACTCTCTTACGTGCTTCGTTAGTCACTATCATCGAAAATTTTTGCGAGAGAAAAGTTCAAGGGCATCTCGTCGAAAGGAAGCTATTGGCAAAAATTTAGCCTGTTACTAATCATTAAAAAAAAAACCGTGCTGTACAGTGGACTACAACGGCTAGGTATTGTTGATAATTTTCCAATACCACCCTACCCATACAAAAGTTGATAATTTCCATAGTAATAATGTAATAAAAGTATAATATTATTTTAACTTTATGACATAGGTATATACTTTTTTACATATGCCTATAAAAAATATTTTTATTAAAAATTTCATACTTAATATATAAAATTAAAAAAATCAATATAATAATTACTCATTTAGAGAATGTATACTAGGCCAAGCGATGAAAGAACTTCTAAGCGACATTCTGTAAATGTTATAAACAGTAATAATTATAAAACACTTACAATACGTACATTGGCAAATTTGTTAGAAAAATTACGAAACAGCATCATTTTACTGCAAAGTGAAAATGATTTATTTGAAAATTATTTTAATAAAATGGATTCACAAATTCTTATTAATATTGAACAATCATTGGAAGTAAGTAATCAAACATTTTCAATGTCAAAAAAATACTATATTCAATTTTTAACCGAAAAATATGTGAAAATATAACAAAAAATTGGGGTAATTGCTTGCATACTCTATGTATGCTGAATTTATTTTAAAACAAGTTTCAAATAAAAGTTGTTTATTGGAAAAAAGGAACATTTTTGGTATTTAAAACTAATAAGATCCAATAAATATCGATATCTCGAAAACGAAGCGAGATATCGAAAAATTTTTTATTCTTATTTTTCGTCTTATTTTGTCGAGTTATATAAGGATCTGTCATCAGTCATCAGAATCGTAATCTTGCCGAAATCACAAAACATAATGAACATATACAGCTAAACAAACTACTACACATGCACACAGTTGTCGCTGAACATGCCTGGCATGACTAAACGACTTGAAGCAATTGCCTAACGGACTCCGCCTTGATAAATAGATATAATAATAAGAATAATATTTAGATTTTCGAAGTGACATTTTTCATCCGGCTATCGGACGAGTAATATATGTTTATTCGTCCGGCTGTTTGCATTAGAAAAGGTTTTTCCACCTAAAATCATTATATTAAGCTGTAATTTCTAAGAATAGAGGTTAAAACTACTGGGTAATTAAATAAGGTAACAATTTAAACCGAGTTATACAATCTTTCACTTCATCGGCATTATATGTCCATTAAGCTAGCAGAGCAACCTGAGTAGAACATAATTAAAATTGTCTTAATAATTAGACGCTAATTAAATGCCCTAATTAAAAGTTAAATGCCCTTTGTTGTATTGTGTTACCGCATGCTCTGCTAGCTTAATGTTAAGCTAGCAGAGTAATATTTAAAAAATCAATTAATTATATTGTATTTAATATTAAATTATTAAGCTAATTAAATGCTAATTAAATGCCCTAATTAAAAGTTAAATGCTCTTTGTTGTATTGTGTTACCGCATGCTCTGCTAGCTTAACTAGCAGCGCAATATTTAAAAAATCAATTAAATATTTTTTATTTAATATCAAATTATTAAGCTAAATGAAATTCGGTTACACGATACAACAAAGGGCAATTAATTTTTAATTAGGGCATTTAATTAGCTTAATAATTTCATATTAAATACAATATAATTAATTGATTTTTTAAATAATACTCTGCTGGTTAAACTAGCAGAGCATGAGGTTACACAGTGCAACAAAGAGCATTTAATTTTTAATTAAAGCATTTAATTTGCTTATAAATTTGATATTAAATACAATATAAGTAATTGATTTTTTAAACATTTGTCTGCTAGCATAACATTAAGCTAGCAGAGCATGCGGTTACACGACACAGCAAAGAGCAGTTAATTTTTAATTAGAACATTTAATTAGCAATTAATTAGCTTAATAATTTGATATTAAATACAAGATCATTAATTGATTTTTTAAATATAGCTCTGCTTGCTTAACATTAAGCTAGTAGAGCATCCGGTTACACGATACAACAAAGAGCAGTTAATTTTTAATTAAGGCATTTAATAAGAATTTAATTAGCTTAATAATTTGATATTAAATACAATATAATTAATTGATTTTTTAAATATTGCTCTGCTGGTTAAGCTAGCAGAGCATGAGGTTACACAGTTCAACGAAGAGCATTTAATTTTTAATTAGAGCATTTAAATAGCATTTAACTTACTTAATAATTTGATATTAAATACAATATAATAAATTGAATTTTTAAACATTGCTCTGCTAGCTTAACATTAAGCTAGCAGAGCATGCGGTAACACAATACAACCAAGAGCATTTAATTTTTAATTAGGGCATTTAATTAGCATTTCATTAGCGTCTAATTATGAGACTTTTATAATTGTGTTCTGCTCAAGTTGCTCTGCTAGCTTAATAGACATCGGCACTATTCCGAGTTAGTCAGGTTTGCGTGTTTTTGGGTCTCCACACAAAATGAGTTCTATATATTTTAGATATCGTAGCAACAATTATTCAAATTAAATAAGGTAACTATTCCAACAGAGTATTCCCGAGTGGGTCAGGTTTGCGTTCACACGGTTATACGGGTATACTGATCCGGATGCATGAGATCAAATTTTTGGTGAAAATTTGGTGACCTAGATGAGTTATAGATCTTTAATATCTTGACTCGTGGACACGAACTTGTATGACACTTTATAGTCAGTCTTTAGAATTTCAATGCAAATATTTAGGCAAAAATTTTGCTTTCTAACTTTTATTCCAAGAATTTTGAATTTTTATAATTATAGAATATGGCTGGGGACAAAATGTCAGGTTCAATTTGGAATGTTTCTACAAGGTCTCGAATGACCTTGCCATCATCAGCCAACATGTCGCAACATATGAAAGAGCGTGGTCTAAAAGTTAGTATTCCGTATCGTATTGAACTGGCGGATAAAGAAATTGAAATTATTGATAGAAATCAAACAAAATATTTAAAGAACAACGAACTTCAAAAAGAGTTATTCTCATCTAAACTTGAAGGAATGCACATATCTTTAAATGATTGTATCGAAGATCGTAATCTTTTGGATAAATTTTTAATAGAAGATGGTAAAAGTGGTCATTTACAAGGTATTTTTTTCATTGATATATAAAATGAAGTACACTCCCGTTCAATAAAATTGAACAGACCTGAAATGTTAATTTTCTTACATTTCATAAAACTCCTCACTTTTGTAACTCTCTGTATAATGATTTATTTATAAACAAAGATAAGTAACATTATATTATCGAATGATAATTAGTGAGAACTCTAGGTTTTTGAAATAAAATTTCAAATTCGTCCCCTTTACCTAGATCAGTTTTTTGTATTATAAATACGTATTTCGACTACAATGTAGTCATCATCAGTATAAATTAGCTAGTCGTACTTTACTCTTTGACAATTAGAGATAGATATAAAGTCGAAATCAACAGACAAAAATAAAAAAAAATAGAAAATTAACTAGATTAAAATATACTAGATTTAAAATATAATAAATTTTAAATTATATTGAAATTGCTCTTGTTAAAATTTCCTTCATTCACATTTGTTCCTGTTGATTTTACTCTTATTAAAATTACTCTTATATTGTCGCAGGATATGTTACTTGTTACTAATTTGGTGACATTTTCACCGCTGTTCAGATCTGTTCAATTTTATTGATAGGGAGTGTACTTATAGTCGAAAAATTGTATTGGTTCTTGCCAATTTTTAGTGAATTTAGCAATTGACCAATGACACGATTTCACAAAAATTTCTTCAAATGTCCATCGATTCTATTCTAGTAGGTGTCAAAAATCACCATCTGTAAAACTTAAATGCATATATATATATATATATATATATATATATATATATATATGAACGGGTCCACCCCCCTTCCTAACTAGTGGAGTTCCATAAGAGGGTAATTAAAGGATACGAAAAGTCCTGAGACATTTTTTTATTAGACGCACCGTTAATTAATTATTAATTAATTGAGGAAACTACATTAAAGTAAAATTTAAGGGGTGGGATCTTTATTTTATAGGGAGGCATGTCTTGCGATTTTCTAAAAATTGATAATACCAAAAATTTAATTATTGCATTATTAAAAAAAATTAATCAATATAATAATTTTATTAATGCACTTTTGAGAAAACTTTATAATTTAACGAATTTAATTTGCGCATTTTTTTTAATTTCATTATTAAAACAATTTATTTATTACATTTGACAAAAAATAAAACAAAATTTAATTAATGCACTTTGCAAGGAATCAATAATTTGAAAAATTTAAGCAATATATTTGTTCAAAAATTGATAATTAAATCAAAAATGAATTATCAAAAAAATGCACTTTTTGCACATCTGGTTTTAACCTAGTGTCCTTAATTACTTAAGAATTAATTAACGTTGCGTCTAATAAAAAAATGTCTCAGGACTTTTCGTTCCAAAATCGTACATTCCACCTATCCTCTTATGGAACTCGACTACATACGGGATACCCGGGACTCATATATATATATATATATATATATATATATATATATATATATATATATATATATATATATACATATATATATATATATATATATATATATATATATGTTACAGTAAATGTACACTCTTGGGAAATGTACACTTTTACCATAAAATGTGTACATTTCCCAAAAAGTTAGGTATATGTGAACTGAATATAATGTATATGTACATTTCCCGGCAAATGTGTACTCTTGCCTTCACGTTTTGGTAAATGTATACTCTTACCTTCATGTTTTAAGAAAAGTTGGAAAATTTTGGCACGATTACGATAAAAATATGCAAAATTCCAACAGAGAGAGCTAAAACATGATGAAATTAGATGATAAAATATATACCCAACCCAACCAGACCCAACCAAACCAGGAATAACCCAACTCAACCCAACCCAACTCGGCCCAACCCAACCCAACTCGACCAAACCCAACTCGACCAAACCCAACTCGACCCAACCCAACCACACCCAACCCAACTCGGCCCAACCCAATCAGACCCAACCCGACCCAATCCAACTCGGCCCAACCCAACCAGATACAACCCAACTCGACCCATATCGATATCTCCATTTCGTATTTTGCTATTTCGTATTTTGTATGCTCACGTTTACCTAAACGACATGGTCATTGTGAATTCAATGTACATTTCCCTTCTTTGATATTGTAAATGTTAGTTGAATGCACATTACCCAAACGAGGAGGCAAATGTGCACATTTACCGGAAAATGTGTACATTTGCCGCAATATCTACTTTTACCGTAACATATATATATTATTGAAGACAATGATTTGTGATTAATACCGTAATTACGTAAAAATGTAAATCAAATGAAGCCAGACGTTTCGAGTAACATTCATTTCTCATTATCAAAAGGGATATTAATTTTGGTATTCGAAAGGCCAAGTTCGTTAATGGACAAACCTAGTCAAGGGGCAAGAGGGTCTTAGACGGAGGAAAGAAATTTGGTATATCTGTCTTAATCTTGAAAAAATTGAAAAATGTCTCAGAAATAGAAAATTAATTTTACTACTTATCATTTTTTTGTTACTCCAATATTTACAGACATATTTTACAATTTAAGATTGAAAGTTAAAATTCGAAATATCTCTGTACCCATTAGAATTTCAGAAAAAATTGTCAGGTAATGAATTGTAGCAAACATGATTTTCTACAACTTTACTCCTGTCAATTTATCGATTTTTCTAATATAAATAGATATATTCTCAATTTTGTGTTTTCTTCTTTCTCAAACAACTTATCTTTTAAAACATAAGAAATAGAAGAAATTACAAAAAATTCTTTTTTAAAAACAAACCGCTATGCAAAACTTTTAATTTTAGCATAAACTCAAAATATTTTGCATAATTTTTAGCTTAACATCTATAATTAGTTTTATATTCCAGGAGAATGACACTTTTATTATCGAGCAATTCAGCTTTTTCTAAATTTTCCCACCCTCAAAAACCACTCTTCATTAGCTAGGCACTCTTCGGATTCTTAACTAATAGTCAATAGGTCAAATCAGACTTCGAAAGTTTTCAGTGGGGCATAATTTTTATGCAGAATAACATTTTTAAGGTAAATTTTTTCTATATTATAATATACCGAATTTTCTTGCTTTAGGGCAAAGATATGTTTTGTTTTTAAAAAAACTATTACTTCGAACGGCACGAAATGAAAACAAGTTACGAAATCAATCGGCAACTTTAAAACAACGATTAACCAAATTAAGAGTAGAAGAAATCTCCAAGATGGAATTAAGTCAACGTTTTCCAATCGATTTTTATGCTCTTCAACTAGAAAATAATGACTTATTGGAAGAAATTAAAGAAAAGGAAAAACGACTTGCCGTACAGAAACGATTCACAGTTGAAGTAGAAACGAAACTTGCTGTAGGGCAAAAATTTGTGTATCATCAATGTCAAAAATTCCAACTATTAAAAGATAAAATTCAAAAATCTGAAGTATGTTTAAACGGATATCACATTCAGGCACCACTAATAAATAATCAAATTTTGGCAAGTAAGGACACATTTGATAAGATCAAACATTTACGAGATAATTATGTGGTACCGACAGTGGGTGAATATATGGAGGCACACAACCAATTAGAATACTGGAAAAGTTCAATAGAGGTTATTTAAATTTTTGTTTACGTTTTGATCTATCTGGGTGCGAGGTAGATTAACGTCAGTTTCCGCAATACGGAATTGCCTAATGCTTCGCTATTTTGGTAAGACTTACTACTATCTAAAGTGGTTACCAAAAAATCGTTAATTCGAACACAAGTAAAGGGAATAAATAAGTTTGAAAAACTAAAACCCGACTGTAAAAAAATTCGTTACGCAGGAGCTGCTTCAACTTAGCGAATTTCCTTAGAATATGTCGAGTCATAAATCACTCTCTATCGGTCACAATTTTAGTATGATCAAAATGAAATGCCGTATATGATTTTAGTATTTGCAAGTCCAATTTTATTAATAAATGACATACGTCGAGGGGAAAGGAGGGGAGATATAAAGAAAGAAGAAAACACAAAATATAAAATATAAAATATCTCTCTTACTATTAGAACAATCGAAAAATGCGGAAGGAATAAAGTTGTAGAAAATCAAAATTGTTACAATTCATCACCTTATCATTTTTGCTCAAACTCCAATGTGTACAGAGATATTAAGGAATTTAATTTTGAATCTTAAACCGTCAATATTTCTGTAAATAATAGTGTAATAGAAAAAATGATAAGAATCAAAATTACAGTAAAACGTAAAACATACAACTTTACTTCTTAAAAACTTTTCGATTTTTCAAATATTAAGGGATATATGTCAAATTTTGTGTTTCCCCCTCCCTTTAAACCCCCCTTTCCTCTGGTCCGATTTTACCCATTAACGAACTTGACCTTTTGAATACCAAAAGCGCCTCAAATACCAAATCTCATTCCGATAAAATGAAAACTGTGACCGCTAGAGTGATTACAGATGTCCATAGATATATATATATATATATATATATATATATATATATATATATATATATATATATATATATATATATATATATATATATATATATATATATATAAATTTTACAGATGGTGATTTTTGACATCGACTAGGTAGGATCGATGGACATTTGAAGAAATTTTTGCGAAATTTTGACTTCGGCTCGGGGCCAATAGCTCTATTTCCTTTCAGGAAATTCGCTAAAAGGGGCGGTTAATTGACTAAACTGTCGGCGTATGGATAAAAATGAAGTAACCGGCTATGCTTGAGAAGGTTTTCTGCAGTTTCCTTCACGAACTCCAGATGAATATCGGCATAGTTCCTATCATAGTCGGTGCAGCCGCATATCCTACTAATTCCTATTCTATACACAAAAATTCCTTCCACTCCACTCACATCCTCAAATCCTTAGGCATCACAATGGACCTTATGGTCGAAGTGTAGCCCGTCCAGGACAGGCTCTACAATCTATCTATCCATGCATACGTTCAACCCGTGTTTCACTCCCTTGAGGGTCCATTTTCCAAAAACTCTGAAACACGTTTTACGATGTACAACTGGAATAAAAACTTTGTCACAAATTCGATGTATAAACATGGAATTAAATTAAATTTGAACATTAAAAACTGGTTTAACCGTACCAAAACGTAGGATGGCATTTTCAAAATTTGAAATTTGAGATCGGCCTTTTCGTTGCCTGTGTGTATTTTTGGTAGCGCAATTATATTCATCACATGATCAGTTCTGTTCAGTTCTAAATTCGACCTTTTTAATCGGCGTATATCCGATAATTTTCTAAGCAGCTCGGTACTCATCCGTGAGTTATTCGAGTAAAAGTGTCTGGGAAACCGCTTTATCAGGACAAAATTTATGAGCAGTACTTTGAATTGAAATTCCATTTCAAATATAAATCTTCATATAAACTCATTCTTTATTTAAGGCATGGAAACGAAGATTAAAAATAATATCTGATCAAAAATTTGCAATAAAAAATGAATTGATAAGAAAATCTCGTGGAATTATAATTAATTTAAAAAATAATGTAAGGGAGTCTTCTATTGATGTTTATAAACAGTATGATTTAGTAGTGGCAGGCCCAAAAAATCACTCACACACGTTTAACAAAGGCAAACATCGACATGATAAGCTGGGATAGTATACATACTTTTATTTAGTGTAAAAATAAATAAATATGATTATTCTAATTTTAGTATAGAATAAAAAATAAATATAAATAAAAAAAATTTGTTTTAATTATCTATGATTTCGATTTTTATTTATCTAAATTTAATTTTATACTGAGAAGATTAAGTTGGTCTGTTTATTTATCAATGACTTTTTTCTCTGGAGTAACCCAATGTGCGAGTCGAGTTAATTAGCGGGAAGCGTTAACTAACACTTCGCGTTAACTTACATTTCACTTTGATTTACGCTTCGCGTCTAGTAAAGTTTCCCGTTAAGTAACGCTTCGCATTGAATAACGCTTCGAGTTGATTCGCATTGAGTAATGCTTCGCGTTGAATATCGCTTTGCGGTAACTCTTTGCTCATAAATAGCCCACTTCTGGTTTGTGGATTTCAATCAAAATCTGGATTTTATATCCTCTAATTTTAGATTATCTTAGTTTAATTTTTAGCCTCTTGCTCAAATTATGTACTTCGCTTGCCAGCAAACTAGTTTTTCTAACAAGATTAGAGTAGTGATAAGTACGTGAAAATGTAAGAAGTATGATCATGGTATAAAGTTAAAAAAATAGTTGGAATTGCTTTCGAAAAATTCTCAAAAACATTAAGAATACAGTCATTTCCGGTTTAGCTATTTCCGCCAAAACATTGCGGTCACGTGGGACGACAATATTAAATTTAAGTTAAAATGTTTTAATTCTCGCTATCTCCGTTTTTGAGATATCTCGTTCATAGTCACACATCGAAAACAATACCTCAATATTCTATGTATATACAAGTAAATTTGAAAATATTATCTCATTTGATTCATTACCAAAACCTGGGTCTCTATCCTTGAAATAATGCCCCTAGATATCGTATGCGATAATGTGTTCGATAACGAAAATGCGATTTCTGAAACGTTTTGGAATGGTATATAATTATTGCCTGCGATAATTATCAAGTGTTTCGATTCGAGTGGGTATATCCATTCGAGATGCCATTGTTGCATACGGTAATATATATATATATATATATATATATATATATATATATATATATATATATATATATATATATATATATATATATATATTATATACTGTTGTAATGAAAATTAGTGAAATTATTATTGAGGCCTCAACGCACAATTCTAATTGCTAAAAAGAAAACAATAAGATCTTGGTTGATTTATTTATTTTTTAATCTTTAAAAAGTTTTTTTTTTCTAAATCAAGTAATGGAAAATGACTGAATATAAAATCATACTTGCAAATCAAAGAATAATTAATCAAATAATAATTGAATATTGATATTAAATTTTTAATAAAATCAAAGATAAAAATTATTATTTTTGGAAAAAAAAAATATATATATATAATTTATTTACACAAATTAAAATAATTTTTATACATAACAGTTAAAATGTTATAAATAAGTAAATAATTTTTTTATGTAACCAAATTCACACAAGCAAGTTACGAACAGAATATTATGTTGTAGTATATACAAATATTGGATTGGTAAGCTAGAATATCACAAAATATGTTTTGAAAAAAACTATGCTTTTTTGTTATTCGTTTGAACATGTTTAGATTTTGACTGTATATAAAGTATATACAATTCTACCAATCCAAGAGTCAGTTCTTTAATTCAGTCCGAAAGGAACAGTAATGCGGTTGGAAGTTACCATTGTTGAATTAATCATTGTTAAAAATTAGTATTGTTCGAAAATAAAACAGGAAATTCGCTAAAAAGAAATTGTTGATGAAAATTAAATATTTTGTTTTTTTTTGTTTTGTTTCGAGTATTAGAATCTGTATAGATTCGACACTGCTCCTTTTTGAACGAAAAAGAGAGGCAAGATATCGCGACAATAGAAACGTGAATTTTACAACACTTGAGATAATATTTCTCAAGAGAATAACCATCAGATATTTTTTCTTATAATCTATTTATTTATAATTATTATGTTCTTTTCAATTAAATAAAGAACATATATATATATATATATATATGTTCATATATATATATATATATATATATATATATATATATATATATATATATATATATATTTTTTAATTAAGTAAGAGTAATGGAAGTTTTTTTTAATTCATTACAAAATACATAATTGGAAATTATAAATCCACAATGTTTATAAAATCCACATGGCTAACTTTGGCTTTCACCGAGGATTTTAAGTCTTGCCCCAAGTCTAGGATCAAATTATTAAACGAAAATTAGGATAATGTAGAATGAATGTTTAAAAAAAAATTATTATTATTAACAATATTCAAACAATTCGAAAATATAAACAATAACATGAGGAAGTTACTTATTTACATATATTTAATACTACTATATTGCTAGTTGGCATAGGAAGACAGACTTAAACACTACGGAGCAGACATATATATTCTTGCTTCATTTAATACCCCTTGAGACTAATACTAATATTTGATTATATATTATATATACACTCCCGTTCAATAAAATTGAACCGGTCTGGATTGAAAATTTATCCCATAATCTTGTTGACGACAGTAGTAAATCTTTAACACAAATATTACCTATTTGTTAGTTTTTATATTTATGAGATAGACAGAATACTGATGTATTTTGACATGTATTTTGTATATCAAAAAACTAGAATATAATTTAAAGTTTCATATTTATTCTTAAAAATCTTGATCATTTTGAATAATTGAAAATTCATCGAAATATATGATGCAATAGTAGAACGAAGGATTTTCAGATTCTAGATTGTATAATTGTAATGAAATCCATAATCACTAATGAGAAAATTTTTTGTTGATACCCATTTTTAAATGTAAAATAACCAAATATTGACTTGCCAAATAATTTAAAAATGGTTATTAACATTAAAAGTATTCATGATTATGGGGTTGATGTATATAATATAGAATCTGAAAGCCCTTCGTTTCAGTATGAAATTTTGATATATTTTGAATGGGTAGAAAATGGTCAAATTTGGGATTTTTTAAACCAAAAAATTTATATCAATTTTATTTTAAAAATTTACAATATCGAAAAGAGTTTATTCCGTTCTAAAAGATCAATGTTTTGGAATTATTTCAATAATTTTGCTATAAAAAATTGAGATTTTGCACAATCATGTGCCAATTATTTCTCGACTACCTAGACTTTTTTTCAAAAATAAAATTTGAAATAGGATCCATATATATTATTTCAAAGTAAAAAACTTTGTACACTCGCCAAAACAATTGTAGACTTTTACAAAATGTAACCAAATTAAAAATTCAGATCGGTTCAATTTTATTGAACGGGAGATTCTACATACTTAATAAAAGAGGCAGAAATAGACATTTGCTGGCTCACTTCATCGGCCACACTTCCACTTAAGGGAACTAGCCATATAGTGGTATTAAATATATGCTTGTTTATGTGTATTCTCTATTATTATATTTAAGAGTATATTCTCTTTGATTGTCATTATTCTTGTAAACTTTTTTACTATTGGTTGGTTACATTCTGTGAAATTTGGCAATTCAGCGCTCGTATCGCATGCGAGAAAAACCACTTACATAGTTGCGCATGCGTGTCAAATTGTGGCAGTAATACGCCGCTCACCTCGTATGCGATACGAACTACACGATAATATCCGCACTCGATAATTATTACAAGGTTTCAAGAATATAAAAATTGACTCTTACCAAACATCGAAATGGGAGGGGTAGAATCTGGAGCATAAATTCGAAATTTAGGAGTCGGAATTAGGATATTGTTTAGAAATTCATCATCCCATTTGAATGTACACAAAATATTTCAACACAATAATAGCAACTCATGCTGCAATCATTTCCATAGAAATTGTTTGATAGTTATTTTTATTTGTTCATAACTTTTTTATATAAAATGAAAAATTAATACTTTTTAAATTCAATAATTTTAAAAAATATATCTACATAATTAAAAAATAAATTAAAATGCCGTATACCAGATCTTCATCCGATGCTGTTAGTGTTTTATCCCTGGATAGGTTAAGTTTTCTAGTTTGTGAAATAAAAAAGGGTGTTAGACGTTTACAAACGGAAAATTATATATATGAACATTATTTAACAAGAATGGAACCCATGTCGTTGGTTAATTGGGAAGCTAGTGCAGATAATTTGAATGTAAGTGTTTTTGTATGTTATACGCAAGTAAAGCATCTTTGGTGGGCGGCCTCTCGTGTTTTTTATTTTAAATTTTGGTTCTGTCAAAACCTTAGTGTCATATATTACAAATGCGTTGTTAACTATTGAATAAAAATAAATACAATAATAAATATAATATTTTATTAGTTATTTTATTTTATTAGTTATTGATTAAAATGGGAAAAAAAATTATCAAATCGGAAGTGTTGTGTTGTTGATTGTGAAAATACCCCAACTTTTTTATGTAAGCAATCAGAAAAGCATTTTGATAACAAGTAGTATTGATATTTGTTTATTTCATGTAGTTGATATTTTAAACTTCAATTACAACATTATAATAATTAGTATTATTTTTGAACTATTTGGTCTGGTGTTTCTCTTAAAACTGTAAAAAAATTCGCCGAGAATCATTGACATCAATATCATCTTACACATTAGAAACGTGAAAACTAATACATAATTTTGTACCTTTTGAAAAACTTTTTTTTAAAAATATCTAATTGAACTTCTTGAAAGCCGCTCATAATTTTTTTTACCGACATTGTATGTAATTATGTAATTGTTTCTTTGTCGTTAAAATTTAATTTGACATTTTATATATCTTTCCGTATGTTTACTAGTTTTGACAACCAAAATTTAAATTAAAAAACACGAGACGGCGCAGATGTCGCCTGCCAAAAATACTTTACTAGCGTATAGTGATTAGGGGAAATAATGGTAGGAACGTTTAAAGAATTTGTCCATGCAGTGGAAGTTAAACAGTGTGGCACAACAACAACAAAAACTAGAAAACCTGTTGCAGGCAGCATCCAAATCAGAAAGACTTTTGAAGTTTTTGAAAGACTGCATACAAAAGTCCAATAATGACTTCTTAAAGTAGTCATTTTTAAGAACTCCAAATTAAGAGCTCCTAAAGAAATCTTATTCAAGACTTCTTAAATTTGACTACTTTATGAAGTAATATTTTAGAATGAAGAACTCTGAAATAATTCTTTTTTATAAAGTCAGAAAAAAGAATTCCTCAAAATTTATTCTTTAAGATGTCTTTATGTCCATTATCACCGAATCATTTAAGGACGTTCCCAAGAAAATCAGTTTTCTTACGATTCTTCTGTAATTTTGAATGTATGTATTTAAAAGTATCTTCTACACGTAGAATTTTTTTTAATGGTCCTTACGGTACTAAATTTGTAAATATTGACAGTTAAAATTTGAATGTTTATCATATAAAACTGACCCCGATTAATGTTGTCACACGTTTTATTAAATATCAATAGTAATTTTCTTCAGATTCTTTAAAAAAACTGAGAATAAGTAATTGAAGATATAACAAATATCTGTCTACAAAAATAACAAAAATAAGCGGTATTAGTTACCTTATAAACAATTGTTTAGTGCTGAACTGAAAAAAAATTGCATTATGTAAACTACAATAGATCAAATAAAATATAGTAACACTGCGGCAAAAAGTAACAGTGAGCCTCAAATATATTTTATTTGATCTATTGTAGTTTCCATAATGGAATTTTTTTAAAGTTGATCACGACTGCTCTTTGGGAACGTCCTTAAGCAAGGCTTTATTTTAAGTAATTCTTAAACTGACCAATTGTATTGCACTTGTCGTTAAGGTGTTCTTAAATAGAATTGTGACCGCTAGAGAGTATACAAAGTATATAACATTTTAGTCAAAAAGTTGAGATATCTATTTCCAAAAAAGAAATATTGCATTTATTCTGCGGTAATTCTCTGAGTTGACTCAGTTTCTGCGCCACGAATTTTTTTAATATGCAAGTGTTTCGTTTATAATGTGCTGGTAATTGATTTTCAGTACCAAATAAGAATGGCACAATCAAGGAAATCGATGATATCAACTAGTTCATCTCTGAGAAGTTCTCAAGAAAAATTCGCTCCAAGAGTTTCGTTACAACATAAAATAACTTTGACCGATAAAGAAATTACTGCTGTCGGCTTAGAAACTAAAATATTGATGAGAGACTACATGAATAAAAAGAAAGCCTTTGATACTAAACAGGAAGAATTGCATCATCGAAATCAAGAATATGAAAAATATCATAAAAATTTTGACACTTTTATTGATGAACATAGGAATAAAACAGGACGGATCGCAGGTAAATAGGGACTACAGACGTGCAACCTGTGCAGGAACATTTTAAGTAGGCTACAAACGAGGAACAATGTGCAGCAACATTGAACTCCACCTACAAAATATTTTGTAGTGCAACCAAAATTGGGGAAATTAAATTATTACTTTATTACTGTGATCTTAAAAATTCAATCTTCTCTATCTATCTCATTTAATTTGTAGTTTATTTATCTACTAGTTTATTTGTATGTATATCTAGTTTATTTATTTGTATGTATTTTGTAAAAAAATTTTTACAAAAATATATTATAATCAATACAAAAAATGAAGTATAAAAATAATAAAGTATATAAAGTAACCAAACTAGGTAATAAAACATAAAAAAATATTAGGAAAAAATAAAATTTTAGATATTATGGTGCAAATATCGCTACACACGACGAACTTGTACAGCAACATTAAACTCCTCCCACAAAATATCAAATAATTTTGATTTTTACAGCAACCAGTTCAAGGACATATAATTTGTTCGGCAACTGCTATACAGACTAGCAACCTACTTTCGAACATTCATGTGTCCTTAAAATGTTCCTGAACAGGTTTCACGTCTGTAGTCCCTATTAAGGACAAATGAATGTTCGGTAGTAGGTTGCTAGTCTGTATTGCTGTTGCAGAACAAAATTATATGTCCTTGATCTGATTACTGTAAAAATAAAAATTATTTGATATTTTGTGGGAGGACTTTAATGTTGCTGTACAAGTTCCTCGTGTGTACAAAATTTGGCATATCTCCCTTAATATTTGAAAAATCCAAAAATTTATCAGGTGTTAAGTTGTAGGTACAAAGTTTTACTATAAGTTTGTTTCTAATCAATTTTCTGTTACACTAATATTTACAGAAATATTGACGGTTTAAGATTGAAAATTAAATTCCTCAATATCTCTGTACACATTAGAGTTTGAGCAAAAATGATAAGGTGATGAATTGCAGCAAACTTGATTTTCTACAACTTTATGCCTTACGTATTTTTTGATTGTTCTAATATTAAGAGAGATATTTCATATTTTGTGTTTTCTTCGTTCTCTATGCCATACTTTTTCCTTGACTTAACCATTTATTAATAAAATTGGCTTTGAAAATATTTAAATCGTATCAGATATGACATTTCATTTTGATTTAACTATAATTGTGGCCACTAGAGAGTAATTTATGTATTCTAAGGAAATTCGCTAAGTTGACGCTGCTCCTGCGTAACAAATTTTTTTATTAATCCAGTTACCGGATCAATAATATATTTTTATTAGTCTAGCTATTGATTATTAAAAAATTAATTTTTATATTATTATGAGAGAAAAACTATTTGTTTTTACTATGGAGGTTAGAGTATACAGATACAGGGAGAACTATCTCTGATGGCTGCTAAACTCAAAAAGTGTCCCCCGAAAAACGTAAAATTAGGTGTCAGTGAATGGCCACAATGGCGCTTGTGAGAAAGTGGACTTGCTCTGAAGATAGTTACTGCAGAACGAAGTGGAGTTGCCAACCGGAAGTAGTAAAAAATAACACAAAATTATGGACGTTAGAGTATACATAGAATATCATAAAATATATATACAGTTTAATATAGAAATATTCCGTTTATGCTTCAATAAATTTTTATCAAACAATTTTTTAATTTCTATCTTCGATAAAAATTTGATTATTCTATTTTTTTTTTTAAATTTAATAATTGAAATATATATTACTTCAAGTTTCTTAATTATAATTTTGTTATTAAAATACCTTTAACTTTTCAAATCATTAATTCATTGTTTATTATATTCATGGAATTTCTTAAATAAATAGTCTTTCTACTTCTTTAACATCTGAGCTTTCATATGATTTATGTAATCTTAATTTTCTTCTATTTAGGAGACACTTTTTATAACATACTCTACCTTCATAGTCTAACCTTCGATACTCTAACCTTCATAGTTTTTACAAATCTACGACCGCCATCTTTAATTTCAACCTTGCCGGGGACCAAAAACACGCATACCTGACCAACTCGGGATAATGCCGATGAAGGGAAAGATTGGAGTACTCGGTTGGAATACTTACCTTATTTAATTCTCCTGTAGTTATAACCTCCATGGCTTATAAATTACAGCTTAATATATTGATTTTAGGGAACCCTTTCTTATACAAATAGCCGGACGAATAGAAACATATTATTCGTCCGGTAGCCGAATGAATAGTCAGAATTCTATTTTTATTTTATTTTTTGGGGGGTTTTATTTTTCTTTTAATTTGTGTGGATTGTTGTTTTATGTTATACAGTTAATAGAATTCTATCATTTACTTTCAAACATTCCACATACAAATAATAAGGGATATTAAAAAAATAGTTTTCAATTGTTTGAAGTAATGGCTATACTTAAGAAGACAATAATGAATATATTTAACGCACTCTAATTAGATGTTTATGTAGTACTGACGACTTTAGACATTAAGTACAGAATAGACACAGAACATGGTTGCAGCAACATTGAACTCCGCCTACAAAATATTTTCAGTACAGACGCTGCAACGAAAGTTTGGGATCATAAAATTTAATTTAATTCTTTTATGACTCTAGTCATAAAAATTCATCATTTCTCATCTTGTCTCTATCTCATTTAATTTGTATAGTTTATTTATATGTATATATCTCTAGAAAAAACTAGTGTTGGGATATCTCTATATCCTATACAAAGTATATACAGTGTGTCTACTTAAGTTGGCTCCATATGGAAAACTTTTTTATTAATTATAAGGTTTACGAAAAAAAGTTATTCTTTATAAAAATCTCTGCATTCGAAAATATTAATATTCAGCTATTCACTTTTGACATCAAATGTATAGGGTGTCTAAAAATTGAAAAAGTTCGATAGGAATGTGTTGACCACTTCAATTTTAAATTAAATTTTGTATATTTTTGTTCAAAATGTAGACCATATAGAACAGATTATACGGGAAACGGTTCAAGAAATCACTCCCGAGATATGTAGGAGTGGATTTAAAGAATTTTGTAAAAGAACAATTACATGTATGGAACGCGAAGGTAGATACGTTGAAGCAAAAACGAACTGAAGATAACTGTTGTTACTTACGTCAACAATAATAATTGTATTTGTAATGTAATGTATGAAAAATAAATGTTCTGTATTCATTATTTTGTTACATATCATTCATTAAATGTTTCAAATCAGCAAATAAACATTTGAAGTACGATGACTGGTTAATTAGAATAACAGATAACGTGTTTTATAAGTAGGATTTGCAAAATTTAATTTAAAATTGAAGTGGAAAAAAAATTCCTATCGAACGTTTTCAATTTATGCACACCCTGTACATTCGATGTCAAAAGTAAATAGCGGCATGTTAATATTTTCGAAAGCAGAAATTTTTATAAAGGATAACTTTGTTTCGTAAACCTTATTTAAAAAAAAAGTTTTCCATATGGAGCCAACTTAAGTAGACACACTCTATTTATTATATATAATGTAAATTGTAACCAATATAGGTAATAAAATATTAGGAAAGCATAACATTTTAGATAATATGGCAATTTGTATATGAACATTTAACTCCTCCTACTAAATATCAAATAATTTTTATTGTTGCAGCAACCGTTCAAGGTCATGTTTTTTGTTGCTGCAACCAGTATACACACAGAGCAACATGCTAGTTGCTCTTCAATGTTGCTGTTCAATGTTGCATGTCTGTAGTGCCTATTATGTACACAACACATCCCATACACTACAGAGTACCCCCACTATTTTTATATCTTTATTAAACATTGTGTATAGTTATTATAGTAAATTATATTTAACATTGATTCCCTATAGGAAAAGCTGTCCAACACACACGGTATATAATTTATCATTTCAGGTGAGAAAGTAATTAAACATATTTCAAAAAATATCAAAGATATAGACGGACTAATACGAAAATTACGATTAAAACGTGGATCGCTGTTACAAAAATTAAAAAGTGCTTCCGCAGTTGTTATTCAAAAAAGGAATCTAGCTCAAATGATCAAAGGTGAAATTGATTTTGAATGTTTGTATTTGATGAATGTAAATTTACAAAAAGAACATCAAAAACAGGCATTATGCCTTTATAATGTTAGAACGTTTACTGCAGAAGCAAAATTAAATTTATCTGTACGAAAACAATTTCTTGATCATCAGTGTAAACAATTTCAACAGTTAAAAACAGAAGTAGACAAGCGTCAGTTAGAAAAGGAAAAACTTATGAACTCTTCGAGTAACGTTAAACAAGAAACGAAGTTAATGAGAGACAACCTGAATAAAACAATTTATTTATATTCGAAATATTCTTCGTCTAGTCTTCAGAGTTATATTGATGCTAAAATTGAATTAAATGACTTGAAGAATCAGATCAAAGTAAATATAAATCCTATACTTCATGACATGAAATATCCCTATACATGACATGAAATATCCCTTTGAATATAAAGATTATTCATACGTCTATCCATCTATACATATATACAGAGTGGAGCATAAGTAACGCTATGATTTATTTAATGAATAACTTTTTTCTTTCTGATTTTATTTAACGTTGGCATTTATTAAAATTTAGATTACAGTTTGGAAATATGTTCACATTATGTTTTGAAGATAATTTCTTTCAAATGGTGTCCATTGTTTGCTTCGACCTGACGTGCTCTTTCCAGTGCATTTTCCATAACTTGTCTTAGAATTCCAGGTCCCAGCGCCCTCACTTCTTCTCGGATATTGGCCTTAAGCACTTGGATGGTTCTTGGCTTATTGACATACACCTTTCCCTTTAGGTAGCCCCAAAGAAAAAATATCGGGAGCTGTTAAATCGGGCGAACGCTGTGGCCAGTTAAAATCAGAATAACGCGATATTATTCGATCGCCAAAAATTTCGCGCAGAAGAGCCATAGTTGGACGAGCTGTATGAGCTGTGGCTTCATCTTGTTGGATCCACAATTCTGGATTGTTCTTTACCTCTGGCCTTAAAAAATTTTCAATCATTGCCCGGTATTGAATACCATTCATATTAACCGCAACTGGTTCGTCGTTTCGAAAAAATATGGTCCAATGATCCTTTCTGAAGTTATTCCACACCATGTTGTGCATTTAAGTGGGTACATTTGATCTTCAACAATTATTCTTGGATTTTCGGTGCCCCATATTATGCAATTTTGTTTATTCACGTGACCATTGAGGTGATAATGGGCCTCATTGCTCATCATGAGTTTAAATAATAAACTCGTTGAATGAATAAACTCGTTGTTTTCTAGGTACAATTCATGAAAACGGCGACTATATTGAATGCTTATTTGTACATTGTTTGGTCTTAACTCGTGAACCAATTGAATCTTATATGGGAAAAAGTTTAACGTATGTAAAATTCTTTGCAATGACCGCCTAGACATCACCAACTGCTGAGAACGTCGCCTGGTGGAAGTTTCGGGGTTTTCCGCAACACTTGCTGACACCGGAGCAATGTTCACATCATTTCGAACAGCACAAGGTCTTCCAGCACGCGGAAGATCACAGACAGGCCCATGTTGCTCAAAACGCTGAACCAATCGGTAAATTGACGGAACATTAAAGAAATTTTGATATGATATTTGTATCTGAATACCAACTCTTAGAAACATAAAATTTGAACCATTTGAAACATTCTAAGTAGCGATAAATAAAGTAATACGAACACTTAGAGTGTGATTATCACTGTTTCAAATATTCGAGTATAATTCCCTGTATTTTCACGATTTATTTGTAAAACTGATTTCAGCTATGGACACGAAAACAATATATTCAACATATAAAAATTTTAAAATTAAAACAAAAAACTTAAAAATCCTCGAATATTGATAAATGTATTAGGATTAAGACAGCAATGAGAAGGCAATGGTTGCGTTCATAAAAATAATTCGTCTATACTCCAAATGGTGACGGAAGCTGAAAAAAATTACATAAAATACCAAATACAATTACTTAAAATAAAAACAAAAATCGTTTTACAAGCCAAATGTATTACATATTATGTAAATGTATTTGTTCACATGACGTTAAACTAAATATGGTTTTAAATTAAAAACCTTGAGTTTAATCTACTTGTGGTAAATGAAAGAAGGATACAAGGGGTTTTTGCAGTTATATACAAAATAGTTTAAATTATTTAATAAAAAAAAATTTGACAAAATGGAAACCCGACTTCAAAAATCAAATATTCTAAAACCAAAAATGCACTAAAAAGTAAAAAAATTATTGCATATTCTTGTGTCAATTTTAGTTCACCTAAGTTAAAACTTTTAAATATATATGTATAATTATTGTTATTTTTGGAGTCGGTGTCAGCATAGAGAAATTCACATAAAATTTGGACACCGCCTCCAAAAATAACAATAATTGTACATATATATTTAAAATTTTTTGCTTAGGTGAACTAAAATTGACACAAGAATATGCAATTACTTTTTTACTTTTTAGTGCATTTTTTGTTTTAGAATATTTGATTTTTGAAACCGGGTTTTCATTTTGTCAAAATTAAACCATTCATTTTTAAGTGGATTATACAAATTAGGCTTAAATAAAAAAAAAACAACATCCACTCATTTGAACAATCAAAATATAAAAAGTATCATATTAATGAGTGTGTTTGGGCGAACAAAGTTCTTAGTATGCTCAGCATAAAAATAAATTAAGGTCTTTACGACTCAGTACAGCGCTTTTCGACCTGGACAGACTTGCTGACTAAGTAGCCACATTTGTTTATGTTTACGTACAGAACATAACTACATATATAAGTACCTAAATATATTTAAATAAATATATAATGCACCCTTATAACCAAGTAACATAATATTTTCTCCCGTCAAGGACTGATAAATTATACACCTATACATCAATAAACTATACAACTATACCTTCCTCATGTATACAAAATGTATACAAAAACTTAACAAATTATATACTAAAACCTTCCTCGAGAACCACTCTAAGGATATTTAATATAAATCTGTTTCTTTCTTTTTTGACGGTTATAAATTTATTTATATACTAATACGGATGATAATAAGCAAAATGGCGTCATAGTTGGAGTTGCTAAGTAACTGCAAAATGTCCCGGATGAAAACTAAGTTCTTTTTTTTTTTTAATGTATAATTATACTGTATTTTCAACTAAGATGTCATATATACAGTGTGATGTTGAATTTTTGTGTATGTTTCGAGTATTATGAAATTTCTGAGGAGACACGCACTTCACTTAATGTTATTATTGTTGGTGGATCTTGGATTGTCACTGTTTTCTTGATTTATTGTTTTTTTTTTTTATTATTTATTTATTTTTTTAAATTGTTGCATATAGTTTAATTTGCTTCAGGAAGTTTATTACTTTATGTGTGTTAGTCTTGTTGTCGTTTAGTATGTCCTTCAGGTTGTTTGGTAGTTTTATATCCGATCTTACTTGTGAATATTTTTTACAGGATGTTAGGATGTGTTTTACGGTGAGAGGGGTTTTGCATGTTTGGCAGATTGGTTGAGGCGACTTTGATATTAGATAACTGTGTGTTAATTTTGTGTGACCCATTCTTAATCGAGTTATGACAATCTGGTTTTTTCTGTTTGAATTGGATGATGTCTGCCATAATTTTATATCCTCTTTTATTTCTCTAAGTTTGTTGTTCTGTGTCATTTGCCAGTTTAGTGTTTGTTTGTTGGTGAGTGTGTCATCTATATGTTTCAAGATGTCTTGTTTAGTGCATTTATTATATTGTTGGCCGTCGATGTGGGCATTTTCGGCTGCTTCGTCTGCTAGTTCATTACCATGTATGTTTGAGTGTCCGGGTACCCATAGGAATGTGATGTGTATCCCTCTTTCCAGGAGTTCGTGGGTACAGTTATTGATTTTTTGTATGATGGCGGAGTTTATATATGAATTTTGAAGTGCCTTCAGGACACTTAATGAGTCCGTGATTATGAGTCCGTGATTGTTTGTGATATATTTTATGTGTTTTAGTGCTTTGTAGATGGCTGTTGCCTCTGCAGAAAAGTTAGATACAATTGGGTCTAGTTTAAATTTGTAACTGATATTATGGTAGACGAAAGCGCATGCAGTTGATGTTTCATTTTCTGACATCTGTAAATATTTTCGTATGTCTTGAGTATTTTTGGATAGCTTCTTGGTATAGGGTTTTGTGGATGTTTTTTGTGGTCGTTTTTTTTGGAGTATCGTTTAGTGTTAAGTTTATTTCTATTTTTGAGTTGTTCCAGGGTTTGATATTCTGAGTATCTAACTGAGGATACTAATATATTTGTTCGCCCAACCACACCAATTTTTTGGTATTGAACTATTTTTTGTGTTTGTGTTTGAAGTGAAGGCTATCATCAATTACTAATCTCACTTCCTCTATATGTGTTTCCTATTTATTTTATTTATGTACTCGTTTTTTCCTGTTAACTTTTGATAAGGAGTCTTATCGGTTTTGCGGCCTACGTCTCTAAACTAATAATAAAGACAATAATAATATTAATAATTTATACAGGATTGTTCAAAAGTTCGGCAACCCCAGATTCATTCCTATCAGGCAATGCAAAGTAGTCCCCTGGACCCATTTAAACTCTTAAATGGATCCATCCATTTTTTATGAGAGAATATTATAGGAGAAGTCATTTAAGGATGATTAGCTCCTTTAGTATTTTTTATGGTGATCTTGAACCTCCTAATTTTAGTAATTTTTGTCAAAAACGTCTCCTAGAAGAATTGTTCAGGTGGTTTGTTTAAAATCAGGAGACATCATGTGTATATCGCAGATGGTTTGTTGAATCCGATTTTTTATAAAACCGTTAGTTGTTTTACATAAGAACTCCGTTATGTAAAACAACTGAACGACATTCAGCTGGAATGTCATTGCGATACGTTTTACAAAACTGCTACGCACGTTTAGACGTTATGTAGAATAGCTTATCTGTAGTCACAAAGAACGTTTTGATATAGGGAAATATATAGAACGTCTTTTAGTGCGAGGCCCAAAAACACGCAAACCCGACCAACACGTGGTATGACCGATGAAGTGAAAGATTGTAGTACTCGGTTGCAATAGTTACCTTGTTTAATTTCAATAATTTTTGACACTATTGACAAGATACATAGAACTTGTTAGGAAAAAGGACCTTTAGTAATGGAAATTCCATTAGACCATTTACAATAATTCTAAGCTATGAATTTAAGACTTAAACAATATAAACTGCTGGGTAATATAAATAGTAGTATTAATAATAAAAATAATTATATAAACTAAAATCTACAATCTGACGTTTCATTTCACGCTGTTTTACATAAGGTCTAATCGTTGACCCGCTGCATTGATAAATGCAAAACGTTTAAGCAATATTACGTGTTCAAGTTCAGTAATTATGTAAAACAGCTAAACGTCGTTCAGTTTTTTTACATAACGGAGTTGTTATGTAAAACAACTAGCGGTTTTGTAAAATAGCGGATTCGATAATTCATCTGCGACATATATATATAGGATGTATAGAATCAAAAAAATGTTTGATTCGCTATATATGAGCATGTTCTACACTCCAAAATCCGCAAAAAATTTTCTGTATTCTTTTTGTTCAAATAGTCCTACTTCAATCGCAATCCTCCATTTAGTGTTTTTTTTTCTCTTATTAATATTTCAAGAACTCTTGAAGATATTCTTTTGAAACTCCGTAAATATCTCAGGAACAAAGACCTCATAAATATACTAAAATAATTTTTAATGAATGTTACTTTATTTTAAAATGGCGTGGACTTATTTAAAATTAAATATTCAGGAAAACAGTCGCTTTAACAAAAAATATTGTCTGTTAAGTCTATTAAAATAAGTCTGTTAAAATAAGTTTCTATTAAAAAAAAAAATTTTTAAAAACAAGCTTTTTATAGTAAAACTAATTTTCTACAACTTTACTTCTTATGTGTTTTTCGATTTCTTCAATATTAAGAGAGATATACTAAATTTTGTGTTTCCCCTTCCCTCTAAACCGCCCTTTCCCCTTGTCGATTCTTGTCATGCTTACCATAAAATGCATTGTCATCGGACTGAACCAACATGTAAAAATTTCACTCCGTAGGATAAGAGGAAGTGGTTCTATTTCAACTTGCAAGATTTGACCCGAACATAAGTCATTAAAAATTGCTTGATGTGATTTTTATGTGTCAAATATTACAACAACAAAATTCTTAGAATTATCCGTAGAATTAAAAATTTACAGGATGTTCTATTTGAAATAGAAAAGGTTCCAAATTTCCGTAATAGAATGAACAGCCTGTATATTAAAAATATATTGAAACGATAGCTTGGTTACATCTAAGAAACTTTTGTTTGAAAATTTGTTAACAGTTGGATATACCCTGGTGGAAATAATAAACTGAGAATAATCAAGAATAATTCTTTTAAAACTCTGAATAATAACTTCTGAAAGTGTTATTTCTCTGAAAAAGTCTGAAAAAATAAAATCAATATTTTATAAATGATTTAAGGACAGAAAACAAATAGTATTTTGGACTCTGCCAGAAGAATTATATAGACTTTTTGAAAAGTTTTTTTTTTTTAAACATGGAAAATCAAAATTTTTTAAATTTTCCAACGGGGATCTTTTGTAAATCCTTCAAAGAATAGCTCCCAGAAGTAAAAAAAAATTCCAGACTTTTATTTTTAAAATTATCGTGGTTACCCAGATTCAGGGTCGGACTGGGCCGAAAGGGCCCGGGTGGCTTCCCACAAGCCCGGGGCCCGGAACGGGATTATGGTAGATGGGATACTATCGAAAAATAATGAAATATACAAATTTTTAATTATCAACTTTATATATATTACTCGCTTTGCTCGCAAGGGAGTATCCCTTTGACCCTGTGGCTCCGCGTGACAGAAAATAACATTACATTACATGAATTGTAAAAAAAGTTGAAAAAAATACTTATCAAAAAGTACTTACCATTAGTGAATTAATGGAGGGTGGGGGTAATTTTTTGGGAAGAATTTAGAGGTTTTTTTTCGGGGGGGGGGGGATTTGGGGGAAGTGGGTTTAGGGAGATTGCGCACAGATAGGTCTTACATTATCATTTTCAAGAGATAGCGACGAAAAAAATTACGTTTTTCGAATCAACCGATTAATTTGCAGTTATTCTACGTTGAAAAACCGCATCTTTCTAGCATGTATAGAAGAAAAGGGGTAGTTTTAGGGTTGTTTACCCTATTCGAAAGGTTTCGATGGAAAAATTTGTGTTTTTTAATAATCCTGTTATTTTAAACCTGTTCCACGTCGAATGAAAAAAACTGATCTTTCTAACATGATAAGAAGTGAAAAGGGCAGTTTTAGGGCTGTTTTTTTGTTAATTTGACTTTATTTCGGGTCGATTGGTGAAAATCCTATCATTCTAGCATGTATAGAACTGAAAAAAATAATTTTGGGGTGTGTTTTTTCGATTTTCCGGGAGGTTGCAATAAAAAATATTAAGTTTTTCGGATTAACTTCCTAATTTGTAGCTATTTAGCGTCGATTGCAAAAAACTGCATCTTTCTAGCATGTATAGAAGGAAAGAGGTAGTTTTACGGGTGTTTTTCCCAACTGCGAAGGGTTGTGATGGAAAAATTTTCTTTTTTCAAATAATTCTGTTATCTTGAACCTGTTCCACGTCAAATGGAAAAACCTGATCATTCTATCATAAATAGAAGTGAAAAGGTCAGTTTTAGGGATGTTTTTCCATTTTCGGTAGGGTTGCGATGTAGGTAATGAAATTTTTCAAAATATTCTGTAAATTTGACGTTATTTCGGGTCGGTTAGTGAAAATCCCATCTTTCTAGCATGTATAGAACAGAAAAACGTAATTTTAGAGGATGTTCGTCCGATTTCCCGGGGGTTACACTGAAAAAATTGAAGTTTACCGATTTTCTCGTCGGTTTGAAGCAATTACGCGTCGAATGCAAAAAACCGCATCATTCTAGCATGAATAGAAGTGAACGGGGCAGTTTTAGGGGTGTTTTTCCCATTTTCGGGGGGTTGCGATGGAAGTAATGAAGTTTTATGTTAATTTGACTTTATTTCGGGTCGATTGGTGAAAATTTCATCTTTCTAGCATGTATAGAACAGATAAACGAAATTTTGGGGGATGTTTCTCCGATTTTCCGGGGGGTTGAAATGAAAAAATTGAAGTTTTCCGATTTTTCTCGTCGGTTTGAAGCAATTTCGCGTCGAATGCAAAAACCGCATCTTTCTGGCATGTCTAGAAGTGGGTTAGGTTTTATATAGATCAGTGTGTCAGTCAGTCAGTCAGCTTCACTTTTAGCATTATAGTATATTAGATTAGGTAAATATAATTCCAATTACTTTTTAACAAATCGAAAGCTAACCAATCAACATTTTTTTTAAAAGAGATAACTCGATCGTAAAAGCTGCTATTCTCATCATCCTTGATAAGATCCGATTCAGTGTTTAATATAATCAACGAATCTAACAGTTCTTGTCCGATCATGTTCATTTCCCTTTTTTATGAAACTTAATTGATCTATTCTGTACGATCTTTGTATTGCGGAAAAAAGAATCAATAAATGAATTATTATTAATTATTATTATTATTAATAGAGGCAAAGACTCGTTTTAATGCGCTTCAGCGCTGAAAATCGTAGCTATATAATGCATCTCTTAAACAATGTCAAATGTCGTGCATTATGATACACGTCAAAATCGGTTGATTCGTTCAAAAGTTATCGCCGTTCAGAAATTTCTAAAACAAGTTTTAATTTTTCTGTTTCATTTCTAAGTATGTATGAACTATCTACTTTACATGTAGATCGCAAGAGCCGGGCCCTAGGCTACCGTACCTACTGCTTGGCTTGTGGCAAACCTCGCAAGCCAGGCCCGTTAGGGGCCTGCGCACGCTAGGGCCCGGCTGGCAAACGCCACTTCGACTATATGGCCAGTCCGACGCTGCCCAGATTGGAAAACTTTTTTAATTAACAAAAGCATAGTTAACGGAAAAATTGGGATAAAAATATTTTGCCGACAGATTATTGTTTGTTGAAGTATCCAGGTACGTGCGTTTTTTCTTTCCTTAATATTCATATTTAATGGGTTAAAAAAGTTTTTTTGTTCAAGGGTCTGAATCAAGCTGAGCCGAATCACTCGTTTTCGATACCTATTTTCATCTCTCAATTAAAATTATAAATATTAGTGGTACAGTTTCAATAATGCAGACTTTTTTTTAGAAAATTTTCTGCTCTTTAAGAATCTTTTTGTCGATTTCCGATATCTATAATAGATTTTGAGATATTAGCAAAAAACGAAACCTCGTTTTTTATATTTTACTAAATTGTTTATAACTTTTGCAATTTTTTTACACGGTACTTTTTCAACTTTTTCAAAAACTTTCTAGATGCAATTACGAATCGAATGACACCGTCATAATTTTCTGAGATGGCGCAGTTCAAAATATTATTTGTTTTCTGCCCTGAAATCATTTATAAAACATTTTTTTTCAGACTTTTTCAGAGAAATAACACTTTCAGAAGTTTTGT